>JAYESA010000007.1:8958856-9416356 GCA_036927795.1 Iris macrosiphon
ATATACTAATTGTAGTATATTCAAAGTAGAATATTATTGTAGTTTTGTTTAGGTAAAACAAGTGCCTGTTGGTCCTCAATCTCTAGGGGTACAAAGATGGGTAAAGAGAAAGAAATAAAATAGGAAATAAATACGGACTTTTGTAACGATATTTGTGCGTCTCAAACGAGGCTCAAAATAAAGCATCTGGGAGTTGCACAAAATTCAGAAAAATAGTCTAACATGTCTAGGGCAGGTATGTGAATTTTGTTTGGGAAAACATCTAGTGTAATGTCCTAAATAATTGTGTGAGGGACAGGTGCACAAATCAATAGGATATGTAAACAAAATAAATTTTTAAAAAGTTGCAAAAATTCTAATTAGCTAAAAATAATCCTAAATTACTGAAATCTGGTCGAGGGAGTTTACAATCTACCCTCCTTAGAATATTTCGTCCTCGAAATAAAAATAGACATATAATGAGAATGAAAGATTGATTTGAAATATTAGGACATACCCTGGTTTAGAAATAAATGGGGGAAACGCTGTCGAATATCCTCCTCTCGTTCCCAGGTTGATTCACCTGGTGCATGATGTCTCCATGCAACACGAACTAGAGGGATAGTCTGGCCTCGCAACACCTTCTCGCTACGATCTATGATCTCTACAGGTTCCTCCTGGTACGATAGGCTTGGGCCGACGGTAATATCTGAATGGTCCAGTACATGACTCGGGTCTGGAATGTACCTCCTCAGCTGAGATACGTGGAAGACGTCATGTACTCCTTCCAAGGTCTGAGGTAGGGCTAGCTTGTAGGCAACTTCTCCGATGCGTTCTAATACATCGAAGGGTCCAATGTACCTTGGACTCAGTTTTTCTCTTCCTCCAAATTTGATAGTACCTCGGGTAGGCGAGATCTTCAAGAACACATGCTCTCCCACTTGGAACTTTAGAGGTCGTCGATGTACGTTGGCCCAGTGCTTCTGTCTGTCTTGTGCAGCTCGTAGGTGTCCTTGTATCTTCTTTACTTTTTCCACCGTACGAACAACCAGTTCTGGTCCCAAGATCTGTCTTTCGCCAACATCGCTCCAGCATACTGGGGAACGACATTTCCTGCCATACAAAGCTTCAAAGGGAGCCATTTGAATGCTCGCTTGATAGCTATTGTTGTAGAAAAACTCCACCATGTGTAAATGATCTTCCCATGATCCGCTGAAATCAAGCATGCAGGCTCTCAGCATATCTTCTAGCGTCTGGATGGTGCGCTCTGATTGGCCATCTATCTGCGGATGGTACGAGGTGCTGAACTTAAGGCGGGTACCAAGACTTTCTTGCATACTTCGCCAAAAGTAAGATGTAAACCTCGTATCTCTGTCAGACACTATGCTGACTGGTACTCCGTGCAGACGCACTATCTCCTTCATGTACATGTCCGCCAAGACTTCGGTAGATTGTCCGACTCTGAAAGGTAAGAAGTGGGCAGCCTTTGTGAGTCTGTCTACGATCACCCATACAGTATTACGACCACTGGGACTTCTTGGGAAGCCCGTAACAAAGTCCATCGTAATGTGTTCCCATTTCCACTCGGGTATTGGGAGGGGTTGAAGTAGACCTGCTGATCTCTGATGTTCAGCCTTGACTTGCTGACACACCAGGTACTTTGCCACAAAGCGTGCTATCTCTCGCTTCATTCCATGCCACCAGTAGTATTATCGCAGATCTCTGTACATCTTTGTGCCTCCAGGATGTATAGAGTATGTTGAGTTATGAGCTTCTGACATCAGCTCCTCACGAAATTCTCCATTTGGAACATAAAGATGTTCTCCACATCTTAGAGTCCCATCTTCGTGTATGCGACATCCTGTCTGGATTTCAGCCTCTGTTCTTTGTCGAAGCCTCTGAAATCTTGTATCTGTTGGCAGTGCAGCTTTGATTCTTTCGACCAATGTTGATTGTAGCTAGTAGTTTGACAATTGGCCGTCAATTCCTGGCATAATGACCTTTATTTCCAACTTTTTCTAGATCTCTCAATAGACCTGGTTGGGTGATCATAAAGAATGTCGAGGGTCTTCTGCTTAGTGCATCAGCTACTACATTAGCCTTTCCTGGATGGTACTGCAGATCGATCTCGAAATCCGTCATCACTTCGAGCCATCGTCTTTGTCTTAGGTTCAGGTCCTTCTGAGTGTAGACGTATTTCAGGCTTTTGTGATCGGTGAATATCTCCACTCGTTCGCCGTAGAGATAATGTCTCCATAGTTTCAGGGCGAAGATGACTGCGGCAAGCTCTAAGTCGTGAGTGGGGTAATTCTTCTCATGAGTCCTCAGTTGTCTTGAGGCATAAGCTACAACCTTCCCATGTTGCATTAAGACACAACCCAATCCTTTTCCGGATGCATCGCTATAGATTACGAAACCTCCGGATCCAGATGGTATAGTCAAAATGGGGGCAGTAGTCAGACCCTTCTTCAACTCGTCGAAAGCTGTCTGGCATTCCTCAGACCAGATGAACTCCTGATCCTTGCGGGTAAGATGGGTAATTGGCTCCGCGATTCTTGCAAAGTTTTCTACAAACCTCCGGTAATATCCGACAAGTCCTAGAAAGCTTCTCACCTCTGAGACGTTGGTCGGGGTTGGCCATGTCTCCACAGATAAGATCTTTGCTGGGTCCACCGAGATGCCTTCTCCTATGATCACGTGTCCTAGAAAAGCGACACGATCAAGGAAGAACTCACACTTGCTCAGTTTAGCATAAAGGCTCTCACGTCTCAGCGTCTCTAGCACTAGTCTCAAGTGCTCTTCGTGCTCCTCGTGGCTTTTCGAGTACACCAAGATGTCGTCGATGAAGACTACCACGAACTAGTCCAGATATTGGTGGAAGACTCTGTTCATCAGGTTCATGAATACGGCTGGTGCATTAGTTAGTCCAAAAGGCATCACCAAGAACTCGTAATGACCATAGCGAGTCCTGAATGCTGTCTTTGGAATGTCTTCTCTCCGTACTTTGACCTGATGATAGCATGATCTCAAGTCTATCTTTGAGAATACCACCGCTCCCGTCAGTTGATCGAACAGATCATCGATCCACGGCAAGGGGTACTTGTTTTTGATTGTCAAAGCGTTGAGGGCTCTGTAATCAATACGCATGCGATATGTTCCGTCCTTCTTGGGTACAAACAACACTGGTGCTCCCCAGGGTGATGCACTAGGATGAACAAATCCCTTGATTTGCAATTCTTTAAGTTGCAGCTTCATCTCGTCAAGTTCCTTCTTCGCCAGTCGGTACACATTTGAGGATACCGGTGCAGCTCCGGGTATCAGCTCAATAGTGAACTCTACTTCTCTGTCAGGCGGTAGGCCTGGCAATTCCTCCGGGAATACGTCTTCGAATTCTGCAATGAGTGCTGGGGGTTCTATCTCCATCGCCATGTAAGCTCTAGGAGTCTGGCCTACTCTTTGCTCGATGGTACCTCGTACGTATTTGAACTCCGGGTGTCCTGGTGGTCTAAAGGTGACACTACCTTTTCGGCAGTCTAGGATAGCATTGTTCTGGATTAACCAGTCCATGCCTAAGACGACGTCAAAATTTGGCATTGGGAGTACCAAAAATCGCGCTCTTAGCTCTCTACTACAAACGACTATCGAACATGTTTCAATAATGTTAGTAACTGGAACAATACCTCCTCCGGTAAGAATTTTCCAGCACTTGGGTAGCGGGGAAGTGACTAGTTTGTGCATGGCTACGAAACTACTAGATATGAATGACAGGGTAGCGCCAGAATCAAATAATACGGTTGCAGATAATGATGCAACTAAAATGGTACCTGTGATGGTTTCACCTTCGGGTTCTTCGACAACTGCAGCTAAAGCAAAGGCTTGCCCATGCCTTTGTCCTCCGGATTGCTGTATGGCTTTGAACTGGCTCTCCTGATTGGCCAGGGGTGCTCCTTTCTGATATCCTCCAGATGTGGAGGGTAGCATCTTTTGGGCTGGTGTTCCGGATTTTTGCCCGTTCTGAGGTACTACATCTCTGCGTTGCGGGCAGTCCCTCGCCATGTGTTGGCTAGCTCCACAAATCATGCATAGCCCGTTCTTCTTTCTGCAGTCTTTGATATAATGTCCCTTCTTGCCACAATAGTGACAAGTCGGGAGCTCCTTCTTCTGGTAGGGCCCCGTCATCTGCTGTGTCTGATTTTGTGGACGACGGATAGGGCCTCCTGCTCCTTGCTGGTTTTTGTTCGGGAAGGTTGGATTAGAGCGTCTCGCTCCTCGGCCAATAGCTTCTTGCACCCTCGCTTCTGTAAGAATCTCCTCGTAGGAGATCCTTGACTACGTTGTCGTATACCTCTGGAGCTCGCAGGTGAGGCCGTGGTGGAATCTTTTGGCCTTCTCCAGCTCATTCGGTATCAAGATAGTACCGAATCGACTTAGTCTGCTAAACTCTGCGTCGTAGGCGTCAACAGTCATGTTCCCTTGTTCCAGATGCAGGAACTGGAAGTATAGAACATTTTGGACTGTTGCAGGAAAGTACTTGGCGTTGAAGTGCTCCAAGAATTATTCCCAAGTTTGATCTTTGCCGATGCTACGCTCTATAGATTTCTACCAGTGATGGGCATTGCCTAAGAGTTGAGCTCTTATGGCGGTCATCCACAGGTCGGGGGTAAGTTGCGAGCCTTCTAGCAGCATTTCTGTATTGGAGATCCAATCTGAGATCTCCTCTGGATTTTCGCTACCTTTAAAGGTTCTCGGGCTCATTTATCGGAAGCCTCGGACTGTGTCCACTGGTTGGACAGGTGCTGGTGCTGGGGCAGTCGTTCTTTCCAAGGCCGTCATCAACGTCTGTCTCAAGGCCTCAGTCTGTTGCCACTGAGATTGTCTCAGGGCTTCAGTCTGCTGCCACTGAGTTTGTATCATAGTTTGGAGGAACTGGAACATTTGAGTTTGTCCCTCAAGCTGTGGCATCTGGGCAGGGAAGACGGGAGGTAGAGGCAGTGGTGTCTCCGCCTGCGGTGTTGGGGCCTGGGAAGTTTGCCCTTCATGCTGGACTGGTGTTCCTGTCTGGGCAGGATTCTGGTGGATGTATGGGGTTGGCGGGTAGACCAACATCCTTCTAGAGGATTGGTCTCTCGGGGTGGACGGGGTTCCTTGGACATCGGGCGAGGGGTCTGTTGCTTGGTCAGCCCCATCAATCGCATGTCCTCCGGGTATGTCCATATTTCTGAAGAAAATAAAATAATTAGAAAAGCACAAGGAATTAATAATTGATAATCAAGCAGGATGCAAAATTTTGATGAAGTCAATGTGGATGAGACCTAGTATTTCTATCCTATTGCAGGCTTGCTGGGCATGTCATCATACCACTAGCAATAAACTAGACCTGCATGGGCCACCACTAAAACCATGTCACGCCAAGTCCCAAAATGTAAGGAACTAGGCCACGTGGCATTGGCCAGCTGACACGTCACTAAGGTTTAATCCAATTTAATGGACCCAAAGGAACGTGCTACGCTGTCCTATAATACTACAAGTCTAATATAGGTAAATCTATCTTATCCACAGAAATATTAGGAAATAGTGCTGAATATATATAATGCTGAGTCTGAAAATGTCATATTACACATCTTGTGGGAACAACCCACTACAAAAGATAATAATAGCAGAAAATAGGATAGACTAAAGTATCGTCTATCTAGGGTAAATAGCTCCATCTCCAGGTGAACAAGCTGCTAGGATCAGGTAGATTCTGATGGTATCTCCTCTAGTTCTTCCTCTGTGGCATGCCTAGTCTCCTGTCCTGGACCATACACCATGGGGTAGTAGGCCTCGTCTAAATCTGGAAGGGAACCAGGTCCTCAGTAGGACATAACAAGATACAGGAAAATAACATGCCAGGTATGAAAATACTGAATAAATAAATACATGGTGCTAACTATCTAAGTGAATGCAAGTAAAGACCTCGTAGTACGCATGGGAATGTGTAGGTTTGATATATGCTGACTTAATTCACCAATCGTGTTGACTGGCTAGTATATGTGTCATATGCCCCCGGACACACGGGTAGCTCTACAATCGACCATCTCCGAGGAGCATGGTACGAAGGATAAAGACTCATGGAGGGGGGTGTCCCATACGTCTACTAGTTATCTTTCCCGCCCAATGTAACTAAATGCCAAGTCGTAATTATTCCTGAGTTTTCCTAATTTTTATGCTAAGCCGTGATGCACGTCACACGTACTGGTAGCTAATCAAATACGCAGCTCGCATCCTAATATGTACTTGCAACCATGTTGCGTGTTCCCGTGATAGGGTCTAGGAGGATATTAGGATACCCTCTCAGTTGTTGGTAAGTCTGTAAAAGACTAAGTTTAATTATACTACGTGTCAACATATCTGTTGACTGTACCTGAGGCAATCTCAGGTACTCACAGTCATATGAAATTCAGAAAAAAATAGCATATAACAGCATTTGAATTTAGACAGTAACTTGGCAAGGTATACTTGCCTACTTCCTGATTGTGTTGAAAACCTGGTCTCACAGTCAGTTCTGAGAGTTCTGGTGACAGGGGGTCACTGACTTTGCTGGAGATATTTTCTGTTTAAGACGTACAGGTCTCGTAAATATAATTTTAAATAAAGGCACAATAATATAGTATATATATACTTATGTAAATATATATACATAAGCCAATATATATATATAGGGTTCATATATATATAGAGTATATATATATATATATATATATATATATATATATATATATATAGTATATATAGTAGTAGGTATATATTTATATAGCATATATATATATATATATATATATATATATATATATATATATAATAGATATATTTTATATAAATACATATAGATATAAAAAGAAAATAAAGCTGGAATTGAAATATATATATACATACATATTTATGTATACTAATATATATAAATATATAATAATAATATATATATATATATATATATATATATATATATATATATATATATATATATATATATATATAAAAGAAAAGAATAAAAATGCAGGAATTTGAAATATATAAATATATACATATTTATATACTAATTTATATGTATACAATAATATATATATATATATATATATATATATATATATATATATATATATATATATATATATATATATATGAAAGAAAAGAAAAATGCAGAAATTGAAATATACATACATATATATATATATATATATATATATATATATATATATATATATATATATATATATATATATATATATATATGTATATATATATATATATAATTACATATAATAAAAATGAAAAGCGTATATAAATATATATATACATATATAATATATATATATATATATATATATATATATATATATATATATATACATATATTTACTTATATACATATATATAAAAGAAAAGAAAAAAATGCAGGAATTGAAATATATATATATATATATATATATATACATATATATTAGTATATAGTATACATATAATAAATAAAATGAAGGGCATATATATATATATATACATATATAATATATGTATATATATATAATAAATACTATACATATATATATATATATATATATATATATATATATATATATATATATATATATATATATATATATATATATATATATATATATATATAAGAAAGAAAAAGAAAAAATATATAGTTACATATATATTACAATATATATATATACACTGTATATATATATACTGATTTTAATAATAATAATAATATAGTATATATAATTATATATTTAAGTATATACATAAATATATATATATATATATAAATAAATGAAATAAATGCATATAAATAATAAAATGCATAATACATATAAATATATATACTGTATATATATATTTACTGTAAATATATTAATAAGTATATAATACATAATATATATATATTATATATATATGTATATACATAATACATTATATATATATAATATATATATGTATAAATATACATAGAGATACATATATATACATAAATATATATATTAAATACATATTAAATATATAATAATAATATATGTATAATGTATAATTATACTGTATATATATAGTAATATAAATTATAATATATAATATATATTAATATATATATATATATATATATATATATATATATATATATATATATATATATAAATATACATATACATATACATATACATATATATATATATACACATATACATACATATACATATATATAGGTATATACGTACAGAGAGGGTGGGGGGGTATACCTGTCTGACAGGGGGGCCCCACGCCTCGTCGCCGGCCGGAGGACGGCGGCGGAGGAGGTGGTGGCTAGCCGGAAAGGCAGCTGCAGTAGCAGCCGCAGTTAACAGCAATAGAAGCAGCAGCGACTTGCAGCGGTGGCAGCGGCGGCTGCGGCGGCGGAGGCGGCGGTGCAGGTGGTCAGGGCAGTGGAGGAGGGTGCGGCGAAGGGTCCGGTGGTTGTGGAGGCGGTCAGAGGCGGCCGGGAGGGGCATGTCACGACCCGCACCCGGAAAATCGGGCATGAGTCATGGGTACGTCCAGCCTACGCCGCAGCATCGGCGGTAGAACGCTGTCTAGGTCAACTATCTAGATAATAATCTCACACAAAAATCGGGCATGACCTCTCCAAAAGGAGGGCAACCACACAAACAATATATATATATCTGCCGAGATCTCAACTCCAAACGGAGGAGCAATATCATAAAGATAACCACAATATACTCAATCACGAATCTAAGCACGATAGATAACAAAGAAGACTAACAACTATAAAGTCTAACCACCAACTACTACTACAACAACCACAACATCAATAATAATAATAATACAACAATACATCATCCAAAATAATATACAAACAAGGTCTCAATCCAAAACCGGAGACAAATCCGGTGCTAAAAGCTAATAAAAACAACAACAAGATCCTAGTGATCCCGGCTACCAACCCGGAAATAACCTCTAAACTAGAGGGTCCCTGTCTGCACCATCGACAGGCTCAGGTCCATAAAACGTCGGACACCAATCCTCCGGATACTCTGAAAAATATGTCCAGTCAGGACTGGAGCAAGTACATCTCTAACAGCAGTTCCATTTAAATGATAAAAACTATAAAACAGTTATAGCAAGTAGCAAGAAAAATGGAGCAAGTATGAAACAAGAAATATATAAATCACTGGTGCATAAAGGTAAAGATGCATGGGTATCAGAGCAAGATAGTAATAACTGCAGATACAGGAAATCTAAGCTAAAATCAAGTCCGTGCACATGAACGTGTAGTGAGTCCAGCACGGAAAACATGTAGTGAGTCAAGTCCAGAAACATGTAAGTGAGACAAGTCAAGAAATGCATGAGAGTCCAGACTATAAAGAATGAACTCGGTGTCTTTGAAATACTTGTTTCGACATGTAAACGGCTAGGGGTAAGTACGGCTCACCGCGCACTGGGTGCGCGGCTGCTATCATTCCAGATTAGACCAGAGGGAGTGATTCCTGATGATGCCAGATAGGAATGTTTACATGTCTACTCGAGTATTTTCCTGCCCCGACTAATACAAGTGGATCCAAGACCCGACACGCAAATCAAGATGAGTCCAGCCTGTACATGAATGATGCCTGTAGTGATGCCTGTAGGTGATGCCAGTAGTGATTCCAGAATAGAGGCCAGAAACATGAAATGTACGTGTCGCAAGTAAATGAATCCAGAAATATCAATCAGTGTCCCGTGTTGTGCCAGAATAATTAGATGATACTATACTAGAAGCTGAATCATAATAATTATCAAATAATGAAAACTATCAGAGAATGTACTCGCCTGACGTCCTGAGCAACTGGCGATCCGAACTGGTGTCGCAAGGACCTAATGCGAAAAGCAAGGTTAAACAGGGTTCTAATGAGTTAAACAGATATAAAATAACTAAAAAATAGGCTTCTAGGGTCGTTCTAGGTCAAACGGATCAAACCGGTGAAATCTGGGTCAAAAAGTCAACTCTGGGTCCAAAAAGTCAACTCTGGGTCAAAACTAGGTCAAAAGTTGACTTTTACGGTCAACGGGGACAATTATGGTCAAAGCTAGGTCAAACTAGGGTGCCCCTGAAATTCTAGGTCAAACCGAGGTCATTAAGCTAGAAAACTCACAAACTCGCCTCCTTGAGATACCGGGATACCCTCGGTATCCGATACCTCAACCTAGGCTACGCACCCCGCCTATACCCTCTAAAACCTATGCTAGCACGCGTAAATATATACACATAAGCATATAAAAATCACTCCAAAGCATTTCCTAGGCTAATGCTCAAATACCCCGCTCGAAACTCAATACCTTGAATATCTCAAGGTATCGAGATACCTCGGTATCTCAAGGTATTGAAGTTTCGCCCTAAGGTCCTCTAACTAGCTACCTAGCTATTAATTATGCACCTAGTTATTAATCTAGGCTAGGTAATATATATATCTACCATATTTATATATATCTAAGTATGTATATACCTATGTATATAGATATCCACACACATTTACCCGATTACCCATATATACCTTACCCTACGCATAAATATATATACTAACTATAATATATATCTAGCTCTAGGTATATATATATATATCTATGCATATAGATATAGGTATCTACCATATCTACCTATCTATCTATCCATAGATATCTATCTATCTATGTATCTAATCTATTTAACTATCTACGTATCTATCTAGCTACCTATTTATCTAATATCTATCTATCTAACTTATCTATCTAACAAACCATCTATCTAGCTATCTTTTTAATCTATCTATCCAACTAATAATCTAACTATCTATCCATTAATCTACCTATCTATCTAGTTATCAATATATCTAGCTATCTAGCTATTTACCTATCTATCTATTACCTATCTATTTATCTTATATAACTATCTATAAACTTATCTATCACTATCTCTATAACAATTTATCTATACAACTAACTATCTAACTATTAATCTATCTATATTGATATATAGATCTATATAACTCACTCTAAGCTACCTCCTACTACCCGCTGCTTGCTGCTGCTACTAGCGCTGCGCTGCTGCTCTTGCATTGCTGCTGCGGCTGCTGCATCTTCATACTGCTGCTGCTGCTCCTCTATGCTACTGCTGCTGCTGATTCTGCTGCTGCTGTGCTGCTGTCTGCTGCAGTCTGCACAGCGCGCTGTGCGCTGCCTGCTGGCTGCAGTCTGCTGGCTCCCCCCCCCCTCCATCACAAACACACACACACACACGCCTATACATATATATATCTATAACACTCTATATATATATATATACACACACATATATATACATATATCACTAGATATATATATATATACACACACTTATAATCTAACACACACACACACTAACACACTCACAAACACACTAATACACACACACTTAAACACACATACACATATAAATATACATAGCTATATATATATATAAACACCTATATATATATAGATATATATACACACACTCATCAAATATATATATATACACATAGACATATACATATACAAGTACATAAATATAAATACACACATATAAATACAAATATATATACATATAAACACATATACATATATATAAATATATATATATATATAGACACACACAAAAATATATATATATATCAAGACACAATACACAAATACAACACAACACTCTCACAACACGCCCCACTCACGCCCAACGACCCCGACACGCACCAACACCCTAAAATATATAAAATATAACTCGAAACCTCTAGCACACACTCCTCGATACTAACCCAACGCGCGCACAAAGCCGAAACGAGGAAACCAAGTCGAAATGGCCGTTCGGTCATTTCGACGAACACGTGGTGCGCGGTTCGGAAAACCTCCTGAAACGCACACCAAACGAACTCGGAATCGGCCCAAAATTTACCCACGCGTCCTAAACGATGCCTAGATCCTAGAAAATGTGCTCCCGCGTCGATTCTAGGCCCGTGGCGGAAACGCACACGCACTTAGAATCGGCGACGACGAAAAGCCCCAATTTCGCCCGAAACGCCCGTTTCTCCGCGATGCGGCTTCCCGTGTCCGAACGGAGACACGCTCTCACCCTCACGACACCCGACAACGTCTACCTAGGTCCATCTAACCTAGGGCATCACCCAAAATTGGGCCAAATTCGGATTCCACCCGAAATCGACACAAAACCTAATGTCAAAGTCTCTAAACTCACCCAAACTAGTTCCAACTTCCTCCCACGGGTAGCCTACGGGTCTAGGAAGGTTCTAAAATATTAATTACACTATAAAATAGTAATTACAAGGGGAAATTTAGGGTTTACCTCTTGGGAGTTGGAATCCCAAGCAAAAATCCCCAAAATGCTCCAAATCCTCCAATCCAAGCTTCCAAGCCTCAAATCCAAGCTCCAACACCAAATCTAGGCTCTACCCACCTAGGTTAGGGAAAGATCTAGGGTTAGGGTTAACTTAGAGAAGAAGGAATGGAAGAAAGAAGAAGAAAAGTGGAAGAAAACTTACTTTGGAGGAAGAAGGAGAAGAAGAAGAAGTGAAGAAGAAGAAGAAGAAGAAGAAGAAGAGAAAGAATGCAAAGAGGGAGAGGGCTGCTGTGCTCACGGATGGGGAGGGCTGTGGGAAGCTCACGGGTGGGGGTAGGTAGGGGTTTTACAAGTTTTAGTTTCCCAAAACGCCCCTATTCACTCGGTTTGGGTTTCGGGTCTCCGAATGCACTCAAACTAGTTCCAAATCTCTCCAACTAACCTCCTAAAAATAAAATAATAAATCTAAGCCCCAAAATAATTCTCACAAGGGTGTGGGCTGGGTCGGACATGGGTCCACTAGGGTCTGACATGGGTCCAGGCTAGCCAAAATCCTAAAACAATCAAAATAAAAATAATAAAAAATAATGCAATCACTAATTAAATATAAATACAATTAATTATAAATAATACACAATTAACCAAATTAAAAATAAAAAAAAATACCCGGCTCTGGAAATGGGGTGGTGACAAGCCTATCCTCCTTAGAAAATTTCGTCCTCGAAATTTAAAGTCAATCACACTCCTCTAGGTCAAACCCCCAACAATCACAGTCAAGAAATTCTACCTAAACAACATACAAGATCAGGGTCCTACTGGTCGTGTTATTACAGTCTCAATCGGGGTCACTACACTATCTACCACAGCACAAAGAAAAAAGTCTAACAGGTACTAATGAAGCACACCACAAGGAATGGAAATGACAGGAAGAAGAAACAAGAGACAGACCTGCTAACCCGACATCCGTAGCATCGGCCTCCTCGACCGTCAACGCATAAGCCCTGCCCTGCTGGGGTGTATCCCTCTGCTGGTGCGGGGCATGATGCCGTGCCACAGATGGCCTAGCTCCAACTCTCTGATCCTGTGCTCCACCCAATGGAGGTGCAGTGGAGCAATCTCGCATCTGGTGAGCAGCGGATCCACAGAACAAACACACCTTCAGCCTCCTCCTACAAACATCCCAAGTGTGTCCTGCCTTCCTGCAGTAGGCACAAGTGGGCACCCTCTGATCCTGACCCTGTTGTGCTGCCTTCTGCACATAGGGACGCTTAGCTGGTCCCGCACTACCACTGGCACTGCCTGAATCATCCCTGCCTCTCTTGGGCTTGAGCTCCAAGTCATCCTCTGCTCTCTGAGCATCTCCTACTATCTGCTCGAAAGTCGCCTCGCGGTCGCTCCTGGTCAAAGACTTGACCGCCATAACCAAGCCCTTGCGAAACTTCCTCGCCTTGGCTGCCTCACTCAAGCCATCCACGAATCTGCCCAAACGGCAGAACTCCGCTGCGTACTCGTCCACTGTCATGCTCCCTTGGACGAGTGCCTCAAACTGGCTCTCCAAAGCACTGAGCGCCACATCTGGGAAAAACTTCTCCTTAAAAAGCCTCTTGAAGGCCTCCCAAGTAAGCCCTGGCGCTGCGATCCTCGTATCTGTGCGATACCACGTCAAAGCGAGGTCGAACATCTGACTGCCCGCTGCCTCTATCTGCATGCTGTCTGGAATCTGTGCCAGCCTGAAGATGCCCTCAATCTGCTCTATCCAGTCATCCGCGTACAGGATACCTTCTGTACCACGGAACTCCTTGGGCCGCATCCTCTGAAAGTCGATAATACTGCCTGGCCTCGGATGCTGAATCTGATCTGCCTGTGGCTGATTCTGTGCCACCCTATCCACTGCCGTCATGGCCACCTGGTGGGCGTTCTCAATGCCCAGCCTCATCACATCCACCTGACGGTGCTGTGCGTCCATCATCTCCCTGAAGAACGCAAACAACTGCGCGGCATCTACTGGAGCAGGAAGTGGTGGAGGAACCACCGGAACGACTGGGGTAGTCCTCGGATCGACAGGTGAAGGAGGATCCCCGAGAGAAGCAGATGCTCCCTCAACTGCAGGAGTGGTGAGTGGAGCGGTAGCAGCTGCCTGAATACGAGCTGGACGAGAGGTAGCAGACCTCTCCGAGGCAACTGCTGGAACGGTACGATGGGATCGTGTCTTCGGAGGCATCCTGAACACAGATCAAAAAAAGTCAATACGGCGCAAGATACGATATTATCAAAGAAGGACAGTAATATTTCAAAAGAAGCAATTTCAGAATAATTAGATTGGAATTGTTCCTAGTCGTGATTGAGTACACTCTCATCCTAGATCCTAGATCCTACAGCAGGCTCGCAGCAGTACAACTAAGTTGTTGTACCACCACGACATCGCACTAATTGCGAATCGAGACCTGCATGGGGCCGCCACCAAAAATGTGTCACGACCCGCACCCGGAAAATCGGGCATGAGTCGTGGGTACGTCCAGCCTACGCCGCAGCATCGGCGGTAGAACGCTGTCTAGGTCAACTATCTAGATAATAATCTCACACAAAAATCGGGCATGACCTCTCCAAAAGGAGGGCAACCACACAAACAATATATATATATCTGCCGAGATCTCAACTCCAAACGGAGGAGCAATATCATAAAGATAACCACAATATACTCAATCACGAATCTAAGCACGATAGATAACAAAGAAGACTAACAACTATAAAGTCTAACCACCAACTACTACTACAACAACCACAACATCAATAATAATAATAATACAACAATACATCATCCAAAATAATATACAAACAAGGTCTCAATCCAAAACCGGAGACAAATCCGGTGCTAAAAGCTAATAAAAACAACAACAAGATCCTAGTGATCCCGGCTACCAACCCGGAAATCACCTCTAAACTAGAGGGTCCCTGTCTGCACCATCGACAGGCTCAGGTCCATAAAACGTCGGACACCAATCCTCCGGATACTCTGAAAAATATGTCCAGTCAGGACTGGAGCAAGTACATCTCTAACAGCAGTTCCATTTAAATGATAAAAACTATAAAACAGTTATAGCAAATAGCAAGAAAAATGGAGCAAGTATGAAACAAGAAATATATAAATCACTGGTGCATAAAGGTAAAGATGCATGGGTATCAGAGCAAGATAGTAATAACTGCAGATACAGGAAATCTAAGCTAAAATTAAGTCCGTGCACATGAACGTGTAGTGAGTCCAGCACGGAAAATATGTAGTGAGTCAAGTCCAGAAACATGTAAGTGAGACAAGTCAAGAAATGCATGAGAGTCCAGACTATAAAGAATGAACTCGGTGTCTTTGAAATACTTGTTTCGACATGTAAACGGCTAGGGGTAAGTACGGCTCACCGCGCACTGGGTGCGCGGCTGCTATCATTCCAGATTAGACCAGAGGGAGTGATTCCTGATGATGCCAGATAGGAATGTTTACATGTCTACTCGAGTATTTCCCCGCCCCGACTAATACAAGTGGATCCAAGACCTGACACGCAAATCAAGATGAGTCCAGCCTGTACATGAATGATGCCTGTAGTGATGCCTGTAGGTGATGCCAGTAGTGATTCCAGAATAGAGGCCAGAAACATGAAATGTACGTGTCGCAAGTAAATAAATCCAGAAATATCAATCAGTGTCCCGTGTTGTGCCAGAATAATCAGATGATACTATACTAGAAGCTGAATCATAATAATCATCAAATAATGAAAACTATCAGAGAATGTACTCGCCTGACGTCCTGAGCAACTGGCGATCCGAACTGGTGTCGCAAGGACCTAATGCGAAAAGCAAGGTTAAACAGGGTTCTAATGAGTTAAACAGATATAAAATAACTAAAAAATAGGCTTCTAGGGTCGTTCTAGGTCAAACGGATCAAACCGGTGAAATCTGGGTCAAAAAGTCAACTCTGGGTCCAAAAAGTCAACTCTGGGTCAAAACTAGGTCAAAAGTTGACTTTTACGGTCAACGGGGACAATTATGGTCAAAGCTAGGTCAAACTAGGGTGCCCCTGAAATTTTAGGTCAAACCGAGGTCATTAAGCTAGAAAACTCACAAACTCGCCTCCTTGAGATACCGGGATACCCTCGGTATCCGATACCTCAACCTAGGCTACGCACCCCGCCTATACCCTCTAAAACCTATGCTAGCACGCGTAAATATATACACATAAGCATATAAAAATCACTCCAAAGCATTTTCTAGGCTAATGCTCAAATACCCCGCTCGAAACTCAATACCTTGAATATCTCAAGGTATCGAGATACCTCGGTATCTCAAGGTATTGAAGTTTCGCCCTAAGGCCCTCTAACTAGCTACCTAGCTATTAATTATGCACCTAGTTATTAATCTAGGCTAGGTAATATATATATCTACCATATTTATATATATCTAAGTATGTATATACCTATGTATATAGATATCCACACACATTTACCCGATTACCCATATATACCTTACCCTACGCATAAATATATATACTAACTATAATATATATCTAGCTCTAGGTATATATATATATATATATCTATGCATATAGATATAGGTATCTACCATATCTACCTATCTATCTATCCATAGATATCTATCTATCTATGTATCTAATCTATTTAACTATCTACGTATCTATCTAGCTACCTATTTATCTAATATCTATCTATCTAACTTATCTATCTAACAAACCATCTATCTAGCTATCTTTTTAATCTATCTATCCAACTAATAATCTAACTATCTATCTATTAATCTACCTATCTATCTAGTTATCAATATATCTAGCTATCTAGCTATTTACCTATCTATCTATTACCTATCTATTTATCTTATATAACTATCTATAAACTTATCTATCACTATCTCTATAACAATTTATCTATACAACTAACTATCTAACTATTAATCTATCTATATTGATATATAGATCTATATAACTCACTCTAAGCTACCTCCTACTACCCGCTGCTTGCTGCTGCTACTAGCGCTGCGCTGCTGCTCTTGCATTGCTGCTGCGGCTGCTGCATCTTCATACTGCTGCTGCTGCTCCTCTATGCTACTGCTGCTGCTGATTCTGCTGCTGCTGTGCTGCTGTCTGCTGCAGTCTGCACAGCGCGCTGTGCGCTGCCTGCTGGCTGCAGTCTGCTGGCTCCCCCCCCTCCATCACAAACACACACACACACACGCCTATACATATATATATCTATAACACTCTATATATATATATATACACACACATATATATATACATATATCACTAGATATATATATATATACACACACTTATAATCTAACACACACACACACTAACACACTCACAAACACACTAATACACACACACACTTAAACACACATACACATATAAATATACATAGCTATATATATATATAAACACCTATATATATATAGATATATATACACACACTCATCAAATATATATATATACACATAGACATATACATATACAAGTACATAAATATAAATACACACATATAAATACAAATATATATACATATAAACACATATACATATATATAAATATATATATATATAGACACACACAAAAATATATATATATATCAAGACACAATACACAAATACAACACAACACTCTCACAACACGCCCCACTCACGCCCAACGACCCCGACACGCACCAACACCCTAAAATATATAAAATATAACTCGAAACCTCTAGCACACACTCCCCGATACTAACCCAACGCGCGCACAAAGCCGAAACGAGGAAACCAAGTCGAAATGGCCGTTCGGTCATTTCGACGAACACGTGGTGCGCGGCTCGGAAAACCTCCTGAAACGCACACCAAACGAACTCGGAATCGGCCCAAAATTTACCCACGCGTCCTAAACGATGCCTAGATCCTAGAAAATGCACTCCCGCGTCGATTCTAGGCCCGTGGCGGAAACGCACACGCACTTAGAATCGGCGACGACGAAAAGCCCCAATTTTGCCCGAAACGCCCGTTTCTCCGCGACGCGGCTTCCCGTGTCCGAACGGAGACACGCTCTCACCCTCACGACACCCGACAACGTCTACCTAGGTCCATCTAACCTAGGGCATCACCCAAAATTGGGCCAAATTCGGATTCCACCCGAAATCGACACAAAACCTAATGTCAAAGTCTCTAAACTCACCCAAACTAGTTCCAACTTCCTCCCACGGGTAGCCTACGGGTCTAGGAAGGTTCTAAAATATTAATTACACTATAAAAGAGTAATTACAAGGGGAAATTTAGGGTTTACCTCTTGGGAGTTGGAATCCCAAGCAAAAATCCCCAAAATGCTCCAAATCCTCCAATCCAAGCTTTCAAGCCTCAAATCCAAGCTCCAACACCAAATCTAGGCTCTACCCACCTAGGTTAGGGAAAGATCTAGGGTTAGGGTTAACTTAGAGAAGAAGGAATGGAAGAAAGAAGAAGAAAAGTGGAAGAAAACTTACTTTGGAGGAAGAAGGAGAAGAAGAAGAAGTGAAGAAGAAGAAGAAGAAGAAGAGAAAGAATGCAAAGAGGGAGAGGGCTGCTGTGCTCACGGATGGGGAGGGCTGTGGGAAGCTCACGGGTGGGGGTAGGTAGGGGTTTTACAATTTTTAGTTTCCCAAAACGCCCCTATTCACTCGGTTTGGGTTTCGGGTCTCCGAATGCACTCAAACTAGTTCCAAATCTCTCCAACTAACCTCCTAAAAATAAAATAATAAATCTAAGCCCCAAAATAATTCTCACAAGGGTGTGGGCTGGGTCGGACATGGGTCCACTAGGGTCTGACATGGGTCCAGGCTAGCCAAAATCCTAAAACAATCAAAATAAAAATAATAAAAAATAATGCAATCACTAATTAAATATAAATACAATTAATTATAAATAATACACAATTAACCAAATTAAAAATAAAAAAAATACCCGGCTCTGGAAATGGGGTGGTGACAGGGCAGTACGAGGCGGTCGGGGGCTCGGGTGGCAGTGGTCGGGTGGGTCGACGGGGCGCTGCGGGGGGGGTCTGGCGGTGACTGGGGGCGTCGTGGGGCGGTGGGAATTGGTCAGGTCGATGGAGGAGGTAGCGACGTGGCGTTTGGGGGGTGGTGGTGGTGGTCGACGATGGCCGAAGGTGGCACTGGGGAGGTCGGGAGTGGTGGTGGTGGCTGTGGTGTTGGTGGAGGTTAGGTGCAGTGGGGGCTCAGGGCGGCGGAGGAGGTGGCCGTTGGCTGGGGGGTGGCTGAGGGAAGGGCGAAGAGTTCGGCGGTGGTCCGGTGGGCGGAGGGTGGCCGTGGTGGGTGTGGAATGAGGTCGGAATGAGGGGGGGGGGGTGCTCGGGTATTTATAGGGTTAGGGTTGAGTGGCATAGGGTGTAAATAGATGGAAATCTAGGGGTATTTTGGGGTTTTTGGGTTTTTAAATATCTTGGCTGATATTTTGTGGGTCCCACTTGACACGTGGACGGTCCATATTCACCAGCCAATGAGGTGATGCCACCTCACTTGGAAATTTGCATAAAAACCCTGTAATTTCATTAATTGCAAATAGGTCCTAAAATTGGTATTTTACGTAATTACGCAATTTGTCTGATAAAATACCCTGTTCCCAGAAAATACTAAAATGCTCAGAATTGAGAGAAAAAAGCTGTGGGAGGGTCCTGAGGGGGTGGGGGTGAGTCTGGGCAGGGGCAGAGCCTGGTTTCTGGGTGATACGGGTCATCGTATTTATTATTTAATAAATACTGCGCATGGTGTTCTCTAATTATTTAGAGGCAGGTAGGGCCATAATTTTACTACGGTGTCAATATACTAATTTTAGTATATTCAAAGTAGAATATTATCGTATTTTTGTTTAGGTAAAACAGGTGCCTGTTGGTCCTCAATCTCTAGGGGTACAGAGATGGGTAAAGAGCAAGAAATAAAATAGGAAATAAATACGGACTTTTGTAACGATATTTGTGCGTCTCAAACGAGGCTCAAAATAAAGCATCTGGGAGTTGCACAAAATTCAGAAAAATAGTCTAACATGTCTAGGGCAGGTATGTGAATTTTGTTTGGGAAAACAGCTAGTATAATATCCTAAATAATTGTGTGAGGGACAGGTGCACAAATCAATAGGATATGTAAACAAAATAATTTTTTAAAAAGTTGCAAAAATTCTAATTAGCTAAAAATAATCCTAAATTACTGAAATCTGGTCGAGGGAGTTTACAGATTCTGTGTGACTTGTTATGATAATATATATTACCACTGATGGATTGCATATTCGTATACATCATACGTATGTATATGATTTCCATATTGGAGTTCGTATATATACGACTGGGCGTGTTACGTATTCCTAGTCCTACTTATTTTGGGACTGGGGCGTGACAAGTTTAGTTGAGCGGTGGTGTCCCGGAAGATATACCTTTCAGTTACCATTCGAATAAATAAACATTTTGCTAGTAGATATTGCAAATATCTTAGGATTACCTATTACGGGTGAACCTACAATATTTGAAAATGATGAATCATTTTGCGACAAAACTGTGATTATGAAGTACTTAGGCGTGGAGCCGCCTACCATATATGGTAAAAGTTTCGTGACGCTTTCGTTGCTCTGTCACAACTTTATGCACCTAGATCGTATTGGTGAGGAAGAAATCTTAGTGGATGCCGAACGAGTAAGTATAACATTTAATATTATTATTTATGTAATATATATTTTTATTTAGTTTAACTAATATCCTTTTTTTATTATATGTTCAGGTTACTGCTTGCATCAGGGCCTACTTGGTCTAATCAACGAAATTTTGTTTCCAAATTCCGAATTTAGGGCAAATTTACGGTTTTTTATATTTTCTGGAAAATCTGATAGAACCTACCTGTCATGCATGGGGAGATTCTGTGTTGGCATATCTATACAACTCCATGTCAAATTTTGTGCATTTTACTTAAGTGGATAAAAGTCAAAAAAAATTGAATGGATGTATGACATTATTACAGGTATACATTTTTTATATAATTTTATTTACTAAAGAAATATGTACACTTACATGATATATTTTTTTAGATTTGGTCCTACGAGCACTTCTGTATCGGTAGGGCAGTCTCCCGTATTGATACCGAAGATGGTGTCTTTCCATTAGCTTTACGCTGGATGACGGCTGCAGCTGTGTCAAGCCCCAGTCCCAAAATACGTAGGACTAGGAATACGTAACACGCCCAGCCGTATGTATACGAACTCCAATATGAAAATCATATACATACGTATGCTGTATATGAATATGCAATCCATTAGTGGTAATATATATTATCATAACAAGTCACACAGAATCTATGTCTCATCCACAGCACAAATAATCAGTAGAAAATAAAGCTGAATAATAACTAGATATCCAAAATGAGTATCAAGTCTGGTAGTCGGGTGGAAACAAATCCACTACAAAGCGACTATACTGAAGTAGCAAAATATCTGAACAGCGTCAATATCTCATAGATACTCTGAGGGTAGGACTTCCTCAGTCAGGTACGTAGAGTCAGGTCCAGGTCCGTACTCCTGTGGGTACTCCTGCTCGTCCATATCTGGAAAGGAACCAGGTCCTCAGAGGGACGTAACAAGATACATATAAACATGCCAATAAAGTACTAAAATAAAACATCCACTGGTTCGCCTAACCGTCTAAGTGTATGCAATTTGAGAACAACTTTCCAACACGTGGGCTATCTGGCCAAATAATGGGATTGGCATAATTCTCTCGGAGAATCAGAGGCCTAAAAGCATGTCTTTTTTGAACGACAGAGGCCGCCAGTAATATATAGTGGTCATCATCACCCGTTTCTCCGGTGGAGAATCTGGGCGTACATGAGAAAAGTGCATAGGAGCCCAAACGCTTTACTTATTGTTTTCCCCACCCCATGCTCTAAGCATGCCATATCCGTGACACGATAAAACCTCTAAATAACTGCCAGGTCTACTAGCATACAAAGTTTCTATTAGCAGTCATCCCTAACGCACGGCTCTTACGTACAGGCGACCAACCCAATACGTAGTCCGGGATCTATATGAGACTAACAACTCGTGTAAAAACTTATGTCACGGCCAATGAATCCAAATAATACTCCATAATACTGGGGTGGTCTCATGAACAAGGTCCAATGCAAATATATAAATAAAACAGAATCATGCATCCTTTGGAATATAAATAATAGTACTGTGGCAAGGTATACTTGCCAAGCAAGGTTCCGTATAGTGCAAGAGTTCACAACCGTGTAAGTTGAAGGAGTGAGAGTTTATGGTTTTGGGGTGTATTGCATGGATATATATAGAGAATAAGAGGCGGTGGAAAAACTTAGTGTTTAAGAAAACTAAACTACTGCCGCTGCTGTTTTCTTTTCATTGGTTTTGGTTTCGACGGGGGTGTTTAGTAATATTAGTGTTAAGGAGTGGTGGAATGAGGAGCTTACACGTGTGGGAAAGCAAAGCAAAATTGGATTTTGCTTCTGCTGTTGATATTTCTTCTCCTATTGGGTTGTGGTTTGGGTTTTACGCGTCGGTGAAAAGAAGAGTTTACGCGGGGTAAAATAAGCGGTGGTTTTGATACTGCTGCTGCTGCGGTTTACGTGCGGAGAAGTATACGCGGTGTGGTGAGCGGGTTGCTGTTGTCTGTTTACGCGGGAAGAGCTGTTATTTCCTTACTTTACGCGCGAGTGTGTTTAACGGGTTACGGGTTTGGTCTGATAGGAAATTCTATTTTCTATTCTTTTCTTTTTGTTATTAATAAAATCTATATATATATACATATACCTATCTGGATAGGGTATTGGTGTATACGGTTAAGCTAGCAAATGTCAAAGGGTCTTCTACATGGAATAAAATTTAGAAAAAATTTATAATGGCTCCCTAAATCCTCTAAATGCTCAATACCTCAGAATAAAAATCTATTTTCTCTATTTAGCTCATAATTACCATAAATAAATAATAAAAATACGGTTTTCAGAATTAGGGTTTTTACAAGCTGATCCAACTCGATGTGCTCAAAAGGATATCGCAGTATATCTGGGCCAATTTGTTTCACTAAGGTTTGACGAGGTAATTTTTTTATAGTATTTTATATTTTTTTTTCATACAGTCAATATGTTTATTATCTTTTTTTTTACGTGAAATAGGTAATTTTTTTATCGTACCGGCTTAGGCAGAATCCTCTTGAGTACAAACAACAGCCTTTGGATTGAGTCTACATAGATTTTTCATAATATTCTGTGATAATATCATGTTTCATCCAACTGATCGTGTTATGCGACAGTTCTGGATGATACAACATATTCCTGATGAGCCATCATGTTTCAATCGTGTTAAAGACAATGCAACTACCAGAGCATGCAGATTGATTCCTTGGTGAAATTCCAGATTTGAGACATATAAGGTGGGACATTTGTCTCAAATGATGTCCTCTATTGATGATGGTAAGTTATTCCAAAAGTTTAACAAAATTTACTTCAAAAATTATAAAAAATCATATGCTCATAATTTGTAATTATGCAGCCTACGGTGATGATGCATATAGATCTTGGTGGGGAGCTCCTCTTATCAGCAACAGAGCCTACCACTATGAGGAGTTTCGATTCCAACATCGATCCATAGATGATTATAGTCACCGTGGCTATTATGATTATGTAGAAGGGCTGGTATGTTATTTTTATATGAAAATATCTATCTCCGTAGTACTTATTTATGTCCTCTATTGAATTCTATTTAATATTTCAGCTTCCAAATTTAAATACCGCATACCAAAATCATCCAGTGGACGACCCATTGTGTTCAGCGGTTGGCGAATTTTTGGTTGCTATGCAACGAGGATCGACTCCTCCGAATTTTTGGCAAATTTAAATACCGCATACCGAAATCATCCTGGATTTGTCTCAATAATTCTAAAACCATACTCTTCAAGACTACTATATGCATCAATATAACTATCATTTATTTTGGATAGAGCAAGTTTTTTAGCTTTCCAAGCTTTAAAATATTTAATATATATTTCGTTTTCTCTATATATATCGTTTACAACATGCGATGGACTATACGACTGATTAGCTCGAATTTTATCAATAATCTTATTTTTAACCCATACAGTAGTATCTAATGGATGAGAACCTGTTGTAAGTCCCCCCAAACAAGAATGTACGTTTTCTAGCGTAGTAATAACAAAACCTTCACATCTACCACTTGCTTTAGCGTATACTCTCCAATTACAACTTGAATAGTTACATTTATATACAATCCTACTAGCATTGTTTAAAGTAGGATGACAAGTAAAATTATGTGCAATTGCTATATCACTAATAAAACATCTAAATTCAGAACGATTATCAAATTTTCTTCCAATGATTAATCCAGAAATGCTAACACTATCAACATTGCCATCAAATTCATCATCTAAATTTTTAATTAAATCATCACTGTTTTCATCGTCGTTATTAACATCATTTACTATATGTTCTTCTTCAGTAAATGAAATAACTTGATGAGAAGAACTATGACCAGTATTAACTTGATTAGAAGCACGTATACTGCTTACAATATTATTTCTATGTGGTGGTGAAGTTACATAAATATTAATGTACGTTGCTTGTAGATTAACTTCTAGAATAAATTTTCATGCTTGTTCACTAACTAACTTTATACAATTAGTTAAATAAACATGAACCAATATAAATTCATAATCAATAGAACATTGCTCAATAATTTGATTACGTAAACTTCCAAACGAAAAATTTCGATCAATTAAAAAAATTTCAGTTAAACCTCCTTCATCAACTAACCCATTTAGCACACATCCAACCAAACATAATATTGTTAGACTTTGATCCATGACAAGAGAATGAGCTTCTAAATACAGTAAGTGAGCTGAAGTAGCTTATGTTGAGTAAGAGATGAACTTCTGTTGAGTGAGAAATGAATAGAATAAATTTTTTTTAAAAGTATACGTGGGTTGAGTGAGAAATGAATAGCAAAAGAATGAATTTTTTTTATATATATGAGAAAAAAGAGTAGTTGTAAAAATATGAACGTTACAATATGAGCATACCCAGAAAATAAACCAACAAAAAATAACACAAAAAATCAACAAAAAAAACTAACACAAATCAAACAAACACAAAAAATCAAACCCTAAACATAAAAACCAGAAAAAAAAAAAACCACCCGAACACATTTTCGCCAACTCGGTTGGCAAAAATCCAACCGTTCCCGCCCAAAATTTGCCACGTCGAATTCCACGTCGATTTTCGTCGAACTTTTGCCAACTGGGTTGACGAAAATCGAGCACTCCTAATTTTTGCCAACTCGGTTGGCGATATGTGTCGGAATTCAATTTTTTTTAAATTTCTATCGTTATACTTAATTAATATAAAATTATTATTGGTACAGTAATTTTTTTGATAAAATAACTAATAATCATCTCAAAAAAAAAAAACTAATAACGTATATGTGTATTAAACGTGTGTAAAAAAAATTTGAACAATTTTTTTTTAATATAAATTTATTATAAATATTATCATCCCTAAGAATCAAAAAAAATTCCACCCGTCTTAACCACTTGAATTAGAATAGTTTAGTTATAAGTAAATCATATTAGATAATTAAATAATTATTTTTAAAAAAATTAATAATTAATGGAGTTTTTATAAACGGTTTAGACGGATCAATTGGACCGTTTCCAAGCCAACTTATATTAGTAGGAATATGAACATTAAATTTTGTTTGTCACCACTTTCTCGTTCTGAAATTTTGTTTGTCACCACTTTCTCGTTCTGACATCTAGACTTGTTTCAAATTGGTTTATGTAAATGTGAAATTCTAATTTTGACATCGAACATTTGGTTGGAGGATTAATCATCTCTACTTTAACACTTTTTAAATAATAAGAACTACAAAAAATTATACTTTTTAACTCACTTTAACAACCATCAAAACATTAAATTTTAGAATATTTTATTTCTAGCTTCGACTTATTCAAAGTACAAAAACCAAGGAATTAAAAAAAAAAAAATATATATATATATATATATATATATATATATATATATATATATATATATATATATATATATATATATATACATGATGTGCATAAACAATATCAACAAAAAAAATTGATTTCTAAATCTGTTACTTCTTAATACTTTACCGAACCGAACCAGTACTGATGCCTACTGTTTTTAATGTAACGGTGATCTACATAGTCAAAAACATCTCATTAAAAATATTTTGAAAAATTATTTTAATTTTTGACCCATTTTGACGAAAAATAAAAGGAGGTTTTCTAAACCCTAATGTCTCAATAATCTAAACCAACCCTAACATATAAACTTAGGTGGAACTAAGACCATCTCCTATGAGAGTTTATATCTACTATTTCCATAGTAGAATTTCTTTTTTGAACAAATTTCTCCCAAACGATGGTATGTATTCCAATTTTGATCCTACTACTTGACGGTGTCGGTGATGTAGGATAAAAATTTTCTATAAGATTTTTACAAATTTTTATAGAAAATCTCACTCTCTCATTTGGATCATACTTTCAAACTAAATAATTAAATTGACTTTTTTAACCACGCATGATAGAAATTGAAAATCATTTGAGAGTATTTTGTGTGTACAATTTTTATGTAAAAACTCTGTCAATTAGTATAAAAAATTTCTTATATTACAATGACAAGTAGGATATAAACTCAATTTTAGAAATATCCATTGGAGATTGGGGGTTCTATCTCTCCTATTTATATGGTAGAATTTTTTTTTAAATCTCCTCCCAACAATGATTTTTATCCCAATTTTCATGACGGATAAAAAATTTCTATGAGAATTTTTACATGATAGGATTTGTCCATCTCTCATAGAAATTAATATTGGATATATTTTCAAACTAAATATATAAAATGACCCTGATAGAGATTGAGAACCATTGGAAAGTAATTTTTGTACAATTTCTATGCATAAACTATTATGATAGAAACTCAAATTTAGAAATTTTCGTTCGAGAATTTGACTATAACAAATTATTGTGAGCAAGTAAACAAAAACTTGCAAAAATACAATCTGAGCCGAACCGTTATTTATTCGAACCGAAGTCAAACAATTATGTTTATGAGGCTTATTTGGTCTATTCAGTTTTAGTTGATGGGTTGACCTGTAAACTGAAATTTTTTAGTTTGCACCTCACTTTATTTATCCATATTTAAGGTATATCACATACAATTACCATAATGGAAGACACCCTCCACTTTTGACGGAAACTGTCTCCAACTCACGATTTTGGACAAAAATATTCTCTTTGTGTTCTTCCCACCACCCCAACCCCGCACTGCCCTCCTCCCCGCTACGCGCTCCCCCCGGCGCCGGAGAAAGAGGGGTAAGGGCGGAGGGCTCTACTGGGGAGGACGCTGCTGCCGTGCCGCTGGCTCCCCTGCCGGACCACCCTCCCCACTACCACTGGGGCAGTGGCACGCGCTCCCCCGTGAGGACATGTCGGAGCCCTCTCTCCTCGCAGCACCGTGCTCGCCTCCGCGAGCAGCTGCTGAAGCCCCCCCCTTCCCTCCCCCTCCGTGCCTCCGCGAGGAAGCTGCCGGAGCACCTCACCCCCCTCCCCGCAGCATCGCGCCCCCACCCCCCCCCTCCGCGAGGAGCTCAGAAGCTGCCAGAGCACCTCACCCCCTCCCCGTAGCGCCGTGCGCGTGCCCGCGAGGTGCTGCCGGAGCCCTCCCCCCTCCGCGCGCACCTCACCCCCTCTTCGCAGCGCCACGTGCACCCTCGCGAGGAGCTGTTGCGCGATCCCGAAGAGGAAGAGTGGAGAGGGGAGGAGGGAGAGGGGGAGGCTCCGGCTGCCTGCGACGGAAAGGGGGGGCGGGGGTGGGGAGAGTGGGGCACATGGCGTACGAGCACGCCGGAGGGGAGGGGGAGGGGAGGACTGGGAAGAAGATGAAAGAAAAGGAATATTTCGGTCAAAAATTAACAGTCAAAGCAGATAACTGTTAGTTTCCGTCAAAAACTGGAGATGTCATGTATTATGGTAATTGGATGAAATGCACATGAATCTGGATAAATAAAGTGGGAGTACAACTCAAAAAATTTCATCTTTTTAATGCAAGGGGGCATAACTTTTATTATTATTATCAAAACTCTCTATACTATTGACCTTACAATTTGGGCCTAATTAAATAGCAAATTCTTTAAAAAATTAACGATTTATTCTTAATGTGCGTCGATTACAAGTTCCACATCAGCAATCAAGGATTAAAAGAAGCTTAAAAATGATGTTTAATCATAAACTAACCTCTACTTGCTGACTGTCGTTCTTAAGAGAGTTATCACTGATGGCAAAACACAGTTGAATTCCTAATTTCCAGCAGAAGAAGATTGATTGTTCATGGTCAAGATAATTACAACAATTTCTCTACTTAGACGCAATCAAAAAAATACAGCAAAACAATAATACTACTCTGCAATACCAATCGTATCCCACCACGTGTCCGGTCAGCGCATGGTAGCAGAAGCCGCGTCGTCCGACATGCTGTCCGGCGCACGATAAAGAAGAGGGTTTCGGATCTTTTGCTGTTTATATAGCCGCCTCCGGCCAACGCTATCCTTTGTTATTTTGCCTTTGTCCTTTCTCTCTCTCTCTCTTTCTTCTGTTGATGACGCGGATGCGGAGCCCACGCTCGTCCGGATCCGGGACCCGGGACCCGGTATGGGACGCCTCCCACAGCTCCGGATCCTCCGTCTCCTCCGCCGGAAGCGGGTCGTCGGCGACGGGATCCGGACGGAGCCGGGTCCGTTCCGCCGTGCGGGTTATCGGGTCCTGCTTTGGATCCCCGCGGCTAGCGGTCCACCACCACCACCACCACCACCACATCAGCCTGGAGGAAGAGGAGCAGCAGCAGCAGCTCGATTCTCCTTCCCGTAAGCCCCTCACTTCCCGATCCAGCAAAATAACGTCGATTTAGGCACAATTACCGACACGATACGGTCGGACACGGCGGCATGGTTTCTGCGCCGACGGTTCACGGACACGGCACAATCAAAAGTCTAGATAAAGAAAAAGTTTCTGTTGCATAGTTCAATTTGGTGATAGTAAAATTGGTTTCTTCTTCTTCTTCTGTTAAATGTACACTTACGAGCAAGAAAAAGTGAATCAATCAAGAACACAACCTTCACCAAAAGCTACAATGAAGAATTTATATTGCTAGTAGGAGTATTTATTTGGAACCATTTCGCTACGTGCCAATTTAATAAAGAAAAAAAAACCTTGTCATTTAGGCACAAAACACCCAAAAATACAAACAACATTTCTTAGTTTGCTACTTACTTAGCCGACTCCTATAATTGATAGTAGCATTTACTTAATACAGCAGCATTCACGATTGTGAATGTGGTGTTGCTTATTTTGGCTGCTTCTGGTTATGTTTTTGAAGCAGCAACGAAAGTTGTTTGATAGGAGTTTGTTCACTTATCTTTTGATAAGCTAGTTCATTTTTGGGGTAGCAGGTACAAGAGAGATTGCTTTCAGAAGTTGCTTTTCCGAAAACAACATCGGTGTCAAACCAAGCCTAAGATTGTTGGGTTTTCGGATATGAATCCGATATATCTAACTTAGCTTTACACAACTCCCCCAAATCTTGTCATTTTCATACAAATCATTTTTTTTCCTTTTAGTTGATGGAATATTTGCCTTTTAACGAGTTAACCAAAGGGACTTATAACTCAATTATTAGTAATTTGAGGGGCTTATAACAATTAACAAGATGTTGGAGACTTATCTAAAAAAGAAGATATATTTAAGAGACTTGTATGCAAAAAGTCCTAAATTGTTTCATGCATGTTGTTTTCCGTATTACCTTCGTAACTTTTAGGCACAAACAAAATTTTCCAATCCAGGGCACCTCGGCTAGCTCCTCTAGTGTGGATTTGCTGCTTTCAGACTATTGGTTCGACATGCTTAAAAATGACAACCAGTTATTAGTTATTGAAAAGTGAAGGCTATAAAGCTATAAAGCTGATCCTCCACAATTTAGAGCTTCAAATGATATTTTCTGTAAGTGGAGAACATATTTACTTTGTCGAGTGTGTATAAGCCATTAAGCCTATTCATTGTTGTTTGTGAAGTAAAAAATCAGCTCCTCTCACCAACAGGCTCTCTGGAAGATAAGGGCACCAATGCCTTTACGAGGAGAGGAAGACAATTTTCTTGTTAAGAACTGCTTGAACAACCCAAACCTTCAATATGATAGTTACTTTCTTCTTATCTTAGCTATTTATTGTTGTAATTGATTCACTAGAAACGCGGACAAGGAGGAAGATTGCGAGTTCAAGTATTTTTGGTCAAGGAGATTATCCTCTAATTAAATTGTCGAATTCCCCGTGAATCGTTAAGTAAAATTTGTTCCTCTCTTGACTTTTATCTTCTAATTTGTTGTACCATGCTGATCCTTAACCTATTGCTTCTCTATGTAGTTATTTACTAGGTCAGCATGTAAACCTAGGGAATATAGACTCGATGAAATCCAACATGTTACTGATGAATGTTGTCTACACCAAGGAGAGACTTTTGGAGATGACTATGGACTGTGGTAAGATGACATAATCTTAGTTGAGCTAGGGTTTTAACGAGCCAAGCTTTGAGCGAGCACTCCCCAGCCCGATCCCGACTCTTAAGGAAAAATAGAGCTCCAGCGTTAAAATGAGCCTAAAATTGACTATAGATCGACTCTCTATAATATTTGTGAGCTCCGCTCGTGAGCTGCTCTTTTAAATTAGAAAGCTTGAATTATAGACAAACTTAAGCCTAAAAGTGACATTGTTTATGAGCATAAGAACTTTGTTCAAACGAAAAATGTAGCTCAGTAAGCTTAAAATCAAATTGGAAGTGCTTATATGACTTCATAACAAATTGGAAATGTTTATTAGTGAAAGATATTTCTTTTATATAAGGGAAATTTGTGTGTAGATCTCTGTAAGTTATTGAAATTTGAAACAAGGTAAAAGGAGTCCCTGAAAAGTCTTTTAGTCAGGGTCCTTGGGTCAAACATAGAATACTTATTATTATTCATTGAAAATGTAAAAGGTTAGTCAAAAGACTATTTTGTCCTTATTACATTGCAGGCCCTTACTTTTAATTATCTCCGCACACACGTTCTCCCTCCCTATTTACATTTTACACGTCCACTCTCTCTATTTCTTTCTCCCGTACTCTCTCTCTTCTCTCAAGTACTCTCCCTCGTATTTAATTCTTCCTCCTATATTTTCTCTCAACCTCTCTTAATTCTTTCCCAGTATCCTCTCTCTCTCCATGAATTAAATAGAGAGCCTTGATATAATATGGGGTAAAGTACTCATTTTTTTTGTTTTTAGTGTACAATCAGTTATGTAATTTGACCTAAAGGCCCCTAGCTAAGAGACTTTTCGTCAACCTCTTTTTTAGCACATTTCAATAACTCTCAGGACCAGTAAGTAAAATTGCCTTTATATAAATATATATAAAAATGAGCCTAGCTCACAAGCTGAATACCACTAAGCTCGGGCTTGGACTTGTTTATGTAACGAGTTATTCTTAGGATCGAGCTTGTGCTCTTGAGCTCAAAAAGCTTGGCTCTCGAACTTTTCAGCGAGATGAGCTTGAACCGGCTAGTAAATAGTTTGGTTTGTTAACAACCCTAAGTTGAGCTAGCGAAAGTGATGCAGGACGATGTGACGGCTTTGTAGAAAATATGATTAGAAGCTGCATCATCACGTAGTCAACGCTTGGAGCTTTGGAATAGAACAACGTCGCCGCCGTTACCAAGATGATCATAATCCTTTCGATTTGTTCGAGTCCACAAACAATACTAGAATCCACCAAAAAATTCTAAATGGAGATGAGAATGTTTTTATAAGAATATTTTACGGGAAATTTACGTCAACTACCCCCTAAGTTTTATACTTATTATACTAACTACCCTTATTTTGAAACTAATTACACGGACCATCCACATGTTTTATATTTTCTATATAGAGTTATAAAACACTGACCACCCTTATTTCAAAAAATAAAACATAAAACAGAGAGGTGGTCCATGTAATTATTTTTCAAATAAGTGTGGTCCATGTAATAACCATGAAACATAAGGGGGTTAATGTATTTATTGAAAAAAAGATCCAATAGTGAGGACTTCGTGCCTTTAAATAGAAAAAGAATATCTAAATATGGTCAGGATACCCCTGATTTATTTAATCTTATCTAAGTAAACCATTTAAATTAGATTAGGATTATCTAAAGGATTTATCCTACTAATTTAAATAGTCTAACTAATTTAAACCTAATTAAATAAAAATTTAAACTACCTAAATCTATTAACTAGTTTAGGCCTTTCTAAAGAGATAATTTAGGTAAGCCTAAATATTTTCAAATAAGATGTGTTTGATCAGAAAGATATTCAATGACTATGAGCAGGGTCAGTAAGATAGTTCGGTGACAGTCAGCCACGTTCTGCTCGGAAGTTATACACTTTGCAGACTCATTTTACCTTTTGAGAAGGAAGAAGATAAGCGGCGGATGTTGATGACAGACAACCGCCCTTTCTCTGAAATGGATCCCTTTGAAAGTAACAATAAATAAACAAATATATATAGATAAGATCACATTTTACTATTTTAGATGCGAACTGTCTTCCAGGGAGCAAACACCGAGTGGGGGTTTCTAAGATCATAGATACTGGAGAGAGTGGGTTGTCTTGCCAAATCGTAGACAAGCTGACTTATCAGTTAATAAAGTTGGTATTTATTGAAGAATTGGTAGTAATATGTCAAATACGAACTCAAAACATCAGCTATAATCTTAAACTCTTCTAACCCTGAATTACCCACCTCATTGGTAACCCTAATGACTATCCATAACAATTATTTGATGCTATTGCAAGCCAAAAATGCAATGCTCATACATGATGGTGACCTATTATGATGGATGTGAGATTCCTTCATTTTCCAAATATTTGTAAGATTTTTCTGCATCTATGGAGTTTGCGTATAAAATACCTGTTAATACGGTTGTACTGTGGAAATATTGCTTAATACTAACAGTTTTCTGTCTATATTATAGTGTGTCAATAGATTTCAGTTCCTTTAACAAATGTAAGTTGATCTTAATGATAAGGTTCTCTAACTACTACTAATGACATATTTAGGTACGCCATCAGTTAACATCCATGGTAGTGAAAGGAAAAGATCAGGTAAAAGGTTATATGTCAGTCGACTCAATCCTTCCTCAAAAGAATCTGGTGATAGAAGGTTTACAATGGCCAATATCCAAAAGGCAACTAAAAACTTTTCCCCCTCTTTAACGATTGGACAAGGAGGATTTGGGACAGTGTACAAGGGAAAGCTTGATGATGGCACCATAGTAGCTGTCAAACGTGCTAAAAAGGTTAGAGCAAGCTATTTTGCGCAAAAACTATGTTTCTGGATATTTTCGGTACTTGTTTTACTGTAAATTTGGACTCATGCTAGTATTCGGGCTATGTGATTATTTGCAGAATGGTGAGGAGAGCCATCTAAATTCAGATTTCAAAAGGGAGATTCAAACAATGTCACTTGTTGAGCATTTGAATTTAGTTAAATTCCTTGGATATTTGGAGCACCAAGATGAGAAGATTATTGTCATTGAATATGTTCCTAATGGAACTCTTAGGGAGCATCTTGATTGTTAGTTCTTTCGTGTCTCTTTAACTTTTCTGCCTTTGGTATTCTTCTTTTTATTGAAAATCAGACACTTCACATTTGCTTGAATGATTATTGAGCCATGGATATGTATATTGGATGACATGCTTTGACTGTGTGCAGGTTTGCATGGAAATCCTTTAGACCTTGCTGCAAGGCTGGATATTGCAATTGACATTGCCCATGCTGTTACTTATCTCCATATGTATACAGGTATTATTTATAATGCTGTAAAGTAGGTTATTCTTTACTAATAGTAATAACCTATAGCTTACATTTAGTGTACCGAGTTGTTTTAGCTTTTGTTAGAAGTAATTTATCTTTGCTCTCATGCTTTATCTGAGGATGGGAATAGTTGGAGTTTGAATATATACTATGTACTTATATTCTCTGACATACAGAAGTTTAAAGAGCCAATTAATTCCCAATTCTTCCTTCCTGATCATTTTGATTTGTTGCTACCATAGATCATCCTATTATCCACCGAGATATTAAATCGTCCAATATTCTTCTCACGGAAAATCTCCGCGCTAAGGTTGCTGATTTTGGGTTTGCTCGGCTGGGCTCGTCCGAGAATGAATTTACTCATGTTTCAACCATGGTGAAAGGGACTGCAGGCTATTTAGACCCAGATTATCTTCAAACTTATCAACTGACAGAGAAGAGCGATGTCTATTCCTTTGGAGTATTGCTAGTGGAGTTGGTAACTGGAAGGCGCCCCATTGAACCAAAAAGGGAAAGTAAAGAACGAGTAACTGTGAAATGGGTATGTTTTAGTTCTGAACACTACATGTAGATCGGTTATTAATTTCTAGCTCTCTCGTTTGAAGTTTCATAATTAAAGGTACTAAGACTACTCACAGTTTGCAACAATATATCATCAGTTGGTAGACAATAGATTTACGATCTTGACATTGTGTCACTTTACTGGGCTATCATTTCTGATACTAAATTGGGTTAGCCTCTTACAAGAGAGGTTGTTAAAAGTATAACAGTTTTATCTGTATGCTATCTCAATCACTTCATGAGATTTTGGATGTATAGTTCTTAAGCCAGAATGCACAAAAGCTACCTTATCGTCATGTAACACTGAATTTTCCAAGTTTTGTCATCTCATTTGTTCTAATCATAAAAAGAGAGGAAAGTAAGCTTCATATGTTTCATCAGGACAGAGAGCAACTGAATACACTTAAGACTGATTGTATAACACTGAAGTTAAAGGAGAGAATTGGCCTACCTTAGATTTACAAATCTACATACAAACAATGATAACCTACACTTGTATTCAGAAGACATTATTGATAGTGAGGTTGTTTTTGCATATTGTTGTACCATAGGCCTCTAACTTGGTCTCGTTGAAGTGCAGGCAATGAAGAATTTTGTGGATGGGAGTGTGGAACAAACACTTGACCCAAACCTTCCACCAAATTCAGCAACTAATTTTGCGGCGGAAAAGATCTTTGAGCTGGCTTTGCAGTGCTTACCTCCAACCAGACAGAACAGACCAAGCATGAAGAGCTGTGCAGAATTCTTATGGGGAATCCGGAAAGATTACAGGGAAGTCTTGTCTTCACATCCTCTCCCTCACTCTTCCTCTCTAGAGTCAGCTAAGGAAGAGAAGAACTGATCTCGAGGCGTGCAAGTAATAAACTTAAAATTGTTGGGGATTTACTTGCACTGAAGAAGTTCAAATTGAGGTAGAAGCCCTGTGTTCTGCAGATTCTGGCTTCTCCTGCTTATTTATTTGTGTGATTGCTTTCCTCTTGCTGGGTATGCAGCTTGATTATGCAAAAGGAATTAATCGATTGCAGGCTTGAGTTTCTTGTATGGTCATTCGTACGTGTATTTTAAGTAGGAGGTTTTGAATGCTTGTATATGTGGATTACAAAGTAGGGTTTTAGCCCCTATTGTATATTAGCAAGTGTAATTTTTTGTCACCTTGGGCATTCTTTTCTTGTAATGATGAAAAATGGATTTTAGCTGATTAAACATTTTCTTATTGTGTTGTAACGTTCGAATCAAAGTTTTCGGATGGCTGATTGGCATTGACAATATTTCTACCATGATGCATGGCCTTGTTTAAAAAGGAAAATTATGATATATTTGTTAGGAATCCAGTCTGTATTCGAGGAAGCGGAATAGAGTGGAGCGACGAAGGATTGCTCGACGAAGCGACCAGGGTAGATTGTAGCTAACCAGTGTACTCACGTCATACAACAAACTGACAGTATACTGCCGGTATACTAGTGTGGAGGATGCTGGAAATCTTTGGATTGTTAGCCAAATCGACATACAATTGATATATAGATGCAGTTTGGTGTATTCAACACACATTTTGGATTGGTTTTGATGATTACGACAAAGATCAACTGCTCAAATTTGGCTGAGACTAATTTAGGGATTCCCTTGAATCCTAAATTAGGTTTCTTATCCCTATTAATAGAGGCTAGCGGGTTGGTTCGATCCCACGAGGAATCGAACGTGGCTAGCAACTACTACTTAAGCGACAACATGTAGCGTCGCCATAACCACGTCGTCGTAAATTGCATTTTCATATTAGCGACGTTCATTAATGCTGTGAATGACGTCAGCAATTTAGTTTAGTAATCCATATGCTGAAACCATTTGGTGGTTATGAATTTTCAGTGCAGTATACTTTAAACTGTTATAGAATTCCTTGCAACATATACACTATTTCCTGGATTTGTTTCACTGTAATGATGTTACTTATGTAACAAAAAGCTGCAATAATTATCCTATCCCAATTTCAGCGACATTTGTTGTGGTCATTTTTTGATTGCAACATCACTTTCAACAGCTTTTGTTTCAAGAAAATTCCAATCATAGCCAACCACAGTCGGTCCCTACGTTGTTAAAAAAGGGCGGCTGAGAATTTAAATAACAACAATGCTAACTTTACTGCCAACCGAACAGTTACCGGATCCACCCTCTCCCCCATTCTCCAATGGACGGCCGTTTTTCAAAGAATTAAGAATTGGTATCTTTTTTCGAAGAAATGATGACCAATGCTTAAAGTATTAGTTTGGAATTGTGTTGCATCTATATATTTATGTCCAAAAAATAGGTGTGCTCGTGATGGGATATATATATATATATATATATATATATATATATATATATATATATATATATATATATATATATATATAAACGGGATATGAGCCATAGTGTTCATATTTCTATATGAATCATACACATGTGGACCAATAAAAATAGAGTCCTACATTTTATGTGCATCCATGTGCACTAGTACACTCTATTTCTATTGGTCCATATGTATATGGCTCATGTAGAAATATGGGCACTATGGTTCATATCTCGTTTACTCATATATGATAAACGAGATATGAGCCATAGTGCTAATATTCCTACATGAGCCATGCACACGTGGACCAATATGAATTGGTCCACGTGTGCATGGCTCATGTAGGAATATGAACACTATGACTCATATTCCGTTTACCCATATATGATAAACGGGATATGAGCCATAGTGCTCATATTCCTACATGAGCCACGCACACGTGGACCAATATGAATAGACTTTCACATTCCATGTGTACTAATACACTCTATTCCTATTGGTCAACATGTTCATGGCTCATGTAAGAATATTAACACTATGACTCATATTCCGTTTACCCATATAGGATAAACGGGATATAAGCCATAGTGTTAATATTCCTACATGCAGACATAGACCAATAGGAATAGACTCCTACATCATATGTGCACCAATGTGCACTAGTACACTCTATTCCTATTGGTCCACATGTGCATGACTCACGTAAAAATATGAGCACTATGGCTCATATCCCGTTTACCCATATATCTCTACTCTTATAATGTGACTTAAAAATGGCTCACTCTTATAATGAGGCTTAAAAACGGCTCAAAAGTGAGCCGTCTAAGCCGTAAGTAAATACTCAACCAATTAATAATTAAAAAATTCTATAAAAAAAATCTAACTACCCGTGTACGTGTTTTCTTTTATAATTATGTAGAAACATCTTAAAAGTTTTATAATTACCTAAAAATATATTCAAATGTATATAAACATATATATAACAAATCCAAATAAAAATATATTCAATATTCAAAATATATTTAAACTAAATTTTTTATATATAAAAATATATCCACAGTATAACAAATTTAAATTTAAATATATTCAAATCAAAATTACACTATTTTAATATAATTTAAATTTTTATTATTTTTTCAATAATATTAATAAATATTATAAATCTAATTTTTTAATTTATATATATATATATATATATATATATATATATATATATATATATATATATATATATATATAACAAATCTTAATTTATAAATATTAAAAAAATTACAATATTACAAAAAAATATTTTACGTGCAACGCACGTGCATTTATTAGTATATATAATGTCATTTCTCCAAGTCGGATCATGGTTATATAAGCCAACCAGTTGCACGGGGGGAATTCGAACACAGGACCTACCCGTGGGTGTTCTTCCGCACTATCACTTGACTAATGCCTTATATATATATATATATATATATATATATATATATATATATATATATATATATATATATATATATAATTTGTATTGTTTGAAATGAATAAAGGAAGAAAATGTTAAGAATAATAGTCTCTGGCTTAGACACATGACAAATATAATTATCTTACGCTAGAAATTAGTGTAAAAATATGGACTAATTGGACTTTGGGTTCCATAAACATATCTAACTTAGGATTTGGGTCCTTGAGATAATGGTTGACCACAATTGACAATCCAAAACATGTTAATAATTAATATTTGGATCCTAAAAATGTATAACATAGGATTTGGATTTTTGAAGTGATGGTAGATCTGATCATCCAAAAACTGTTAATAAATATTTTAAAATTAATTAAATTTAGGATTCCAAAAATATTTTTTGTCCTTCTTGAATTCTCAATTAATTAATTTATTATCTCAGAATCCGAATCCTAAGTTCACTGAAACCAAAGTCTACCTAATCCTCAAAATAATATTTATGACATCCACCACAATATCGTGAAAAAGCAAGAAAAATAGTACAGTAGCACAAATGTAGGAATCCTAATATGACTCTTATGGTGTTCTACAGCTCATGTGCATCGCCAGTACTCAGAAAGAGCTGATTGGTGCATTCAGGATGAACAGCAGAAAACAACCCATAGATGACATCATACCATTGTAACAACAACATGACAACTTTATGCTCAATTCATTGATCATAGGCTACTTACATGAGACGTAGATGATGTAAGTTGTAAAAAATGAATCAACTTCATAGTGACTAACACTAGTTAGAGTGATATTAATTCTGAGAATTTTTTTTTTCCCTTTACTTCATAGAGGATATTTGAAAGAACGAGCTTTTAATTAGACTTAGAAGTATGGTTCAACAGCGGACAATGCTATGAAGTGTAGAATTGTACTATAAAAATACTGTAAAATAGTGACGAATTTTAACGACGGATCAAATTTCGTCATTGTATTAGTGACGGAAAATGTTACGACCCGCACCCAGATATTCAGGCACTGGTTCGCGAGTACGTCCAGCCTACGCCGCAGTGTCGGCGGTAATATGTTGTGTAGGTCATATTCACAGGTAATTTAAATCTAGCTCATTCACAGTAAATAGACAAGAATAATAACAGAAAATAGGAATTTTAAGATTTCAAGACAAAATTTGGTGACATCCACCAATCCACAGTTTAATACAAAACCAGAAGATAAATCGGGGACAAACCCGCGTACTATGCTGAAAGAAAAATACTAGCTAACTGGCTAACTACTCCTCAAAAGTAGTCCCCTGAGTAGGAACAGGCTCCTCAATAGTATCATCTGCTACGTCATATGGGCCATAAAATGTAGGGGCATAGTCCTCATCATCGCACGGATCCGGTCAGGAAAGGAGCAAAGTACCAATACACAACAAAGCTTAAACTAAACAATTATGATAAGTAGTAAAAACTGACTAAGTATCACGATAAAAATTATAAATGATAGTATTAAAAATTGGCTACGTATCAAGCACTATAGATCTTGGACAAAAGTAAAACAGGAATATAATGAGATAAGAAAAGAACTGCTACAAGAATAATGAAGAAACTGTGTGTGGACATGTGTATTAGAATACCTAGTCGGCATGTAGGAGGTTATAAGGCTAATAAAGCACGTCATAGACGGCTAGCAGTCAGGAATAGTCGAGTATAAGGCTGATGGTACAATCGCGTACTCAACAGCTAGCAATCATAACATGAGGGAAAAGGGTAAACTACATGTCTCCTAATATTCTCCCTCCCGAAACGAAAATTAAGACATACAAATGTAATTCCTAACACTAAGTGTAATCATCCAATGGTGCTAGTAGAGCATTGAACTAAATATCATAATATAAAGAATAAACTTGAAGTGTAGGTACTTGTCTCGAAATAATTTGGAGTTGACGTAACGGTCACGATCGTGCCGGTACAAAATGTAGCCCCAAAACTAATATTCGAATAGAATTTCAATTGCCAAAATAATAGTGCCAGAGTTCCAAGGTCGACCAAAATAGTCCAAGATAGATAAAATAATCCAATTTGAGATTCGCCGAAGATCGAGATATTTCAGAAATATGGTTCGTACGTGGATCCACAAAAAGACAGAAAATAGTCCAATTAGACAATTTGTTAAAAAATTGTACAAATTATAAATATTTTCTGACTAGATCGTTACTGCTAATTGGATTCGTTGTTTGAGAATCAGGGTTAAAAGTCAAATTAATACTTTAATACTATAATATTTTTTTAATAGTTTAACAACTATTAGCCTCTTTTATTATAACTACCTTAATTAAAACTGATGGACATATTTTTTATTTATTTATTAAATCTATTTTATCATATTCTATGATAGCATTGAAACAATTTAAGAAGAAGGGGTTATTTGAAATAAAAATAATTTTTACATTTTTCTAAAGTAAAAAATAAAAATAAAGCTACAGAGCTTCTTCTTTAGCTATTATAAAAATAGACATCTCAGGAACAATGTCAAATTAGTGTGAATTATAATTGCCAAAAACCATAATTATGTTGGTAGGTCTCAGAGGTCATAATACCTATTGCTTAGCTACCTATTCATATTGTTTTCCACTCATCCATGCACATGACAGCACATGGTGTGTGTGTACACTTTTTATTGTTTTCTTATTACTGTGGCTTGCTCATGAGAGAAGTTCATTAGCTACTTACAACTTCACCATTCTCCTAGAGCTTGCTAAGGTGGTTCCCAACACTCATCTATGCACAAGGACGTTATCCATTGTTTAAAACTTTTTCTTAGTTCAAACCGCTGTTTATATGGGATCACTAGTTTACTACTTCATGCATGCCAGAGAGGGAGAGAAAGTCTAAGGGCTCATCTAGCTGCTAATGGCGTTTCGGTTGGGTGTGGTCGTCAGTTCCGGGATGGCGGCCGGATTGGAATGTTATCGTCGTCGTCGTTCGGGACTGCAGTTGTGGTGCCGGTATTGGAGGGTGCAGCTGCGTGGTCAGCCTCGTCGGGGGCGCTGACAGTGGGACAACGCCGGTGAGGCGATGTTTGGGAAAAGCTGGAGTTTCTACGATTGTGGAGGTAGGCGCCGGAGTTGTGGAAAAGGATGGGGTGGAGGGAGATAGTTGCTATGAGAATATGGTATGGGTAAGTATAAGAAATTGGAGAGATTTTTTGTGTTAACAAAATGAGCGGTGGGAGTGAGGTTAAAATAGAAGAGGTTGTTGATGATGGGAGAAAAGAAAGGCACATAACATGAGAGTGGGGGAGTGGCTGAGAGGGGTTGGTTGTAGAGAGAAAATAGGGAGGTACGGGTATCATGGGAGAGAACAGGAGAGGAGTATGACCGGTTCTACTCATAAAATTATTAACAATTAATATATTTTCTTAACCATAAATATCAAACTATAGCTTAAATGATTTCAAGTAAGCTATTGTTTCTATTTCATTAATACTACTTAGTGCTAAAATTAAATTAGATTAAGTCTTCGATTAAATATTTCTAAAGATCAGGACATGGCAGTGACATACTTCCCTCCTTAGAAAATTTCGTCCTCGAAATTTAAAAATTAACAATGGCACGAAAAGAAGGATCGAGAGTTGAAATATACCTCAAGGTTCAAAAAGATAGGGGTAGCGCTCCCTAATCTCGTCTTCTCGCTCCCAGGTGGATTCGCCGGGAGAATGATGCCTCCAAGCTATACGAACAAGGGGAATAACTTGATTCCTTAGAACTTTCTTCGTTCGGTCCAGTATCCCCATATGTTGCTCTTGGTAAGTCAAGCTTGGGCCTACTTCGAGCTCTGAATGATCCAAAATATGACTGGGATCTGACACGTATTTTCTCAGTTGTGATACGTGGAATACGTTATGGACCCCATCTAGAGTGGGTGGCAATGCCAGACGGTATGCCACTTCTCCGATTCTCTCATGTATGCCAAACGGTCCAATAAATCTTGGACTGAGTTTTTCGCTCCTTCCGAACCTAATGGTGCCACGTGTTGGAGAAATCTTCAAGAATACTAATTCTCCAACCTTTAATAAAATCATAATCAAGTCTTAGTTTTATAATCATAATATTAAATTAACTTGAATTTCATAAATTGATTACCTCAAATTCCAATGGTCTTCGATGGCTATTTGCCCAATGTCGTTGCCTGTCTTGAGCCACACGAAGTCTTTCTCTTATTTGTTTCACCTTCTCAGTTGAATCAACCACCATATCGGGTCCCAATAAATCTTTTTCTCCTACATCGTCCCATGATAGCGGGGTACGACATCTTCGTCCATATAAAGCCTCAAATGGAGTCATTTTAATACTTGCTTGGTAACTGTTATTATAAGAGAACTCCACAAGATGTAGGTAATCTTTCCACGATCCTCCAAAATCCAGAACACATGTACGGAGCATATCTTCAAGTGTCTGAATTGTACGTTCAGATTGTCCATCGGTTTGGGGATGATAAGCTGTACTGAATTTGAGTTGAGTCCCCAAGCTAGCTTGTAAGCTCCTCCAAAAGTGAGAGGTAAATCTTGAATCTCGATCGGAGATAATACTTATTGGAACTCCATGCAATTTAATAATCTGACGAATATATAAATCTGCCAACTTTTCTGTATGTAGCCCTACTTTGAAGGGTAGAAAATACGCAGACTTAGTCAGCCTATCCACTATCACCCAAATTGCATCCTTTCCACTAGGTGTCATTGGAAGCCCAGAAACAAAATCCATAGTAATATGTTCTCACTTCCACTCCGGAATGGGTAGTGGTTGAAGCAATCCCCCAGGTCTTTGTCTTTCAGCCTTGAATTGTTGGCACACTAAGCAACGAGATACGAACTTGGCTACTTCTCTTTTCATGCCATACCACCAAACATGCATCCTTAGGTCTTTGTACATTTTGTTGGCTCCTGGATGTATAAAGTATTGTGATCTGTGTGCCTCTTGCATAATTTCTTCTCTTATATCTCCTTGAGGTACACATAATATATCTCCATGTCTTAGTGATCCATCTTCATGAATTTTGAATTCCTCCAATAATCCAGCTTTCACTTGGTCTCGAATGCTTCATAAGCCTTCGTCTTGAAACTGAGTCTCCTTAATCTTATCCATTAAGGTAGATTGGATCCTCAAATTCATCATTTGACCTTCTATTCCTGGAATAATTACCTAAATTCCCAAAGTTTCCAAGTCCTCAAGCAAGTGTCGGTCCATCGTCAAGTACATTGCCATAGGGTATCTGCTTAAAGCATCAGCAACTACATTGGCCTTCCCCGGATGATATTGAAGGGTGATGTCAAAATCTTTCATTAACTCCAGCCACCTTCTTTGCCTCATGTTCAGCTCTTTTTGAGTAAAGACATATTTTAAACTTTTGTGATCTGTAAAGATTTCTACCCTTTCTCCATAAAGATAATGCTTCCATAGCTTAAGATCAAAGATAACAGCTGTTAATTCTAAGTCATGAGTTGGATAGTTCTTTTTATGAGGTCGGAGCTGTCTAGAAGCATATGCTATTACTCTTTTGTTCTGCTCCAATACACAACCTAGACCTTTTCCAGAAGCATCACTGTATATAGCGAATCCTCCGGTTCCAGATGGTAAGGTCAGAATAGGGGCAATAGTCAGACTTTTTTTTAATTCTTCAAAAGCATGTTGACATTCATCAGTCCATATAAATTCTTTATTCTTCCTTGTTAATTTTGTCATTGGTTCAGCAATTCTAGCAAAGTCCTTCACAAACTTCCGATAATAGCCAGCTAGTCCCAGGAAACTTCTAATTTCTGCTACAGAGTCTGGAGTGGGCCATGATTCTACTGCTGCTACCTTCTTAGGATCTACTGCTATGCCATCTCCAGTTACAACATGTCCCAAAAAATTTACTTTGTCTAGGAAGAATGCACATTTAGATAGTTTTTCATAAAGTTTTTCCTTCCTTAATGTCTCCAATACTAGCCTCAAGTGTTCTTCATGTTCTTCTGGAGTCTTGGAATAAATCAAAATATCATCAATGAAAACCACCACAAATTTGTCTAAATATTGTTGGAAGACTCTGTTCATTAAATTCATAAATACTGCTGGAGCATTAGTTAACCCGAACGGCATCACCAAGAATTTGTAGTGTCCGTTCCGAGTATTGAAAGCAGTTTTAGGGATGTCTTCCTTCCTCATCCTTACTTGATGGTAACCAGACCTCAAGTCAATCTTCGAAAATACTCGAGCTCCACTTAACTGATCAAATAAATCATCTATCCTTGGTAGGGGATATTTATTCTTGATTATTAAAGCATTCAAAGTCCTATAATCAATACACATTCGAGATGTTCCATCCTTCTTTGGCACAAATAATACTGGAGCTCCCCAGGGCGAAACACTAGACCTAATGAAGCATTTGTCTTCTAACTCTTTTATCTGCTCATTTAATTCTACTATCTCCTTCTTGTTGATTCTATATAGATTTTGAGATACTGGAGCTGCTCCTGGCACTAAGTCAATAGAGAATTCAACTTCTCGGTCTGGGGGTAATCCTGGGAGATCCTCAGGGAAGACATCAAGATATTCAGAAATGATAGGTAGTGGCAATTCTTCTGGTACTAGGGCTCCACAAATTTGGTTACTACCCAATTCTCTAGAACCTCTAGTGAATTCAAATTCTGGCTTGTCAGGGGGCCTAAAGATTACGCTACCCACAATCTATAGTGGCATGATGCTGACTCAACCAATCCATACCCTGAATAATGTCGAAACTGGGGATTGGCATCACGAGTAGCCTAGCATATAATTCTCTCCCACATAGTGTGATAGGACAATTGTTACATGCATCACTAACCGGGGTAATTCCTCCACCGATAATGATCTTATAACAATTCCTAAGAGGTTCGGTGACTAAGCTATGCTTCATAAGAAAATCTACGGACATGAATGAATGTGACGCTCCAGAATCAAATAAAGTAATGGCTGGTACTGAATTTATAAGTACAGAACCTGTTATCACATCTGCTGTGGCTTCAGCTTTCTCTAGTGTCATTTTAAAAGCATGGCCTTGTTGAGGTGCACCCCTCTGCTGCTGATGTTGGTGCTGAGCAAAGCGTTGTTGCTAAGTTGGGAGTGGGGGTCCTCTCTGCTGCGCTGCTGGGGGTTTGGCCTGAACTGGAACTTTTTGTGCAGCTGTATGTCCCTGAGCAGCAGGACAGTCCTTTATTTGATGTGCTGCTGATCCGCAATATAGACAGACACCTAACCTTTTTCTACAAACTTGCCAAGTGTGACCTTGTTTTTGACAATAGCCACAGGTGGGAGCTTGTTGGTTCTGTCCTTGAGTTTGTTGTTGGGGTGCTGTGGCTCGAGGGAGAGGACGTTGGGTTTGTTGTAGGGCCCTCTGCTGTAGTTGTTGTTGGAATGGACGTTTGTGGGGTCCCATATGTCACGCCCCGATTCCGTGGAATCGTTAATTGTCCCCCGGGCGTGACCGCCGTGCTGGCCTAGGTTGCGCACCGCACAAGGCTAAGTATTTTTGTTTCGCATAGCGAGCACATATTCAGAGTACGCAGATAATTGAACACAGATTGAAACATGGAAAAGTTCTCTTTTATTGATAATATGAACATCTATTACAAACTCCTTGAACTGAGTCATAAGGATTGCCTCTGTGGGCTTACAAAAGTGTTGACACAAAATGAGATAGCAGTCCTGTACATTACATCCCTTACTAAACTCAAAATATAAGACCTTGGGACGGAACGACTGCCTTGCCACGAAGCTGCATGATTGCTTTGGTGGCTAGCTTCTTCTTCACGAGGCTTCTTCTTCAAAATGCTTCTAAGGTGGCACGGTCGAGGCGTGCCTACAGCTGGACTGGATTGGAGGTTTGTCTTCTGCTCCTCGCTTGGTTCTCCTAGCGCGGGGAACCTGTTTCAACGAGGGTCAGTACATCGAAACGTACTGGTGAAGGCAAGCTAACCCAACTATACCAATCAACACGTTGTTTTAATGAAGCATGCATATTTATCGTAGGTTTCTATCTTGCCTTAGTTCATTTTACAACAAGACATAGACATAGAATTATTGAAATAACCCGCCACCGTTCGGTGACATTTACCTGCCCGTCTGAACCACCTGCATAATACTTACCTTGCCTTCCCTGTCAAGAAGACACAAGTTAGTTTCAACAGGTTTAAATATACGAGGGGATCACTGGCTTTGATGCCATAATGGACGATCTTAGTCTCAGGCTAAGGTGACGGAGGCACATGTATCGCTGCACGCCATCCCGCCTATGGGAGAGACTAATCTTGAGGTTCCGTCCGGATCGGATCGGTGCCAGTGCCCCAGCGACCGTCCGCAGGAACCGAGAGGCCTTGTGCACAAGTTGTCCGTGATCAACGGCGTTTGTGTTAAGTTTGCATTTATGTAGCTGAGGCATTGAAATCAGGGGATATATAGCATTGTGTGATGTATTTTGCATAGTCTCCCTGAATAATTGATGCATGGCAAGGGTGTTCTACATATAGCATATTTATAGAAGAAGAAGTAAGCATTCAATTTTGTATATATGCATATGGTAAACATTTTGAATAGGCAAGCATGTAGTAAGTAACCGTTCACACGTTTTAATGACAAGCATACAAATCCAAGTCTATTTCCCTTATCTTGATATCTTTTAGTTATTACTTGGTATCGTTTGATCGGGGCAAGCACGAACACAAGAATTAGATGTGAAGACTAGCAAGAAGGGCTAGCTAATCGGGTTGGTAGCCACTCACTTTAGTGGTTGGAAGGAGGAAGGAAGGAAGTGATTTAGGAGTCCGCTTGAGCGACGCCTACTGCTGGATCACCTGTATTGACACGAACAGCTGATCAGTACTTCTTCCTCTCTTTCCCTCATCGGAATTGAAGTGCAGTCCTAAGAACGAAAGCAATGAAATCCATCGAAACCGTTCAAGAAAACCCAAACAAATCCGAAATCCAACTCAAGGCACGAAAGCAACAAGCGACAGCGAAAACTAGGCAACAAAAGAATGCAGCGGAGAGGTCCCTCCTGACTCTGCCGCTAAGTCGATCCCGGGGGCACGGTCCACTGAATATGGGAATCGATTCCGAAGAAACAAATCCATAACGAGAATGAGTTCTTGATTCAATCTATCCCGATCGAACGATACCGTCTTGTATTTCTTAGCCGCGCTCCCCGAATAGGGGGAACGGGGCACCACATCCTACCCAACTAATTGGAAGTTTCGTCCCGAAACTTAAGGAAATAAACCTACCACTAGGAAACAATGAGGGGAACCGTTCCCTCATATCAGATTCAAGCTCCCAAGTAGATTCTTCGACAGAGTGATTCCGCCAAAGCACGCGCACGAGAGGAACCGAACGAGTCCGAAGCAGCTTTTCTTTTCTATCCAAAATTTGCACAGGCTGTTCTACGTACGTCAAGTCGGCTTGAAGGTTCAGTTGGTCCAGGTCTACCACATGGCTCAGGTCGTACACATATTTCCTAAGCTGTGAAACATGGAATATATCGTGTACGTCGGATAGGGATGGTGGTAGAGCAATCTGATACGCAACTGAGGTAACCCGCTTTAGTATTTCGAACGGGCCGACAAATCTCGGACTCAGCTTTCCTCTTGCCCCGAACCTGCTGACTCCTCGCATGGGCGAGACCTTGAGGAATACTCGGTCGCCTACTTGGAATTCTAGCGGTCTTCGATGTGTGTCCGCGTAGCTCTTTTGGCGGCTTTGAGCTACCTTCAATCTATCCCGAATCAGCCGGACTTTCTGGACGGTCTGCTCCACGAGCTCAGGGCCAAGTACTTGTCGTTCCCCAACTTCGTCCCAGCAGATAGGAGATCTACACTTCCGCCCGTATAACGCCTCATACGGCGCCATTTGAATGCTTGATTGATAACTATTGTTGTAAGCAAATTCAGCTAAAGGTAGATGGAGGTCCCAACTCGTCTTCAAGTCCAAGGCGCAAAGTCGCAACATGTCTTCGAGGATCTGGTTGACACGCTCGATTTGGCCGTCGGTCTGTGGATGGAAGGTGGAGCTAAACTTCAACTTCGTCCCCATTGCTGACTGCAGGCTTCCCCAGAAACGTGATATGAATCGACCATCTCGATCGAAGACTATGGTTACGGGCACGCCATGGAGTCGAACGATTTCGTTGAGATATATCTGAGCCAGGCGGTCGGCACTCCAAGTAGATTTGATCGGCAGAAAGTGAGCTGACTTGGTGAGTCGATCGACGATAACCCAGACTGCATCATGTCCCCGTTGCGTCCTCGGCAAACCAACGATAAAATCCATCGTTATATCATCCCATTTCCACTCCGGAATAGCAAGGCTCTGCAGTTCTCCGCCTGGTTTCTGGTGTTCGGCCTTTACTCGTTGACAAGCCATGCAATGCGACACAAACTGCGCCACATCCTTTTTCAAGCCGTGCCACCAAAACGTCGTACGAAGATCCCGATACATCTTTGTGCTACCCGGATGAGAAGTATAGCTAGAATAGTGGGCTTCCGTGAGTATCTCTTCCCTGAGGGCCGCGTCGCTTGGAACGCACAGTCTTCCCTTCACTCGAAGCGTCCCATCCGTGCTTACCGCAAAGTCGGACGCCTTCCCTGCTGAGATAAGGGCATGAATCTTTTGCAGGAACGGGTCGTCCTTCTGAGCGGTCTTTACTCGTTGTAACAAGTCGGGTTCGAGGCGCAGTTGTGATACTTGCGCCCACTTTGTGTATCTGATTTTTAAGGTAATACCCAGTGATTCAAGATCTCGGCGCAGCCTATCATCAATAGCCAAACTTCCTGCAAACACTCGACTCAGTGCGTCAGCTACGACATTTCCCTTACCAGGCGTGTATCTGATCATGAGATCGAAGTCGCTTAGGAGTTCAAGCCATCGCCGCTGCCGAAGATTTAAATCTTTTTGAGTGTACAAATATTTCAGGCTCTTATGATCTGTATAGATTTCGCACGGCACACCATAAAGATAGTGGCGCCACAGCTTCAATGCAAACACTACCGCGGCAAGCTCAAGGTCATGCGTTGGGTAGTTCTGCTCGTGAGGCTTTAGCTGTCTAGACGCGTAGGCGATCACTTTGTCATGTTGCATCAGGACACATCCTAGTCCCCTTCCCGATGCATCGCTATATATTTTGAAGTCATCTGGTCCATTTGGCAAAGTAAGGACCGGAGCGGAGACGAGGCGCTGCTTTAACTCCGTAAACGAAGCTTCACAGTCGTCCGTCCAAGTAAACTTTGCACCCTTCCGTGTGAGCTGCGTTAAGGGCGAAGCAATTCTAGCAAAGTTCTGTATGAACCGACGGTAGTATCCTGCCAGTCCAAGAAAGCTTCGGATGTCGCTAGCTGATTCCGGATGTTTCCACTGTGTAATGGCTTCTACCTTTTTCGGGTCAACTGAGATGCCTTGAGACTAGATAACATGGCCCAAAAAGGATATACTGTCTAGCCAAAACTCACATTTACTCAGTTTGGCGTACAGCTGATTGTCTCGAAGGGTTTGCAACACCATCCGCAGGTGTCCTGCGTGCTCATCCCTAGTCTTCGAGTACACCAAGATATCATCGATAAAAACTACCACAAATTTATCGATGAAAGGTCTAAATACCCGATTCATAACGTCCATGAATGCCGCAGGAGCATTCATCAGTCCGAACGGCATCACGGAAAACTCGTAATGACCGTACCGGGTTCGGAAAGCAGTTTTGGGGGTGTCCTCTGGCCTAATCTTCAGCTGGTGATAGCCCGAGCGAAGATCTATTTTTGAAAACACTGCTGCTCCTTGTAGTTGATCGAACAAGTCATCAATCCGTGGCAGAGGATATTTGTTTCTGATTGTGACCTTATTCAATTCTCTGTAGTCGATGCATAGGCGTAGAGTTCCGTCCTTCTTCTTCACGAAGAGCACGGGAGCGCCCCAAGGAGACACGCTCGGATGGATGAACCCGCGATCAAGCAATTCCTGGAGTTGGCACTTTAATTCATTCAGCTCTACAGGTGCCATTCTGTACGGAGGCTTTGAAATCGGCTGTGTATTTGGAAATGTGTCAATAGTGAATTCAATCTCTTGATCGGGCGGCATGCCGGGTAGTTCGCTCGGAAACACGTCGGGGAACTCCGCCTCAACGGAATTAGGCTCGACGTCTGCGTAGTCCTGCCGCGCGTCCCGAACTGATGCTAGAAATCCCTCGCAGCCTGTGTAGAGCATTCGCCGAGCAGATTTTGCCGAAATCACCATGCAGGCCGTGGTCGCATCGTTCGCTGGACTACTGGTGTAACAGAACACGGCTTCTCCGGGCAGACGGAAAACGACTCGCTTCTCTGCACACTCAATGGTTGCCGCGCATGCGCCTAGCCAGTCCATTCCCAAGATGATATCATAGTCCCTAACATCTAGAACTAAGACATCGAGCGACAGCTTCTTCTCCCCAATACAAATGTAACCACCTAGGCATACTGAACGAACAGGTATTTTTGTACCAGAGGGGGTGCTAACATTTAAATCTAAGTGCAACGGAGTCATTTTTACATTGTTTTCCACGGCAAAATTTGTGGAAATAAAACTATGCGTTGCACCTGAATCAAATAGAACGCGAGCAGGTATATTATTGAAAAGTAAGGTACCTGACACGACGGTATCCGAAGCTAATGCTTCTTCCCGTGTCATGGTGTAGACTCGGCCTTGAGCTTGATTACGCCCTTGCTGAGGCGCCGCTCGATTCGCCTGAGGTGCCGGAGTCTGATTTTGTTGCGGAGGACGGCGCTCGGTGAACTTTGGACAGTTGGGAAGGGCGTGATCGGAAGCTCCACAAATGAGACATAACCCGTGCTTCCGGCGACATTCACTTTCGACGTGCCCTGTCCTCCTACAGAAATCACATCGTTGCCCCGAGTTTCCCTTTTTCGAACCGCCGTTGTTAGGGCGCTTTGCAGCTGTGTTTCCTCTATCGTTGCCTTGGCGTTTGTGATTGGGGGTTTGCACAGCGCCGGTGGCAACGTGAGGATACTGCGGCTCGAGGGAAAGGGCATGGTTTAAAACTTCCCTCATCGTCTGATACTGTAGAACAGATACGTGCCCGTGGATGCCAGGACGTAGCCCTCCTTCGAATCGTCTGGCACGACTCGCTGCATCCGGTAGGTAAGCGGTGGCAAATTTGGCCAGTTTGTTGAATTCTGCCGAGTATTGCTTCACCGTCATACTGCCCTACCGGAGCTGAACGAACTCATTTTCCCGTTGACGTCGTAGAGGCGGGGGTATAAACTCCTCCTCAAACGCGGCACGAAAGGTCGTCCACGCGATCGCCTCCTCTCCATGGCCAAGTTGAAGAGATCGTCGATGCACGTCCCACCAGTCGTGCGCATTGAAGCGAAGCAGTAGTTTGGCACAAGTGACGCGCTTGTCTTCCGGCACGTCCAGGAGAGAAAAATGATCTTCAAGCTCGGCAAGCCAATCTAGGGCCACGATTGGGTCCTCAGTCCCCTTGAATGGCGTGTTGCAGACCTTCTTGAAGTTTGCAAAGGTGAAGGTAGTCACTTCCCTCGTCCTTGGCACGGGCGATGGTTCGACTTCAAGCGCTGGCTGCTCCACTGGTGTAGCTGTCGTTGCGGCAGAATGGTTGGAGGCCAGGGTCTGAACAAGCTGTTGCAGGGTATCTACCTGCTTTTGTTGGACTGAGAGCCTTGCCTCTAGGTTGCTCTCGAACTTGGCTTGGCGGGCATCATCCCTCTGTCGTTGCTCGGTTAACATTTGCACCACTTGTTGAATCGAGTCTGTTTGAGACATGCCTCGTTGGCTCCGAGAGCTTCCTGATGTTCCGGAGCTGCTCTCCTGAGTCCGAGGCTCGCCTGGCGCCAGCGCTGATGGTTGCGCTTGCGTCGTTCCTTGAAAGGAAGGTAAATTACATCAGGATCATAATGTATTATGGACTTATTGCATGAACGTATCTCATTTTGGCCTTAACGAGTTCAGGAGTTCGCATAAGCGAGTTGTCGCTAAGGGAACTTTTCCAGTTCATGAATAAAAGGAACTTTGAAGCTGGGCTCTGATACCAACATGTCACGCCCCGATTCCGTGGAATCGTTAATTGTCCCCCGGGCGTGACCGCCGTGCGGGCCTAGGTTGCGCACCGCACAAGGCTAAGTATTTTTGTTTCGCATAGCGAGCACATATTCAGAGTACGCAGATAATTGAACACAGATTGAAACATGGAAAAGTTCTCTTTTATTGATAATATGAACATCTATTACAAACTCCTTGAACTGAGTCATAAGGATTGCCTCTGTGGGCTTACAAAAGTGTTGACACAAAATGAGATAGCAGTCCTGTACATTACATCCCTTACTAAACTCAAAATATAAGACCTTGGGACGGAACGACTGCCTTGCCACGAAGCTGCATGATTGCTTTGGTGGCTAGCTTCTTCTTCACGAGGCTTCTTCTTCAAAATGCTTCTAAGGTGGCACGGTCGAGGCGTGCCTACAGCTGGACTGGATTGGGGGTTTGTCTCCTGCTCCTCGCTTGGTTCTCCTAGCGCGGGGAACCTGTTTCAACGAGGGTCAGTACATCGAAACGTACTGGTGAAGGCAAGCTAACCCAACTATACCAATCAACACGTTGTTTTAATGAAGCATGCATATTTATCGTGGGTTTCTATCTTGCCTTAGTTCATTTTACAACAAGACATAGACATAGAATTATTGAAATAACCCGCCACCGTTCGGTGACATTTACCTGCCCGTCTGAACCACCTGCATAATACTTACCTTGCCTTCCCTGTCAAGAAGACACAAGTTAGTTTCAACAGGTTTAAATATACGAGGGGATCACTGGCTTTGATGCCATAATGGACGATCTTAGTCTCAGGCTAAGGCGACGGAGGCACATGTATCGCTGCACGCCATCCCGCCTATGGAAGAGACTAATCTTGAGGTTCCGTCCGGATCGGATCGGTGCCAGTGCCCCAGCGACCGTCCGCAGGAACCGAGAGGCCTTGTGCACAAGTTGTCCGTGATCAACGGCGTTTGTGTTAAGTTTGCATTTATGTAGCTGAGGCATTAAAATCAGGGGATATATAGCATTGTGTGATGTATTTTGCATAGTCTCCCTGAATAATTGATGCATGGCAAGGGTGTTCTACATATAGCATATTTATAGAAGAAGAAGTAAGCATTCAATTTTGTATATATGCATATGGTAAACATTTTGAATAGGCAAGCATGTAGTAAGTAATCGTTCACACGTTTTAATGACAAGCATACAAATCCAAGTCTATTTCCCTTATCTTGATATCTTTTAGTTATTACTTGGTATCGTTTGATCGGGGCAAGCACGAACACAAGAATTAGATGTGAAGACTAGCAAGAAGGGCTAGCTAATCGGGTTGGTAGCCACTCACTTTAGTGGTTGGAAGGAGGAAGGAAGGAAGTGATTTAGGAGTCCGCTTGAGCGACGCCTACTGCTGGATCACCTGTATTGACACGAACAGCTGATCAGTACTTCTTCCTCTCTTTTCCTCATCGGAATTGAAGTGCAGTCCTAAGAACAAAAGCAATGAAATCCATCGAAACCGTTCAAGAAAACCCAAACAAATCCGAAATCCAACTCAAGGCACGAAAGCAACAAGCGACAGCGAAAACTAGGCAACAAAAGAATGCAGCGGAGAGGTCCCTCCTGACTCTGCCGCTAAGTCGATCCCGGGGGCACGGTCCACTGAATATGGGAATCGATTCCGAAGAAACAAATCCATAACGAGAATGAGTTCTTGATTCAATCTATCCCGATCGAACGATACCGTCTTGTATTTCTTAGCCGCGCTCCCCGAATAGGGGGAACGGGGCACCACATCCTACCCAACTAATTGGAAGTTTCGTCCCGAAACTTAAGGAAATAAACCTACCACTAGGAAACAATGAGGGGAACCGTTCCCTCATATCAGATTCAAGCTCCCAAGTAGATTCTTCGACAGAGTGATTCCGCCAAAGCACGCGCACGAGAGGAACCGAACGAGTCCGAAGCAGCTTTTCTTTTCTATCCAAAATTTGCACAGGCTGTTCTACGTACGTCAAGTCGGCTTGAAGGTTCAGTTGGTCCAGGTCTACCACATGGCTCAGGTCGTACACATATTTCCTAAGCTGTGAAACATGGAATATATCGTGTACGTCGGATAGGGATGGTGGTAGAGCAATCTGATACGCAACTGAGGTAACCCGCTTTAGTATTTCGAACGGGCCGACAAATCTCGGACTCAGCTTTCCTCTTGCCCCGAACCTGCTGACTCCTCGCATGGGCGAGACCTTGAGGAATACTCGGTCGCCTACTTGGAATTCTAGCGGTCTTTGATGTGTGTCCGCGTAGCTCTTTTGGCGGCTTTGAGCTACCTTCAATCTATCCCGAATCAGCCGGACTTTCTGGACGGTCTGCTCCACGAGCTCAGGGCCAAGTACTTGTCGTTCCCCAACTTCGTCCCAGCAGATAGGAGATCTACACTTCCGCCCGTATAACGCCTCATACGGCGCCATTTGAATGCTTGATTGATAACTATTGTTGTAAGCAAATTCAGCTAAAGGTAGATGGAGGTCCCAACTCGTCTTCAAGTCCAAGGCGCAGAGTCGCAACATGTCTTCGAGGATCTGGTTGACACGCTCGGTTTGGCCGTCGGTCTGTGGATGGTAGGCGGAGCTAAACTTCAACTTCGTCCCCATTGCTGACTGCAGGCTTCCCCAGAAACGTGATATGAATCGACCATCTCGATCGGAGACTATGGTTACGGGCACGCCATGGAGTCGAACGATTTCGTTGAGATATATCTGAGCCAGGCGGTCGGCACTCCAAGTAGATTTGATCGGCAGAAAGTGAGCTGACTTGGTGAGTCGATCGACGATAACCCAGACTGCATCATGTCCCCGTTGCGTCCTCGGCAAACCAACGATAAAATCCATCGTTATATCATCCCATTTCCACTCCGGAATAGCAAGGCTCTGCAGTTCTCCGCCTGGTTTCTGGTGTTCGGCCTTTACTCGTTGACAAGCCATGCAATGCGACACAAACTGCGCCACATCCTTTTTCAAGCCGTGCCACCAAAACGTCGTACGAAGATCCCGATACATCTTTGTGCTACCCGGATGAGAAGTATAGCTAGAATAGTGGGCTTCCGTGAGTATCTCTTCCCTGAGGGCCGCGTCGCTTGGAACGCACAGTCTTCCCTTCACTCAAAGCGTCCCATCCGTGCTTACCGCAAAGTCGGACGCCTTCCCTGCTGAGATAAGGGCATGAATCTTTTGCAGGAACGGGTCGTCCTTCTGAGCGGTCTTTACTCGTTGTAACAAGTCGGGTTCGAGGCGCAGTTGTGATACTTGCGCCCACTTTGTGTATCTGATTTTTAAGGTAATACCCAGTGATTCAAGATCTCGGCGCAGCCTATCATCAATAGCCAAACTTCCTGCAAACACTCGACTCAGTGCGTCAGCTACGATATTTCCCTTACCAGGCGTGTATCTGATCATGAGATCGAAGTCGCTTAGGAGTTCAAGCCATCGCCGCTGCCGAAGATTTAAATCTTTTTGAGTGTACAAATATTTCAGGCTCTTATGATCTGTATAGATTTCGCACGGCACACCATAAAGATAGTGGCGCCACAGCTTCAATGCAAACACTACCGCGGCAAGCTCAAGGTCATGCGTTGGGTAGTTCTGCTCGTGAGGCTTTAGCTGTCTAGACGCGTAGGCGATCACTTTGTCACGTTGCATCAAGACACATCCTAGTCCCCTTCCCGATGCATCGCTATATATTTTGAAGTCATCTGGTCCATTTGGCAAAGTAAGGACCGGAGCGGAGACGAGGCGCTGCTTTAACTCCGTAAACGAAGCTTCACAGTCGTCCGTCCAAGTAAACTTCGCACCCTTCCGTGTGAGCTGCGTTAAGGGCGAAGCAATTCTAGCAAAGTTCTGTATGAACCGACGGTAATATCCTGCCAGTCCAAGAAAGCTTCGGATGTCGCTAGCTGATTCCGGATGTTTCCACTGTGTAATGGCTTCTACCTTTTTCGGGTCAACTGAGATGCCTTGAGACGAGATAACATGGCCCAAAAAGGATATACTGTCTAGCCAAAACTCACATTTACTCAGTTTGGCGTACAGCTGATTGTCTCGAAGGGTTTGCAACACCATCCGCAGGTGTCCTGCGTGCTCATCCCTAGTCTTCGAGTACACCAAGATATCATCGATAAAAACCACCACAAATTTATCGATGAAAGGTCTAAATACCCGATTCATAACGTCCATGAATGCCGCAGGAGCATTCATCAGTCCGAACGGCATCACGGAAAACTCGTAATGACCGTACCGGGTTCGGAAAGCAGTTTTGGGGGTGTCCTCTGGCCTAATCTTCAGCTGGTGATAGCCCGAGCGAAGATCTATTTTTGAAAACACTGCTGCTCCTTGTAGTTGATCGAACAAGTCATCAATCCGTGGCAGAGGATATTTGTTTCTGATTGTGACCTTATTCAATTCTCTGTAGTCGATGCATAGGCGTAGAGTTCCGTCCTTCTTCTTCACGAAGAGCACGGGAGCGCCCCAAGGAGACACGCTCGGACGGATGAACTCGCGATCAAGCAATTCTTGGAGTTGGCGCTTTAATTCATTCAGCTCTGCAGGTGCCATTCTGTACGGAGGCTTTGAAATCGGCTGTGTATTTGGAAATGTGTCAATAGTGAATTCAATCTCTCGATCGGGCGGCATGCCGGGTAGTTCGCTCGGAAACACGTCGGGGAACTCCGCCTCAACGGAATTAGGCTCGACGTCTGCGTAGTCCTGCCGCGCGTCCCGAACTGATGCTAGAAATCCCTCGCAGCCTGTGTAGAGCATTCGCCGAGCAGATTTTGCCGAAATCACCATGCAGGCCGTGGTCGCATCGTTCGCTGGACTACTGGTGTAACAGAACACGGCTTCTCCGGGCAGACAGAAAACGACTCGCTTCTCTGCACACTCAATGGTTGCCGCGCATGCGCCTAGCCAGTCCATTCCCAAGATGATATCATAGTCCCTAACATCTAGAACTAAGACATCGAGCGACAGCTTCTTCTCCCCAATACAAATGTAACCACCTAGGCATACTGAACGAACAGGTATTTTTGTACCAGAGGGGGTGCTAACATTTAAATCTAAGTGCAACGGAGTCATTTTTACATTGTTTTCCACGGCAAAATTTGTGGAAATAAAACTATGCGTTGCACCTGAATCAAATAGAACGCGAGCAGGTATATTATTGAAAAGTAAGGTACCTGACACGACGGTATCCGAAGCTAATGCTTCTTCCCGTGTCATGGTGTAGACTCGGCCTTGAGCTTGATTACGCCCTTGCTGAGGCGCCGCTCGATTCGCCTGAGGTGCCGGAGTCTGATTTTGTTGCGGAGGACGGCGCTCGGTGAACTTTGGACAGTTGGGAAGGGCGTGATCGGAAGCTCCACAAATGAGACATAACCCGTGCTTCCGGCGACATTCACTTTCGACGTGCCCTGTCCTCCTACAGAAATCACATCGTTGCCCCGAGTTTCCCTTTTTCGAACCGCCGTTGTTAGGGCGCTTTGCAGCTGTGTTTCCTCTATCGTTGCCTTGGCGTTTGTGATTGGGGGTTTGCACAGCGCCGGTGGCAACGTGAGGATACTGCGGCTCGAGGGAAAGGGCATGGTTTAAAACTTCCCTCATCGTCTGATACTGTGGAACAGATACGTGCCCGTGGATGCCAGGACGTAGCCCTCCTTCGAATCGTCTGGCACGACTCGCTGCATCCGGTAGGTAAGCGGTGGCAAATTTGGCCAGTTTGTTGAATTCTGCCGAGTATTGCTTCACCGTCATACTGCCCTGCCGGAGCTGAACGAACTCATTTTCCCGTTGACGTCGTAGAGGCGGGGGTATAAACTCCTCCTCAAACGCGGCACGAAAGGTCGTCCACGCGATCGCCTCCTCTCCATGGCCAAGTTGAAGAGATCGTCGATGCACGTCCCACCAGTCGTGCGCATTGAAGCGAAGCAGTAGTTTGGCACAAGTGATGCGCTTGTCTTCCGGCACGTCCAGGAGAGAAAAATGATCTTCAAGCTCGGCGAGCCAATCTAGGGCCACGATTGGGTCCTCAGTCCCCTTGAATGGCGTGTTGCGGACCTTCTTGAAGTTTGCAAAGGTGAAGGTAGTCACTTCCCTCGTCCTTGGCACGGGCGATGGTTCGACTTCAAGCGCTGGCTGCTCCACTGGTGTAGCTGTCGTTGCGGCAGAATGGTTGGAGGCCAGGGTCTGAACAAGCTGTTGCAGGGTATCTACCTGCTTTTGTTGGACTGAGAGCCTTGCCTCTAGGTTGCTCTCGAACTTGGCTTGGCGGGCATCATCCCTCTGTCGTTGCTCGGTTAACATTTGCACCACTTGTTGAATCGAGTCTGTTTGAGACATGCCTCGTTGGCTCCGAGAGCTTCCTGATGTTCCGGAGCTGCTCTCCTGAGTCCGAGGCTCGCCTGGCGCCAGCGCTGATGGTTGCGCTTGCGTCGTTCCTTGAAAGGAAGGTAAATTACATCAGGATCATAATGTATTATGGACTTATTGCATGAACGTATCTCATTTTGGCCTTAACGAGTTCAGGAGTTCGCATAAGCGAGTTGTCGCTAAGGGAACTTTTCCAGTTCATGAATAAAAGGAACTTTGAAGCTGGGCTCTGATACCAACATGTCACGCCCCGATTCCGTGGAATCGTTAATTGTCCCCCGGGCGTGACCGCCGTGCGGGCCTAGGTTGCGCACCGCACAAGGCTAAGTATTTTTGTTTCGCATAGCGAGCACATATTCAGAGTACGCAGATAATTGAACACAGATTGAAACATGGAAAAGTTCTCTTTTATTGATAATATGAACATCTATTACAAACTCCTTGAACTGAGTCATAAGGATTGCCTCTGTGGGCTTACAAAAGTGTTGACACAAAATGAGATAGCAGTCCTGTACATTACATCCCTTACTAAACTCAAAATATAAGACCTTGGGACGGAACGACTGCCTTGCCACGAAGCTGCATGATTGCTTTGGTGGCTAGCTTCTTCTTCACGAGGCTTCTTCTTCAAAATGCTTCTAAGGTGGCACGGTCGAGGCGTGCCTACAGCTGGACTGGATTGGGGGTTTGTCTCCTGCTCCTCGCTTGGTTCTCCTAGCGCGGGGAACCTGTTTCAACGAGGGTCAGTACATCGAAACGTACTGGTGAAGGCAAGCTAACCCAACTATACCAATCAACACGTTGTTTTAATGAAGCATGCATATTTATCGTGGGTTTCTATCTTGCCTTAGTTCATTTTACAACAAGACATAGACATAGAATTATTGAAATAACCCGCCACCGTTCGGTGACATTTACCTGCCCGTCTGAACCACCTGCATAATACTTACCTTGCCTTCCCTGTCAAGAAGACACAAGTTAGTTTCAACAGGTTTAAATATACGAGGGGATCACTGGCTTTGATGCCATAATGGACGATCTTAGTCTCAGGCTAAGGTGACGGAGGCACATGTATCGCTGCACGCCATCCCGCCTATGGGAGAGACTAATCTTGAGGTTCCGTCCGGATCGGATCGGTGCCAGTGCCCCAGCGACCGTCCGCAGGAACCGAGAGGCCTTGTGCACAAGTTGTCCGTGATCAACGGCGTTTGTGTTAAGTTTGCATTTATGTAGCTGAGGCATTGAAATCAGGGGATATATAGCATTGTGTGATGTATTTTGCATAGTCTCCCTGAATAATTGATGCATGGCAAGGGTGTTCTACATATAGCATATTTATAGAAGAAGAAGTAAGCATTCAATTTTGTATATATGCATATGGTAAACATTTTGAATAGGCAAGCATGTAGTAAGTAACCGTTCACACGTTTTAATGACAAGCATACAAATCCAAGTCTATTTTCCTTATCTTGATATCTTTTAGTTATTACTTGGTATCGTTTGATCGGGGCAAGCACGAACACAAGAATTAGATGTGAAGACTAGCAAGAAGGGCTAGCTAATCGGGTTGGTAGCCACTCACTTTAGTGGTTGGAAGGAGGAAGGAAGGAAGTGATTTAGGAGTCCGCTTGAGCGACGCCTACTGCTGGATCACCTGTATTGACACGAACAGCTGATCAGTACTTCTTCCTCTCTTTCCCTCATCGGAATTAAAGTGCAGTCCTAAGAACGAAAGCAATGAAATCCATCGAAACCGTTCAAGAAAACCCAAACAAATCCGAAATCCAACTCAAGGCACGAAAGCAACAAGCGACAGCGAAAACTAGGCAACAAAAGAATGCAGCGGAGAGGTCCCTCCTGACTCTGCCGCTAAGTCGATCCCGGGGGCACGGTCCACTGAATATGGGAATCGATTCCGAAGAAACAAATCCATAACGAGAATGAGTTCTTGATTCAATCTATCCCGATCGAACGATACCGTCTTGTATTTCTTAGCCGCGCTCCCCGAATAGGGGGAACGGGGCACCACACCATACTTCCAGCATCTCTTTCCCGCTTTAGTCTAGGTCCCATGTCTCTTTCAACACCTTGTGCCACACTCAAGATTTCTTCGTATGTACGAGCTCGGCTAGTGGTGACAGCAAGGCGAATATCAGGAGACAACCCCTTCTTAAATCTACGGGCTCTATCTTCAGGGGTACGAACCATATATTCTGCAAAGTGGCTCAGTCTGCTAAATTCAGCAGTGTACTCGTCAACAGAAAGATTACCTTGTTCCAGCCTCTCGAACAGACTTTCGAGAGCTTCTCGAGCCACTTCGGGATAGAACTTCTTCTTGAACAGCCTCTTGAAATCCTCCCAAGTGAGCTCAGGAGCAGATAACTGAGGTTCATCTCTAAACCAAGTCCGAGCTATGTCGAATAGTTGCAGGCTTGCAGATTCCACCTTAAGATCATCAGGGACTCGAGCAATTTTCAGGAGTTGCTCCACATTCTCTATCCATTCATCTGTATAGAGAATACCTTCAGTCCCATAGAATTCCATGGGTCCAAGGTTTTTGAAGTCCTTGGCATTTCCTGGCCTCTTTTGTGGTGCCTCCTGGGATCGAAGAGCATATGAAAGGCTAGTTCGTAGCAGGGTGGTCTGTTCCCTCTGGGATTCTATAAGTCCCTGGAATACTCCGAGTAGCTGCGCTCCATCCATAGTAACTGTCGGAGTAATTGGAGGAGGAGGGAGCGCGAGGATTTCAGGCACAGTCTGTTCGACGGGTTCGGATGTGCCTCCTACGGTATTCCTTGTATGAACCATTCTGAAAGGTTAAGGGATAGTAGGATTAGAATAAATTACTTGGAAATCAAGGATGATAGGAAAATTTACTAAGGAATGATGTCAAAATTTGAAATAAAAGATCCTATTTTGTGAATGAGCTTTTCCTAAAATCCTCAATCTTATTTCACACTCTGTCCTAGGATATTACACTATTAGAGAAAATTGACCTGCATGGGGCCACCATAAAAACGTGTCACGACCCGCACCCAGATATTCAGGCACTGGTTCGCGAGTACGTCCAGCCTACGCCGCAGTGTCGACGGTAGTACGCTATCTAGGTCATATTCACAGGTAATTTAAATCTAGCTCATTCACAGTAAATAAATAGACAAGGATAATAACAGAAAATAGGAATATTAAGATTTTAAGACAAAATTTGGTGACATCCACCAATCCACAGTTTAATACAAAACCAGAAGATAAATCGGAGACAAATCCGAGTACTATGCTGAAAGAAAAATACTAGCTAACTGTAATCACCCTAAAATTTTCAGTTTGATAAAATCAATTTTTGGGATTTTTCTGCATATTTTCAAGAATTAACATAAGGGTTTTGGTGATTATATAATTTTTAATTGCTAATAACTAATATTAAAATATAATAAAAATATGATTTTATGGTGTAAAATAGAAAACTAGACTTAGGATAATTTTCTGGGATTTTATTGGACCTCGAACCTATTTTTAAACACTCAAAAACTATTTATCTATTATTATTATTATTTATTTATTTATCTATTTATTAATTATATTTTTATTTATTAAACCCGACCGGGCCGGCCCAGCCCAACTGGGGCCAGCCCAGCCCAATTGGGCCCAAACCCAGCCCGCTACCTATCGGGTCGGGTCCACCCGCACCCGCCGCCCGACCCGACCCGGCTACACCCATCTCCCCCACGCGCGACCCCCCGCGTTTTTCGGTCGCATTCTCCGGCCACGTCGTCGGAGAACCGCCCGGCATCACCCCACGACCCCACGCCCCTCGCCTCCGCCATTTCCGGCCTCGACCTGCCACCCTCGGCCTCCCTCTCCCCTATGTAACCTCCCTTCCTCCCTCCGACCGCCTCCCTCATCTCCCTTTAACCCCCGCCGGAACCCTACTCCGGTGACCCCCGAGACCCGCCGTTCTCCTCAGAGCCCGCCGCCACCGACTCGCCGCAGCCCCAGCCGATCTCCCCCTTTCTCCTCCTCCTTCCTCCCCTTTCTACTCCGCTCGCAGCGGCCAACCCCGACCCCGATCCAGCCGCTGCCCCGAGCCCGCCTCCGGCAACCCGCTGCCGGCGACGCTGCCCCGGCCTCCCTCCGCCGCCCAGGCCGCCTCCGGCCGGCCTCCGCTCCGGTGACAGAAGCCCAAATCCCTAACCCTAGCACAGTGGACAGGACTCATGTCGGACACGAGTCGGACACGATTTATTCTCAGTTTTCAGGCCCTGTTCAGGTACCCGTAACTCTCTGCTCGGTTACCCGTTTTCAATTTCGTCTGTTGCATCGCGTAGCCTGTATGACCCCCTCGGTGCCCGTGCAAACCGCTCGGTGCATCGCGACCTGTGGCGATCGCGAACCGCGATCCAAAAACAGGAAAACCAACGCCCTGTTTCTCCCCGGAACCGAGTACGCCCCGCCAAACGGGACGACTTGGTCGCGTGCGGTCTTCACAGATACGTGCGCATCGTCGATACGGACGTGCGGGATTTCACAGAAGCTGATTCGGATGTGCGTGCACACCGAAATCAACGCGTATCCGCGGACACCGTCCCGTATCCGCCCTTTCTGGAACGTGTTCTAACTTTGTGTACACACGTCGGATCGAGACGAAACTTACGCCATCAGACTCGTAGCGATACGCTGGTCCTGTGACCCAAGTTTGGTTCGATTCTGAGAACGTTGACGAAATCGCGTGTCGTAGGCCCCATAGGCCCCACTCGACGGGCAATTTTGTGATCGACTCATCGGAATTCAATTCTGAAAGTTCTGTTGGGTTCGTATCAGCGTTCCTGACCTGTTGACACTAAGTTTGGCGAATTTGGAGACCGTTGACCCTGACACGTTTTTCGGTGCAAAGCGGGCCCACCTGTGGACCCCGTTTTGATCCGAAATTGCCGTTTTTGCCCTTGTCTCCAAATTGGACTCAAGGACAGGCGTTTCTAGCTATTTGACACCTTCTGAGCATGATGGTAATGTTTATTTCAGCATTCGGAGACATCTCTAGAAATTTTTCGAGAACAGGACCGTAGTTGGAATCCAAACATCAGGCAAGTGTACCTTGCCAAATCCTGCAGCTTGCTACTTATTTTCTTAACTTATTTATACCTCAGTGGACAATTATACCTTGCCAACTTTACAGTCTTGTTGCATATTTCCTTGTTTTATTTATAACTGTTGTACATGCTTAACCTAGGACCGTGTGACGTACTTAGCGTCCGATTATCAGTCGGGTGCCAACACCGTACGCGGTGTTGGGTATGTCATCTAGAGATGGATATTCGTGACACTTTATTTTCCTGTACTTGTCTTATCAAGTACCATACGACCCAGGACACTTGACACTATTCATGAGACAGGATATTCCCGAGATATTCGTGGTGATTCTGTATAGGATACAGGACTTGACATAGACATTATATTCTTAGATATTATATGACTTATTGCATTAGCTATAATCCCGCTGACATGGACATGAGACGTTATGGTCATGATATGCGTGATTACATTGGGTGGGGAGAGACACACAGGCTACAGGCTATTTCATATATATATCCACTACTATTGTGAGGTTGTAGACTCTCCAGCAGAGCTAGACCCTTTACCTGTTATTACTGCTACCGGCTCCCCGACACAGAGCTTGTAGCGGTCTCAGCCTGAGTTCTAGTGCTGCTCTCATATTGCATATCACTTAGCTGGTTACATAGTTTACCTAATTATTTACTTATTTGCTGCACTGCTTATTTATTTGGCTTGTATTTTCTGTACCTTGCTATGTCCCCTGACGACCTGGAATGGATTATGTCCCCAGGTTTAACTGAGGAGCAGTACCCCGAGATATATGGGACAGGAGCTGAAGCTATTACTGGACTTGACACTGGAGCAGAATTGAACCCCGAAGACGAGGTGACTGCCGAAGACTTCTCTTGAGTACCTGATCCCGTACTCAGTATTTACTTTATGTTTATCTCTTTTGTTCCTGGCCTATTGAGCCAGTGTATTCAGACATATGTCAGATTGTTTCTCCGACCGACTTATTGGGATTTGTTGCTACTTATTTCTATTTCATTATGCAGTTTATTTATTTATCTTTTATGGATGAGTTTAGTGTGATTTGTTGTAGTAGACCTTATTTACAGCTTAAGTGCGCCCTGATGGTTCCATTAAATTGGGTTGACCATCGGTGCGTGCTGCTGGCCATTGCCACGTGTCCAGTCCCTCGATATTTTAGGACTGGGGCGTGACATGGTTTTTGTGGTGGCCCATGCAGGTCTCGACTAAATTATTCGATTTCAACTTAGGGACCGGACAGGCCTGCAATAAGATAGGATAAGTTATAGGATCTCATCCATTGATTGAATCATTTTTAGACTCTATGTCGAATTTAATTTAATTGCTTGAATTGTATCCTGTTTTGATTCCTCTGTGCGTTCTCATTGTTTCCTTTTGATGCAGAGTAATGGATCCCAGAAGTGGTGACGAGAACCACTTGGGTACACCGCCTGAAGCTGTGGTTACCTGTGAAGCTGGAATAATGCCAGATACCAGAGGACAATCCTCTCAGAGCAATCAATCTGGCCAGCCAAGTTTCAGGTTCAGGCGTGATGACATCCCGCCTCCTTCCTAGTTCCCTCCTACGATGCCTGTCTTTCCCCCAGGGCAGGCAATGGACGGACAGCAAATGTTTCAGATGTTCTACGCCATGATGCAGGCACAACAACAGATCCAACAGGAGGCCCAATGTCATGAGGCCAAGAACCTAAGGAACAGCCTAGTCGCAGCATTGAAATATACAAATCCACCAAATAGGCGACCAGCGACGGGATCTATCACAGATTTCCGTCAACTCAAACCCCGTACCTTCTCGGGCAAGGAAGGACCAACTAAAGTTCATGAATGGCTTACGAACACGCATCATCAGTTGGAGGCCACTGAACTTCCAAGGGACAAGTGGATGATTGCCGTCAGGATGCAACTGACGGACAACGCGCACCATTGGTGGCCATCCGAAGAAAGGAGGCTCGGACATGATCAAGTCACCTGGGAGGAGTTCTCCAGACTCTTCCAGGAAATATACATCCCTGCTGTTGCTCGGTCAGAACTCCGAGACAAATTCAACCGCCTGATCCAGGGAAATATGACGGTGGAGGAATACAACGCAGAATTCATTCGCCTGAGCTGCTTCGCCCCTTCTCTAATTCCTACCGAAGAAGAGAAGACGGAGAAGTTCTTTGATGGACTCAGGTTCGAGCTCCAGAAGTTAATCGGATCTGTCGCGCCCACATCTTACACTGACGTCCTTGCTGCAGCACGTCGTATGGAGCGCGTTACTCGGAGGGAGTCAAGCCTGAAACGTCCATTCTCCTCAGCACCGTCCAAGTCATCACCTGGGGATTCTGCCAAACGGCCCCAGAAGAACCTGCCTCAGAAAGCAGCATCAAAGAACCTACCTACTTGTCATTACTGCGGCAAAGTAGATCATATTGAAAGAAAATGTAGACGCAAGCTGGGACTCTGTCTGGTTTGCGAATCCGGACAACACTTCTCAAAGGACTGCTCGAAGCGTCGAGAGGGAGTTCCAAATCGGCCAGCTCCACCTGCACCTAGGCCAGCTCTTCCAGCTGTGGGAGCAACACAAACAGGAGCTGGAGGAGCCAGGCCACCACTACCACCTCAGGCAGCATTATTCCAGCAGGCTCGTCAGCAAAGGGGTCCAGCTCAGGGACGAGGACAGGCATATGCACTAGCAGTCACAGAGGAAGCTACTGCAGGCAAAGTTATAGCAGGTACCATATTAGTAGCTTCAATTCCTGCTGTAGTTTTATTTAATTCTGGAGCCTCGCATTCATTCATTGCTGCTAGCTTCGTAGCCACACATTGAGTAGCTACCGCACCTCTCTCGAAGATGAAGAGAATTCTTACAGGAGGTAGAATTATCCCGGTTAGTGATATCTGTAGATCATGTTCGGTAGTAGTCTGTGGCCGAGAGATGCGAGCCCAATTTCTGATCTTTTCTATGCCTGATTATGATGTTGTACTTGGTATGGACTGGTTAAGTCAGTACCATGCGACACTGGATTGCCGGCTTGAAAAGGTGATATTTAGACCCCCTAGCCATCCTGAGTTTGAATTTCTTCGGGGAGCTGTAGAGCAAGGTGTCCAGCCAACTCTTAGGGTATTATCTGTAGAAGAGGATTCAGGTTACCCAAGAGTCATATCGGAATTTGTGGATGTATTTTCCGACGACCTTCCAGGTTTACCACCTGATCGGGAGATAGAATTCACAATAGACCTAACTCCTGGAACCGAACCTATCACTTCAACGGTATATCGGCTAGCACCTAAGGAGTTAGTGGAGTTGAAAGCGCAAGTTGACGATCTTCTGGAGAAAGGATTCATCCGGCCTAGTGTTTCACCTTGGGGAGCGTCCATACTTTTTGTACCAAAGAAGGACGGAACTGTACGCTCTTGCATTGATTACAGAGCTCTTAATGTTGTAACTATTAAGAACCGGTATCCCTTACCACGCATTGATGACTTATTTGACCAATTGAGTGGTGCTAGGGTATTCTCAAAGATTGACCTTAGATCTGGTTATCACCAGATTAGGGTGAAGAAGGAAGATATACCGAAGACGGCCTTCAGGACTAAGTACGGACACTATGGATTCCTAGTAATGTCGTTTGGTTTAACCAACGCGCCCGCCGTATTTATGAGTTTGATGAACGGAGTCTTCCATCAGTACTTGGATAAGTTCGTGGTGGTATTCATTGATGATATTCTAGTCTACTCCAAAGACCATGAAGAGCACGAGGAACACCTCAGAATTGTGCTAGAGACATTGAGACGGAAGAAGCTATATGCCAAACTCAGCAAATGTGAGTTCTGTATGGACAAGGTGCCCTTCTTGGGACATATCATCTCGGGAGAAGGACTGTCTGTGGACCCAGAGAAGGTCACTGCCATAGAAACTTGGCCTACACCTACCTCTGTTGCAGAAGTGAGAAGTTTTCTTGGACTTGCTGGGTATTACCGGCGGTTCGTAGAAATTTTTTCAAGGATCGCAGAGCCGATGACGAAGCTGACACGGAAGGATCAGGAGTTCATATGGACGAAAGGATGCCAGAATGCCTTTGAAGAATTGAAGAGGCGTCTAACAACAGCACCAGTCTTTACTCTTCCCTCAGGGTCAGGAGGTTTTGTTGTTTATAGTGATGCGTCCGGTAGTGGACTAGGTTGTGTCTTAATGCAACATGGCAAGGTTATCGCTTATGCATCGAGGCAGTTGAAGGTCCACGAGAAGAACTACCCAACGCACGACCTGGAGCTAGCTGCAGTAATTTTTGCACTGAAGATCTGGAGGCACTATCTGTATGGAGAGAAGGTCGAAATATTCACTGATCATAAGAGCTTGAAATATGTATATACTCAGAAGGAGCTCAACATGAGACAAAGGCGTTGGCTTGAGTTGATGGTGGACTTTGACATAGATCTGCAGTACCACCCGGGGAAAGCAAATATTGTAGCCGACGCCCTCAGCAGGAAACCCTCGGCTTATTTCTTAACGGAGCAGCCTCAGCTATTACAAGACTTACAAGATCTCCAGATAGAGGTTATTTTACCTGGACAAAATGGCTTGCTGGCTAACCTCGAAGTTAAGTCATCGCTTGTGGAGAGGATCAAAGAAGTTTTGCCTACTGATACTAGATTCCGAAGGCTGAGAGAGAGAACAGAAGCAGGCATGCAGACTGGACTTCGCATCCAGGAGGACGGGACATTAAGGTGCGGAAATCGCCTATATGTTCCAAATGGAGAATTAAGGCAGGAGTTGATGACGGAAGCACATAGCTCCATATACTCTGTTCATACAGGAGGAACCAAGATGTACCGGGACTTAAGACAGTATTATTGGTGGCATGGAATGAAAAGGCAGATTGCCCGATTTGTGGCAAAATGTTTAGTCTGCCAGCAGGTAAAGGCCGAGCACCAAAGGACTGCAGGTATGTTGCAGCCTCTTCCCATACCTGAATGGAAGTGGGAGCATATTACCATGGATTTCGTCACCGGATTTCCAAGAAGCCCTAGTGGAAAGGATGTGGTATGGGTTATCGTGGATCGGCTCACTAAGTCGGCACACTTCTTGCCATTCAGAGTCGGACAATCCACGGAGGTACTAGCCGACATGTATATGCGACAAATCGTAAGATTACATGGAGTGCCGGTTAGTATTGTATCAGATCGAGACTCGAGATTTATGTCTCACTTCTGGCGAAGCATGCAAGAGAGTCTCGGCACCAGACTCAAATTCAGTACTGCCTATCATCCCCAGACAGATGGCCAATCGGAGCGCACAATTCAGATCTTGGAAGATATGCTGCGATCATGTATACTGGACTTTGGAGGATCTTGGAAAGATCATCTGCACTTAGTGGAGTTCTCCTACAACAACAGCTATCAGGCAAGCATTCAGATGGCACCTTTCGAGGCGTTGTACGAAAGAAAGTGCAGATCGCCGATATGCTGGAGCGACGTTGGCGAACGTCAATTACTGGGTCCAGAGTTGGTAACGGAGACAGTGGAGAAAGTAAAGCAGATTCAGAATCATCTCCGTGCAGCCCAGGATAGACAGAAGCATTGGGCCGATACGCACAGACGTCCCCTGGAGTTTAAGGAAGGAGAGCACGTATTCTTGAGGATCTCGCCCACTCGAGGTACTATCAGATTTGGAAGCAGAGGCAAGTTAAGCCCAAGGTATATTGGGCCATTTGATATCTTGGAGCGCATTAGTGAGGTGGCTTATCGTCTTGCATTACCTCCATCCTTAGAGGGAGTGCATTATGTATTCCACGTCTCGCAGCTGAGACGATACGTGACGGACCCAAGTCACTTAGTTGATCATTCTGAGATTTCGGTGGGCCCTAGCCAGAGATATGAGGAGCAACCAGTGGGTATACTCGACACCAGTGAGAAGACACTGCGAGGGCAGACAATTAGACTGGTTCAGGTAGTTTGGAAACAACACTCTCCTGGCGAATCGACCTGGGAACGAGAGGATATCATGCGCCAGCGTTATCCGCACTTATTTGCAAATACAGGTAAAACCTAAGCATTCTTTTATTTCTGTAGTTTGGGCCTTTGTAGTTTATCCTTCGATTGCGAGGACGCAATCCTCTTAAGGGGGTAGATTGTAATCACCCTAAAATTTTCAGTTTGATAAAATCAATTTTTGGGATTTTTTTGCATTTTTTCAAGAATTAACATAAGGGTTTTGGTGATTATATAATTTTTAATTGCAAATAACTAATATTAAAATATAATAAAAATATGATTTTATTGTGTAAAATAGAAAACTGGACTTAGGATAATTTTCTGGGATTTTATTGGACCTCGAACCTATTTTTAAACACTCAAAAACTATTTATCTATTATTATTATTATTATTTATTTATTTATCTATTTATTAATTATATTTTTATTTATTAAACCCGACCGGGCCGGCCCAGCCCAACTGGGGCCAGCCCAGCCCAATTGGGCCCAAACCCAGTCCGCTACCTATCGGGTCGGGTCGGGTCCACCCGCACCCGCCGCCCGACCCGACCCAGCTACACCCATCTCCCCCACGCGCGACCCCTCGTATTTTTCGGCCGCATTCTCCGGCCACGTCGCCGGAGAACCGCCCGGCATCACCCCACGACCCCACGCCCCTCGCCTCCGCTATTTCCGGCCTCGACCTGCTACCCTCGGCCTCCCTCTCCCCTATATAACCTCCCTTCCTCCCTCCGACCGCCTCCCTCATCTCCCTTTAACCCCCGTCGGAACCCTACTCCGGTGACCCCCGAGACCCGCCGCCCTCCTCAGAGCCCGCCGCCACCGACTCGCCGCAGCCCCAGCCGGCCTCCCCCTTTTTCCTCCTTCTTCCTCCCCTTTCTACTCTGCTCGCAGCGGCCAACCCCGACCCCGATCCAGCCGCTGCCCCGAGCCCGCCTCCGGCAACCCGCTGCCGGCGACGCTGCCCCCGGCCTCCCTCCGCCGCCCAGGCCGCCTCCGGCCGTCCTCCGCTCCGGTGACAGAAGCCCAAATCCCTAACCCTAGCACAGTGGACAGGACTCGTGTCGGACACGAGTCGGACACGATTTATTCTCAGTTTTTCAGGCCCTGTTCAGGTACCGGTAACTCTCTGCTCGGTTACCCGTTTTCAATTCTTTCTGTTGCATTGCGTAGCCTGTATGACCCCCTCGGTGCCCGTGCAAACCGCTCGGTGCATCGCGACCTATGGCGATCGCGAACCGCGATCCAAAAACAGGAAAACCAACGTCCTGTTTCACCCCGGAACCGAGTACGTTCCGCCAAACGGGACGACATGGTCGCGTGCGGCCTTCACAGATACGTGCGCGTCGTCGATACGGACGTGCGGGATTTCACAGAAGCTGATTCGGATGTGCGTGCACACCGGAATCAACGCGTATCCGCGGACACCGTCCCGTATCCGCCCTTTCTGGAATGCGTCCTAACTTTGTGTACACACGTCGGATCGAGACGAAACTTATGCCATCGGACTCGTAGCGATACGCTGGTCCTGTGACCCAAGTTTGGTTCGATTTTGAGAACGTTGACGAAATCGCGTGTCGTGGGCCTCATAGGCCCCACTCGACGGGCGATTTTGTGATCGGCTCATCGGAATTTAATTCTAAAAGTTCTATTGGGTTCGTATCAGCGTTCCTGACCTGTTGACACTAAGTTTGGTGAATTTGGAGACCGTTGACCCTGACACGTTTTTCGGTGCAAAGCGGGCCCACCCGTGGACCCCGTTTTGATCCGAAATTGTCGTTTTTGTCCTTGTCTCCAAATTGGACTCAAGGACAGGCATTTCAAGCTATTTGACACCTTCTGAGCATGATGGTAATATTTATTTCAGCATTCGGTGACATCTCTGGAAATTTCCCGAGAACAGGACCGTAGTTGGAATCAAAACATCAGGCAAGTGTACCTTGCCAAACCCTGCAGCTTGCTACTTATTTTCTTAACTTATTTATACCTCAGTGGACAATTATACCTTGCCAACTTTACAGTCTTGTTGTATATTTCCTTGTTTTATCTATAAATGTTGTACATGCTTAACCTAGGACCGTGTGACGTACTTAGCGTCCGATTATCAGTCGGGTGCCAACACCGTACGCGGTGTTGGGTATGGTCATCTAGAGATGGATATTCGTGACACTTTATTTCCCTGTACTTGTCTTATCAAGTACCATACGACCCAGGACACTTGACACTATTCATGAGACAGGATATTCCCGAGATATTTGTGGTGATTCTGTATAGGATACAGGACTTGAAATAGACATTATATTCTTAGATATTATATGACTTGTTGCATTAGCTATAATCCCGCTGACATGGACATGAGACATTATGGTCATGATATGCGTGATTACATTGGGTGGGGAGAGACACACAGGCTACAGGCTGTTTCATATATATATCCACTACTATTGTGAGGTTGTAGACTCTCCAGCAGAGCTAGACCCTTTACATGTTATTACTGCTACCGGCTCCCCAACACAGAGCTTGTAGCGGTCTCAGCCTGAGTTCTAGTGCTGCTCTCATATTGCATATCACTTAGCTGGTTACATAGTTTACCCAATTATTTACTTATTTGCTGCACTGCTTATTTATTTGGCTTGTATTTTCTGTACCTTGCTATGTCCCCTGAGGACCTGGAATGGATTATGTCCCCAGATTTAGCTGAGGAGCAGTACCCCGAGATATACGGGACAGGAGCTGAAGCTATTACTGGACTTGACACTGGAGTAGAATTGAACCCCGAAGACGAGGTGACTGCCGAAGACTTCTCTTGAGTACCTGATCCCGTACTCAGTATTTACTTTATGTTTATCTCTTTTGTTCCTGGCCTATTAAGCCAGTGTATTCAGACATATGTCGGATTATTTCTCCGACCGACTTGTTGGGATTTGTTGCTACTTATTTCCATTTCATTATGCAGTTTATTTATTTATCTTTTATGGATGAGTTTAGTGTGACTTGTTGTAGTAGACCTTCTTTACAGCTTAAGTGCGCCCTGATGGTTCCATTAAATTGGGTTGACCATCGGTGTGTGCTGCTGGCCATTGCCACGTGTCCAGTCCCTCGATATTTTGGGACTGGGGCGTGACACTAACTGGCTAACTACTCCTCAAAAGTAGTCTCCTGAGTAGGAACAGGCTCCTCAATAGTATCATCTGCTACGTCATATGGGCCATAAAAGGTAGGGGCATAGTCCTCATCATCGCCTAATATGTCAACGGATCCAGTCAGAAAAGGAGCAAAGTACCAATACACAACAAAGCTTAAACTAAATAATTATGATAAGTAGTAAAAACTGACTGAGTATCACGATAAAAATTATAGATCTTGGACAAAAGTAAAATAGGAATATAATGAGAAAAGAAAAGAATTGCTACAAGAATAATGAAGAAACTGTGTGTGGACATGTGTATTAGAATACCTAGTCGGCATGTAGGAGGTTATAAGGCTAATAAAGCACGTCATAGACGGCTAGCAGTCAGGAATAGTCGAGTATAAGGCTGATGGTAAAATCACGTACTCAACAGCTAGCTGTCATGACATGAGGGAAAGGGGTAAACTACATGCCTCCTAATATTCTCCCTCTCGACACGAAAATTAAGACATAAAAATGTAATTCCTAACACTAAGTGTAATCATCCAATGGTGCTAGTAGAGAATTGAACTAAATATCATAATATAAAGAATAAACTTGAAGTGTAGGTACTTGCCTCGAAATAATTTGGAGTTGACGTAACGGTCACGATCGTGCCGGTACGAAATGTAGCCCCAAAACTAATATTCGAATAGAATTCCAATTGCCAAAATAATAGTGCCAGAGATTCCAAGGTCGACCAAAATAGTCCAAGATAGATAAAATAATCCAATTTGAGATTCGCCGAAGATCGAGATATTTCAGAAATATGGTTCGTACGTGGATCCACAAAAAGACAAAAAATAGTCCAATTAGACAATTTGTTAAAAAAATGTACAAATTATAAATATTTTCTGACTAGATCGTTACTGCTAATTGGATTCGCTGTTTGAGAATCAGGGTTAAAAGTCAAATTAATACTTTAATACTATAATTTTTTTTATAGTTTAACAACTATTAGCCTATTTTATTATAACTACCTTAATTAAAAACTGATGGACATATTTTTGATTTATTTATTACATCTATTTTATCATATTCTATGACAGCATTGAAATAATTTAAGAAGAAGGGGTTATTTGAAATAAAAATAATTTTTACATTTTTCTGAAGTAAAAAAAAAGAAAGCTACAGAGCTTCTTATTTAGCTATTATAAAAATAGACATCTCAGGAACAATGTCAAATTAGTGTGAATTATAATTGCCAAAAACCATAATTATGTTGGTAGGTCTCATAGGTCATAATACCTATTGCTTAGCTACCTATTCATATTGTTTTCCACTCATCCATGCACATGACAGCACATGGTGTGTGTGTACACTTTTCATTGTTTTCTTATTACTGTGGCTTGCTCATGAGAGAAGTTCATTAGCTACTTACAACTTCACCATTCTCCTAGAGCTTGCTAAGGTGGTTCCCAACACTCATCTATGCACAAGGACGTTATCCATTGTTTAAAACTTTTTCTTAGTTCAAACCACTGTTTATATGGGATCACTAGTTTACTACTTCATGCATGCCAGAGAGGGAGAGAAAGTCTAAGGGCTCACCTAGCTGCTAATGGCGTTTCGGTTGGGTGTGGTCGTCAGTTCCGGGATGGCGTCCGGATTGGAATGTTATCGTCGTCGTCGTTCGGGACTGCAGTTGTGGTGCCGGTATTGGAGGGTACAGCTGCGTGGTCAGCCTGGTCGGGGGCGCTGACAGTGGGACAATGCCGGTGAGGCAATGTTTGGAAAAAGTCGGAGTTTCTACGATTATGGAGGTAGGCGCCGGAGTTGTGGAAAAGGATGGGGTGGAGGGAGATAGTTGCTATGAGAATATGGTATGGGTAAGTATAAGAAATTGGAGAGATTTTGTGTGTTAACAAACTGAGTGGTGGGAGTGAGGTTAAAATAGAAGAGGTTGTTGATGATGGGAGAAAAGAAAGGCACGTAACATGAGAGTGGGGGAGTGGCTGAGAGGGGTTGGTTGTAGAGAGAAAATAGGGAGGTACGGGTCTCATGGGAGAGAATAGGAGAGGAGTATGACCGCTTCTACTCATAAAATTATTAACAATTAATATATTTTCTTAACCATAAATATCAAACTATAGCTTAAATAATTTCAAGTAAGCTATTGTTTCTATTTCATTAATACTACTTAGTGCTAAAATTAAATTAGATTAAGTCTTCGATTAAATATTTCTAAAGATCAGGACATGGAAGTGACAGAAAACCAACATCATAGCGACTAATTTATTCATATAAGAAATATATATTAATTTTCGTTGCTATTCCGTCGCTGTGATGTCGATTTTTTCTCCATGACGGAATAGCGACGAAAAATTCCGTCGCTGCCAAACGTTAAAATTTAATGTTCCAGTTTCATTTTCATTTCTTTCCAAACACTCTCTCCCTCCTCTCTCACCCTGACCTCCGACCCTCCGACCCCCTCTCTTCCCCCTCCTCCTCCGGCGACAGCTTCCTCTCTTACCCCTGACCCCCTCTCCTCTGACCCCCTATCCTCCTCACGACCCCCGACCCTCCGTCCCCCTTTCCTCGACATCCCTGACCCCCCACTCCGGCCCCCCTCTCTTGACCCCCCTCTCCACCACCCCTCCTCGACCCCCCTCTCCTCCGGCTCCCTCTCCTCCTCCTCCTAACGACCCCCGACCCTCTGCCCCCCTCTCCTCGACACGCCTGACCCCCCCACTCCGGTCCCCCTTTCTCGACCCACCTCTCCACCACCCCTCCTCGGAGGTAAACCCTAATCCTAGTTTTTATTTATTTAATTATTGGATTTGGGATTTAGGGGTTATACATATTTTTTTACATTTGGAATTTGGGTGCTGGACATGTACAGACACGATACGTTGGACAAGGACACTAGAACCCGGATACCCCCACACACACTCCACCTCCCAGTGAGCATTGTTCTGTTCGGTTCAGTCACAGTTAGGGGTGAACATTATTCGGTTCGGTTTAAAAAAAATTTGGTATATTTAGTTACTATATATATTAGCAAAAAATAGCGCAAATAAATCGATCGAAAAATTGAATTGTATTATAGTCATTTATAGTTATACTTTAAAGTACTAATATGAATAGTAATTAGTAGTTACTATAATTAGGTACTAAGTACTTAAAAGTAGATATAGAATCGCGAATCGGAGTATCGGCCATATCGTCGGTTACGAATCGGAGTATCAGAATTTTTGTATCAGAAAACAAATAATTAATAATAAATTAATAATATTTTAGAAAATATATTTCATACATTTAGGCATAATTTTAAGTATTTCTAGTGTTGTTTCTTAGTAGTTTGAAAATTTATGAAATAGTAGTCACCCTTGCCGATTAGTTTACATGTGATAGATAAGTTTATTTTTTACTTGCTTTTACAACCTTACTATGCTAAGGCATGTATCATCCATATTCAGATAAGTGTCGAGAAAGTATGATTTTGGATACGTGTAAAACAAGTATATATCCTGACTCTAACTTTTACAATATTTAGTTCTTTATGAGACTTCTTCATCAAGTATCATAACTAACTAATCATTTAGCAAATATCTTAACTCATCTTGAATCTAATTAATCCATATTGGTTGAATTAATATATATGGTACATACATAATCAATGAGTCGATACTTAGTTGATCGATCATTGATGTACAATCGACGACATGAGAGTAGGATTGGTTTGACAGATGATTTCATGGCGGACGTTGAGAAATTTCTCAAATACGTCCTTAGTCAACCTCATTTTATGGATGGGAGGCTCATCAAGTGTCCTTGTGTCAAATATCATAATATATACCATTCAAAGAGGTAGATCTCGTGAGGGGGCATCTCTACAAGAAGGATTTTGTACCAAACTACAAGGAGTGGACGAATCAAGGAGAACATTTATTTTCGTAATATCATCATTCCTCCTTCAATACGGAGGTAGAAGAGTCCACTCTCGGAGATAACTTTGAATATCGACCGCAAAATCTGGCGCATGAGTTAGTATTTAATGCGGCCGGTCCAAGTTTTGATCCGGATGATCCTAATCCAGATGCGAAGAAATTATATGATATGTTCAAGAATACAGATACTCCATTTACCCGGGCTGTGATTCTCATTATGTCATGTCAGTGGTGATGCGGCTGTAGAACCTAAAGTCTGATTTTAACTTGCGCAGGAATGCTACGACCGGATAATTAAGTTTGTTAGAGAGTTGTTGCCAAAAGGATCGAAGGAGTTGCTTGAAAACTTCTACAAGTCGAAGATGATAATACGAAAACTCGAATTAGGCTACGAAAAGATAGATTATTGTCGAAACGGTTGCATGTTGTACTACAAGGAGAACACTGATAAAGATAAATGTATTTTCTATTATGCGGACCGGAACAGGCCAATTCGGGGCAAAAGAAAGTCAACTGTCCGAGCAAGGTTGCGTCCCTACAAGTACATGCAGTTTTTGCTGATCATCAAGACGCTGCAGAGGATGTATATATCCGCAAATACAGCACAACACATGACATGTCATAGCAAGGAACAAAATTTGGATGAAGAAGAATTATCTCATCCTTCCGATGGAGAGGCATGAAAATATTTTGATCTGTGTCATCCTGAATTTGCTGCGGAGCCCAGGAATATTCGGTTGGGTTTATGTTCTGATGGATTCACTCCTTTCGGACAGTCAGAATCTCAGTACTCTTGTTGGCCGATGATTTTGACTCCTTACAATCTACTACCGTGGATGTGTATGAAGACTCCTTACATATTCTCGACACTTATCATACCCGGTCCAAAAAAATCCAAAGAAGAACATCGATATACTTGCAGCCGTTGGTGGATGAGTTGAAACAATTATGACAATTCAGCGTTCGGACATATGTTATATCGAAGGAGCAGAACTTTCAGATGAGAGCGTCTCTCATGTGGACCATCAACGATTTTTCAGCATATGGGATGTTATCGGGGTGGAGTACTCATGGTACTTTGTCTTGTCCGATATGTATGGAAAAAGTAAGGTATTCCGTCTCCATAATGGAGAAACATCATGCTTTTTTTATTGTCACCGTCAGTTCCTTCCTACGTCGCATCCGTGGAGAAGGAACATAGATGCCTTTAGAGCTGGTAAACAGGAACTATCTCCTCCCTCGTTGAGACTGACAGGAGACTAAGTTTGGAAAGAGGTAGATGGATTATCGACTGTGATAAATAAATCTGATATCGGCCGATCACTTTGAAGGGTTCAGAAGTATGCATAATTGGACGAAGCAGGGTATCTTTTGGGACTTACCTTATTGGAAGGACAATCTCATAAGGCACAATCTTGATGTCATGCATATCAAAACAAATGTATTCGACAACATCTTCAATACAATGATGGATATCAAGGAAAAAATGAAAGACAATGTTAAAGCAATAAATAACTTAAAAATTATTTGCAGGTGTTCAAATTTGCACCTAAAACAAAGTGCCAACGGCAATTGGGTCATGCCTCCAACGCCATTTATATTGAGTAGGAAGGATAAATTGATAATATACAACTGGATTTCAAAATTGAGATTTTTTTACGACTACGTGTCAAATCTGGCAAGATGTATTGATCTCAACGAACGCAAGCTGACAGGGTGTGAGACTCAGTCTTACAGTATCTATATCGGTATGGATACGTATTTTATACTGCATGTTTTTTTTTCTGGATTTCGTGGAATTTTAGAACTTGGAAATTAAAACTTTACTGCCTGACCGGTATACCAACAGTATACTGTAGTATACCGACGGTATACAGACCATGAAGATATTTGTTTCACTTTTTAAGATATTTTTATATATAGTGCTTGGTTTCTTTTCTTTTCTTTTCTCTTTTCTCTTTCTCTTTCTCTCTCTTCTCTCCACCGTTTTTCTCTTGAGCTTGGTCTTGAGATCTGGAGAGTGGTTTCTGAAACCCTTGGTGGTAGTGGACTAGAAGGTTGAGGCTGGGATCTCGTTGCAGGAAATTACATCTTGTCGATTCTATGAACTCTTCTTGCTTTTTGTCATATTATTTTCAGGAGCTTTGGTAGTTGCTTTTTAGCTTAGACTTGCTTTACTATTATTGTTCATCTCGTGACTTCGCCTTTTTACCGTCTCGATTTTAATTTCTGGTAGAATCTTGTCCCGTCCCTTTTGGTTACTCGGTAACTGTGACGCTACTGGAGTTCTGACCGTGAGATCTAGTCCATATTGTGATATGAGACTTACCACTAGAGTTGACTCCTTGTTAGTCTTGGTTTTGGTGATTTTTTTGGGTTGATTTGGGTCCCAAAATCAGTTTAGGCTTTGGCATAGTTTTTCTAGGGAACCGGCATACCGACGGTATACTCTAGTATACCGACGGTATACCGATTTCGACCGACTTGATTTTTAGATATTTTCCAGTGACCCTTATCGTCGTACCAACGGTATACTACAATATACCAACGGTATACCAATCCTGCCGGGAGTTTTAGATATTTGTCCTGGCCGACATACCGACGGTGCACTGGACTGTGCCGACGATACACCGATTTGTGAACCTTGTTTTTCCAGCAGCCTTCTTGCCCGCTTAGAACGACATACCGGCGGTATACTCCAGTATACCGACGGTATACCAATTTGTTGGAATCCATAACTTGCTGTATTTTTCATGTCTCTGGAACGATATACCGACGGTATAGTATACCGATGGTATACCAATCGTGTTCTCTTTTGCATGTGATTTATTTTCTTATGCTCCTTATTGCTTGTACCTGGCTTACTTGTATTTTTTCATGTCTATTTATGCTATGGTTGTCCTGGTACGATATTTTGTATAGTTAGGGGTCGTACACCCTATATATACCTGCCCAGTACATATTACCGACCGATACGCCTACGACCAGGCATATGTATTAGTAGAGGATGATTTACACTCTATGTACATATGGAGATGACCAGGCATATGTATTAGTAGAGGATGATTTATACTCTATGTACATATGGATACGACCAGACATATGTATTAGTAGAGGATGATTTACACTCAATATACATATGGAGACGACCATGCATATGTATTAGTAGAAGATAATTTACACTCTATGTACATATGGAGACGACCAGGCATATGTATTAGTAGAGGATGATTTATACTCTATGTACATATTGATACGACCAGGCATATGTATTAGTAGAGAATGATTTACACTTTATGTACATATGGAAACGATAAGACATGTATTAGTAGAGGACGATTTACACTCTATGTACATATTGATACGACCAAACATATGTATTAGTAGAGGATAATTTACACTCTATCTACAAATTGATACGACCAGGCATATGTATTAGTAAAGGATTTATACTCTATGTAGATATGGAGACGACCAGGCATATGTATTGGTAGAGGATGATTTACACTCTATTTACATATTGATACGACCAGGCATATGTATTAGTAGAGGATGATTTATACTCTATGTCCATATTGGCTCGACCAGATATTTATATTAGTAGGGGACGATTACACCCTATGTATATTTGACCAGTGTTCAGTAGGCAGTGGCTTGTATCAGCATTCTTGTATTTCCTGTTTGTGGCACTTTCTGTATGGCTTGAGTTTTGTACCTTAGCTCTGTGTTTGCTGTGTAGTTGTGATCGATCTGTCTTGTGCATGTGTAGATATGATGTTCAATTATATTGATTGAGACTTTACTTTCTGTTATAGTTATGTATATCGTAAAGTAACTTGAGACTAGGTCCGACCCGGAAAAGAATCATAATCCTGGTCCTTGTTTGGTTTAAGGGTTATGATTTCTATTTCGAGGAGTTCCCGAATCTTTTCGTTGCTTGCCGACTTATCCTTACTCATATTTTCTTTACTTCTCCTTGACATGTCTCAATTATTTGGCATGTTTCATGTATCCAGTTATATTCTTATTCATATGGTAATCTTTATATTCCTAGTAGTTATATATTATTCAACTTATTGTGTTCTTTCTCGGGATAAGTGCAGTGTTAGCGCATGAGTCTCGAATCGTATTTATTTATTCATGTTGCTTAGCGTATTATAGCTCTATGTTATTTTTGCTGGTTTTTAGTTCACAGCTCTTGGCCTCCTTTGTGGCACTTGCTATTTGGGGGTCTGACCCCACTGGTTTTGCTTGACCAGATTTTGTAGCAGAGCCCGAGGATCTTACCTTCCTTACCACGGATGGTGACTACCCGGAGCACCAGACAGCCTGAGTGGGTTTCCTTCTATCCATACTAGATCTCGTACTTTTATTTTTTTGAGACGTTTAGCCGCCGAGCACGTGTTAGCTTAGGTTTTGGATTTGACATTCTGCCTATGGGCCATGACATGAATAGCGTAGTCTAGACCATGGCTAGTATTGATCATGTATGACTTATACTCTACTAGTTCTCCATTTTGTATTACTAGCTTCATAATCATCTATGTATATTTGGTTTGGGCTGCTTTACTATTTTGCTCCAGATGATCTTATTTCTTGCTTATTGCTTATCTGCTTGTGATTGAGACACCTAGGACCGTTGACCTAGGTTTGCTTGATGGATTGTTGTATCAACCCCCATGTTTTACAGCTTCACAGTATATACGGAGTACAGGTGTGCTCTAAGTATACGTAGCTGGCAGTTGTTGTAACGACCCGTTCAGGTTAGGCATGGTGGCCAGCAACATAGGGGACCCGCACCCAGAGGGCAGGGTCAGCAGGAAAACATGGCAGCAGTCCCGAGGAAAGTTCTTGGAGAGTTTGGCATCTTGGAGCAGGTATTGACCGAGGATGGTCAGATTGCAGGTGATGTCCTGAGCATCCATTCATTCATATCTTTTCTTGGGTTCTCATATATTCCGAGAGTGAAGACGAGTATCTCGTCTCTTACGCTTCTGCCTGCGTAACTCGTGATACGTGATATTTATCATATATTATGACTATGGAGGTATGTCCCAGACAGAGTCATGTCCTCGACTGAGTCATTGGTACCGACTTACCTCGAGACTTGACCTTTGCTTATTTTGGGAGTCAGTGTAGGCTAGCGAGGACGTATTCCTACTTGGCTGACTCAGGAGACATATTTATTCATGTTTCTCCAGCTCTTCTTCCTGGTAGTTTAGTTGCTTGTGCATTTATTTATATTGTTGATTGCTTCCATTTTCTATCTATATGCCATGCTTGCTTTATGGAGTTGTGTTTTCTGGAGCTTCTTGGTTTTGGTGCCTGAGTGAAATTTTGAGGACGAATTTTTTCTAATGATGGGAGGGTTGTGAGACTCAGTCTCACAGTATCTATTTGGTATATGGATATATATTTTATATTGCATGTTTTGTTTTTCTGGATTTTGTGGGATTTTAGAACTTGAAAATTAAAACTTTACTACCTGACCGGTATACCAACGATATACTGTAGTATACCGACGGTATACCGATCGTGAAGATATTTATTTCACTTTTTAAGATATCTCTATATATAGTGCTTGGTTTCTTTTCTCTTCTCTTTTCTCTTTCTCTCTCTTCTCTCCACCATTTTTCTCTTGAGCTTTGAGCTTGGTCTTGAGACCAAGAGAGTGGTTTTTGAACCCCTTCGTGGTGGTGGACTAGAATATTGAGGCTGGGAGCTCGCTGCAGGCAAGTACATCTTGCCGATTTTATATACTCTTCTTGCTTTCTGTCATTTTCTTTCCTGGAACTTTGGTAGTTACATTTTAGCTTAGACTTACTTGACTATTATTGTTCATCTCGTAACCTCTAGCCTTTTTACCATCTCAGTTTTGATTTCTGGTAGAATCTTGTCCCGTCCCTTTTGGTAACTCGGTAATGGTGACGCTACCAGAGTTGTGACTGTGAGATCTAGTCCATATTGTGATATGAGACTTACCTCTAAACTTGACTCCTTGTTAATCTTGGTTTTGGTGATTTTTCGGGGTTAATTTTGGTCCTGAAATCAGTTTTGGCTTTGGCATAGTTTTTCTCAAAAATCGGCATACCGACGGTATACTCCAGTATACCGATGGTATACCGATTTCGACAGACTTAATTTCTAGATATTTTCTAGTGACCCTTATTGGCATACCGACGGTATACTACAATATACCGATCATGCCTACAGTTGTAGATATTTGTCCTGGCCGGCATACCGACGATGCACTGGACTGTGTCGACGGTATACCGATTTATGAACCTTATTTTTTTAGCAGCCTTCTTGCCCCATTGGAACGGTATACCGACGATATACTCCAGTATACTGACGGTATACTGATTTGTTGGAATCCATAACTTGCTGTATTTTTTATGTCTCTGGACCGGTATAACGATGGTATACTGGAGTATACCGACGATATATCGATCATGTTATTTTTTGCCTGTGATTTCTTTTCTTGTGGTCCTTGATTGCTTGTAGCTGGCTTACTTGTATTTATTGCTTGCATGTCTATTTATGCTATGATTGTCCCGTCACGTCATTTTGCATAGTTAGGGGCCGTACACCCTATATACACCTACCCAGTACATGTTACCAATCGATACCCCTACGACCTGGCATATGTATTAGTAGATGATGATTTATACTCTATTTACATATTGATACGACCAGACATATATATTAGTAGAGGATAATTTATACTCTATGTACATATGGAGAAGACCAGGCGTATGTATTAGTAGAGAATGATTTACACTCTATGTACATATAGAAACGACCAGGCATATGTATTAGTAGAGGATAATTTACACTCTATGTACATATTAATACGACCAGTCATATGTATTAGTAGAGGATGATTTACACTCTATGTACATTTGACCAGTGTTCAGTAGGCAGTGGTTTGTATCATCATTCTTGTATTTCCTGCTCATGGCACTTTCTATATGGCTTGAGTTGTGTACCTTAGATCTGCGTTTACCTGTGTAGTTGTGATCGATCTGTCTTGTGCATGTGTAGATGTGAAGTTTAATTATATTGCTTGAGCCTTTACTTTCTGTTATAGTTATGTATATCGAAAAGTAACTTGAGACTAGGCCCGACTCGAAAAAGAATCATAATCATGGTCCTTGTTTGGTTTAAGGGTTATGATTCCTATTTCGAGGAGTTCCCGAATTTTTTTGTTGCTTTTCGACTTATCCTTACTCATATTTTCTTCACTTCTCCTTGGCATGTCTCGATTATTTGGCATGTTTCGTGTATCTAGTTATATTAGTGTTCATATGATACTCTTTATATTCCTAGTGGTTATATGTTGTTCAACTTATTGTCTTCTTTCTCGGGATAAGTGCAGTGGTAGCGCACGAGTCTCGAATCGCATTTATTTATTCATGTTGCTTAGCGTATTGTAGTTCTATGTTATTTTTGCTGGTTTTTAGTTCATAGCTCTTGGCCTCCTCTGTGGTACTTGCTATTTGGAGGTCTGACTCCATTGGTTTTACTTGGCCAGATTTGGTAGCAGATCCCGAGGATCTTACCTTCCTTCCTGCGGATGGTGACTACCCGGAGCACCAGACAGCCTGAGTGGGTTTCCTTCTATCCCCACTAGATCCCGTACTGTTTATTTTTTTGAGGCGTTTAGCTGTCGAACACGTGTTAGCTCATATTTTGGACTTAACATTCTACCTACGGGCCATGACATGATTAGCGTATTCTAGACCATGGCTGGTGTTGATCATGCATGACTTATACTCTGCTAGTTCTTTATTTTGTATTACTAGCTTCATGATCATCTATGTATATTTGGTTTGTGACGCTTTACTATTTTCCTCCAGATAATCTTATTTCTTGCTTATTACTTATCTACTTGTGATTGAGACATCTAGGACAGTTGACCTAGGTTTGCCTGATGGATTTTGGTATTAACCCCCATGTTTTACAGCTTTGCGGTATATACAAAGTACCGGTGTGCTCTAAGTATACATAGGTGGCCGTTGTCATCCTCCGCTCTCCAGTATTCTGGTTCTGGGGCTTGACACAGGGATGAAGAGTTATGATTGCCATATTTTTATGGAGATGTTACTACCTATTGCTCTGAGAGAGATGTTGCCTCATCAAGTATGGACTCCGTTGGCCGAATTATCTTTATTCTTTAGAGATTTGTGTTCAAGTAAGTTAACGGTGCAACATATAATAGAACTTGAGGAGAAGATTGTATTGACATTGTGTAAGTTAGAAATGGTGCTTCTTTCTAATTTTTTTGATAGTATGGTGCATCTGCCAATTCATCTTGCATACGAAGCACGCATCGGTGCTCCCGTCTATTATCTGTGGTTGTATCCATTTGAGAGGTATACATTCTTTATACTAATAATTTTTTTATTCAAATAATTCTAAGATTCAATATATTATCTATAGGTATCTACATCACCTGAAGAAGAAAGTTAGCAATAAGGCTCATGTAAAAGCTTCGATATGCGAAGCATATATCATTGAGGATTTTTTAAACTTCTGCTCCATCTACTTTGATACTCATGTCAGAAAAAATCTCAATAGCGTCCCAATGATTGATAACGGTGGGGTTGATATCCCGAATAGTGTAATTGTCACGACCCGCACCCGAAAAATCGGGCATGAGTCGTGGGTACGTCCAGCCTATGCCGCAGAATCGGCGGTAGAACGCTGTAAAGGTCCGTTCTAGGTCAACTATCTATCTATATAACTCACAAAAATTTGACAATATCCTCTCCAAAAGGAGGACAACCACGCAATATATATAAGCTCTCAATCACAATAACTAGGGGAAGAATAAAAGCACGATATGATATGAACAAAGAAACAGAACCAAAGAGAGCAAGACAATATCCAAATATACAGTCCAAGTCTATAATAGTCTACAACATCTCACAGCAACAAAAGAATAAGTACAATCATCCAAAATAGCAACTGGGAACTACCCAGGAAACCCACCTAGCTAACTAGGGCGCTAACAACGTCTCCTCGGCGCACTCCTCCTCAGTCTCGGGGTCACAGCACTCGTCGACTCCCGGCCCGTAGAAAGTTGGACAATAATCCTCAGGATCCTCTGGAAAAAATATGCCCAGTCAGGACTGGAGCGAAGTACATAACTCTGAAAGCAACTCCGAATACATGGTAATATGTATATGACGAGCAATAGAAAAGTATACAAGATGCACAGAAAATAAATATATGCTGGAGCACAATAAGTAGCTGCAAAGTAAACTGGAGAACAATACAAGTAGTGGAAAAGTAACTGCATATGAGAAAACATGAATGCTAGCTAAGTGCCTTGAGCACAAGTTCGTTATGTGATCGGCTTAGGTTGCACATAAAAAATACTACGATAACTCCGTTATGCGTGAGTTGCATAACCGACATACACATGAATACTGTTTAGCTTTGATCACATAACCAACTCCTACTCCCCTCCCCCTCTAATACTCTTGGATCCAACCACAACACGCTATGTACATGATAATAGCTCGCGCACACGAAGGCGAGAGCACAAGAAGCACATGATAATCAATACCCGAAGCACATGATGAAATACACGTGATAGAGTATCCGCTGAACACGGTAAGGGGGATAGCATCTCATGACGGGATCTACTAGTACCAGCTCGTATAACAATGTATCAGAATCAAGTATCACAGTTCTAGAATAGGTGATATAAACGCTATCATGAAATGGAAACTATCAGAGGTAGGTACTCGCCTGATGTCCTGAGCAACTGATGAGGATCAAGATCCGGACCGGTGTCGCAAGAACCTATTGCGAAAAGTAGAATTAAACAGGGTTCTAAGGATTTAAACTGATATAAAATAATTAAAAATAGGCTTCTAGGGTTATTCTAGGTCGAACGGGTCAAACTGGTAAAATTCGGGTCAAAAAGTCAACCTGGGGTCCAAAAAGTCAACTCTGGGTCAAAACTAGGTCAAATGTTGACTTTTACGATCCACGGGGACAATTATGGTCAAAGCTAGGTCAAACTAGGGTGCCCCTGAAATTCTAGCTCAAAACTAGCTCATTAAGCTAGTAAACTCTCAAACTCGCCTCATCGAGATACCGGGATACCCTCAGTATCCGATACCTCGTCCTAGGCTACACACCCCGTCTAAACCCGCTAAAACCTATGCTAGCACGCGTAAATATATACACATATACATATAAAAATCACTCCAATATTATTCCTAGGCTATTGCTCAAATACCCCGCTCGAAACTCAATACCTTGGTGAGATACCTTGATATCTCAAGGTATTGTGATATCTCTCTCATACCCCTCTAACTAGCTATTAGTTAGCTATCTAAGTATATAGATATACTCCTAGTTACTAATCTAGGCTAGAATATCTATATCTATCATATATTATACATATCTAAGTACCTATGCATATATATATATAGATATCCACAACCACAATTATATACATACCTTACCTAAACTCATATATAAATATATATATATATATATATATATATATATATATATATATATATATATATATATATATATATATATATATATATATATATATATATACCTTAGATAGATATAACTATCAATCTATCTATTAACTATCTATCTATCAATCTATGTATCCATCTAGTATCTATTTATCTAACTAGCTATCTACTTATCTAACTATCTATCTATTAATCTACATATCTATCTAGTTATCTATCTAACTATCAATCTATCTCATTTAACTATCTAGTTATCTATATATCTATATATAGATCTATCTAATTTATTATCTATCTATCTATCTATATAACTATCTCACACTAAGCTACCTCGCTACGCTACCTCGCTAAGCTACCTCGCTGAACATCTGCTGCTGCTGCTGTATTTAACCTTGTTGCTGCTGCTGCCTTGCTTGTACTGCTGCTGCTCTTGCTTGTACTGCTGCTGCTGCTGCCCTTGCTTGTACTGCTGCTGCTTGTACTGCTGCTGTGCAGCTGCTGTGTACAGCACAGCAGCTGCTGCACTTGCTGCTGTCTGCCTCCCCCCCCCCCTCTTCGCAATCACACACACACACACACACACACACACACACATATATATATATATATATATATATATATATATATATATATATATATATATATATATACAATCATACACATATATATATATATATACACACTACATATATATATATATATATATATATATATATATATATATATATATATATATATATATATATATATATATATAGCACACAATCCATATATATATACACACATACACATTGATATATATATATACACAAACACATAGACATATATATATATACATACACACACACACACACACACACACACACACACACATATATATATATATATATATATATATATATATATATATATATATATATATACACACACTCACCTAGATATATACATACACAAGCAAATATAGGTATATACACACACAAATATGTATACATACAACACATATCTATAAATATATATATATATAGAGACACACATACATACATATATATATATATATATATATATATATATATATATATATATAGACACATATACACCTATATACAAAATACAACACAACACACAACAACGCACACAACGCCCACCAACGCACGCCCAACGGCCCCGACACGTACCAACACATATATATATATATATATATATATATAATATGATCCGAGAATTCTAGCACACACTCTCCGAAGCTAACCTAACGCGTGCACAAGCCCAAAACTAGGAAACCAAGTCAAAATGGTCGTTCGGTCATTTCGACGAACACGCGGTGTGCGGTTCGGAAAACCTCCTGAAACGCACACCAAACCAACTCGGAATCAGCCCAAAATTTATCTACGGGTTCTAAACGATGTCTAGATCCTAGAAAAAATACTACCCCATCGATTATAGGTCCGTGGCGAAAATGCGCACGCACTTAGAACCGGCGACGACGAAAACCCCTAATTCGCCCGAAACGCCCGTTTCTCCGCGACACGACTTCACGTGTCCGAACGGAGACACGCACTCACCCTCTAGAAATCTGACAACGTCTACCTAGGTCCGTTTAACCTAGGACATCACCCAAAATTGGGCAAAATTCGGATTTCACCCGAAATTGACACAAAACCTAGTGTCAAAGTCTCCAAACACAACCAAACTAGTTCCAACTTCCTTCCACGGGTAGGCTTAGGGTCTAGGAAGGTTCTAAACCACTAATTACACTATATAAGAGTAATTAGCAAGGGAAAAGTTAGGGTTTACCTCTTGGGAGTTGGAATTCCAAGGCCAAAGTCTCTGATCCACTTGAAATCACCTCCCTCAAGCTCCAAGCCACCAAATCTAGCCTCCATACCAAGTCTAGGCTCTAAACACCTAGGTTAGAGAAAAATGTAGGGTTAGGGTTAACAACCATGGAGAATAGAAGAAGAAAGAAGAGGAATATGGCACTTACTTGAAGTGGAAAGTAGAAAGGAAGAAGAAAGAAGTAGTGGAGAAGAAGAAGTGAAGAAGAAGGAATGGGGGCTGGGGCTGCTGTGTACACGGGTAGGGGCTACTGTTTGGTCAGGTGAGGGCTGAAAAATAGGGGCCGGCCATGTAAAGTAGGTTTCCAAAGTCTCCAAATGCCCAAAATGCCCCCCTCTCACTTGGGTTTGGATTTCGGGTTCCAAAAGCACTCAAACTAACTCCAAATCTCTCCAAGTAACCCACTAAAAATATAATAAATATTCTAAATCCAAAAATAGGTCTCACAAGGGTGTGGGTTGGGTCGGACATGGGTCCACTAGGGTCTGACATGGGTCCAGGCTAGCCAAAACTCTAAAACAATCAAATAAAAATAACACAATCACTAATTAAATGTAAATATAATTAATTAAATACAATACACAATTTACCAAATAAAAAAAAATAACCCTATTTTCTAGAATCGGGTAGTGACAGTAATCTACACTATTTTTATTATGGGAGGGAAGCCTACAAGTCTACTAAAGTACGTTGGTTGGAAGACGATGAGTTTGAAGCCGCTCATCGGTATATATTGTTAAATAGTGGTATAAAAGAGATGCAAGATATTAAGAAACAAGCGACACATCTTTCCTAGATATTTCAATTTTGTATATACTTGAAAAATAATTGCTCTAATTGTTCTCCTTATTATCACGGTACTTTTAGAGCTGAGGTAAAAATGGAGAGACCTAATATTAATAAAAATGATCTTGTTAGAAAGGTTGATAGAAAATTTCTATCGTGGTTCCATAATTATGTACGGATCCTAAACATTAAGCATTCTAAATTTAGTATTCAGACAAATCTTTGTCTAATGTCTATATGATACGTGATATTTCAAGTTTTTCGTCATGGTACAGACTTACAAAACGAACGACTTCGAGCATTAGCTATCGGACCAAGCAAGAGGACAAAGTGCTGGGATGGATAAACCATCAATAGCTTCAAATTTAGAACCACTGATAAGTCTATTAATCAATCATTTGTCAATGAGGAGGCTAATTATAGAATGAATTCTGGAGTATGTATGAGGGGTTCAGTCTACGATGTCGATCCAGAATTCGACTATTACGATGTACTAAAAGATGTCGTGGAGCTGGATTACTCTTATGAGACAAAAATTATGTTTTTTAAATATGATTGGTTCGACACAACACCCAAGCAATGATAAAAAATTGACAAACAATTTGGGTTTGTTGATATAAAATATGAAAAGAGATATATAGGTTTTGAACCATTTGTGTTGGCTAGTCAAACGGTTCAAGTGTATTATACGAGCTATCCTAGTCGACGACAGAATAATAAAGATTGGTGTAATGTATGTAAAACTAAAGCTAGAAACACATATAATGTTGGGGATCTAGCATACCAAGAGGATAATATGGTCATGCCCCAACTTGCATATATGAGTTCGGCCGGTATTGATGGTATGGGGGTTGACGTTATCCATAGAGGATGATAGAGTTGACGAAGAGATTGAGATAGAAGATTTACCTCATATAGAGGAGAACTCTGATATGGAGGTATCTAGCGAGGAACAAGAATTGGAAGATAAAGGTGATAGTGATAGTGGAAGTGAAAATAAAAATGAAGAAGTAGAAGATGAAGACGATTCAAAAAATGATTCGGAAGATAAAGAAGATTAGTGCGTACATACATACGCATTAGCTTAGATATTTATTTAATTATTTCATGACACAATTATTATTTATTTTATCATCACACTAGTATTTATTTATTTTATCATACCATTACTTTATGATTATCTGTTTGATAATATTATTATTTTTATTTGCTGCAGATTTATCCATAGTATGGCGGGACGAGGACGACGACAAGTTCATATAGGATTATCTTCTCAGCATCCTCCGTCCACTACGTCTGCTACCCCAGATTCTCGCACACGACCTCCGGACGAGTTCGTAGATGTGGCAGATGGTTTATCCCGGCCATATACTTGTTCTTCAGTAGGAGGAGCTACTCCATCTCCCAGATTGCCATCAGCTGCTACCCCTTCTTCTACTCCAGCTACTACCGGCACTACTACACCGGCTACTCCACCAATTACTCCCACAAGAGCAAATCCATTTCCAGGCCTTCTTGTGGACAACGGAGTATATGTCCACTGTCCAGGATTTACAGACCCCTCTACTCTACCAGAGCGGCCAGCCAAAATCTATCGTCCCGAACTATGGACCGATGTGGTGACATAAGCATTTATTTGTCAATTCATACATTTATTTTGTCTTTTTTTATTCTAATTGTATATTGTTTACTTATTTCAAATTATTTCCGATCAAGGCTGAAAATGATCTAGGGGAGATCATGTGGGGCTACTTTGATGGTACTTATATCAACTTCAGTGACATCCTGCTCGATCGATGATTCACTTGGCTGGAGAAGCTCGGGGTATGTATATGAATTTTATTTATAATAATATATAATATTTTTTATTACAATGATAAAAAATATTTTTCTAATTTGCAGAGCTTGTACTGGTGGCTGTATCATAGAGATAATGATATCCGTAAGTGCTATAAGACCGTCGCCAGCAAGAGGTTAAGAGATATGATCAAAGACCAGAAGGCGCTAACGTCACTTGGACTGGATCACCGCAAGGAGTGGCTGAAGACGGAGTACTGGAAGGAGATGAAGAAGAAAATGGTGTCACGACCCAATTCCGTAGAATCACTTGAGGCGTCCCCCGAATCGTGACCGCCGTGCGGGCCTGGAGTTGCGCCCGCACAAGGCTTTAATGATTTGCATAGCAAGCACATATTCAGAGTACGCAGATAAATTGAAACACAGATTTGAAACATAGAAAAGTTCTCTTTATTGATAATGAACATCTATTACAAACTCCTGAACGAGTCAGCTAATATGCCGAACGGCTTACAAAAGGGTTGACTCAAAATGAGATAGCAGTCCTGTATATTACATCCCTTTATAAACTCAAAATGATAAAGACCTCCAGGCTGGAGGATCGCTTTGCCACGGAGCTGCATTTGTGTATGAAGAGTTGCAGGCTCCTGACGCCAAAATGCTTCGGGGGCGCGGTGAAGATGCGCCAACAGCTGGACTGGATCAGAAAGACGACTTCGGCTCCTCGCTCGGTTCGCCTTGGTGCGGAGAACCTGTTTCAACGAGGGTCAGCATATCGAAACATGCTGGTGAAGGCGAGCTAGCCTGACTATACCAATCAACACATTATTTAGTGAAGCATGCATATTTTTGTGGGTTTCTATCTTGCCTTAGTTCATTTACAAGTAAGCAGCATATTGAATTTACTGAAATGAACGTGCCACCGTTCGGTGGATTTTACCTGACCGTCTGAATTACCTGCACAATACTTACCATGCCTTCCCTGAAACGAAGACACAAGTTAGTATGCAACAGGTTTAAATATACATAGGATCACTGGCTTGACGCCACGAAGGGACGGGTTATAGTCTCAAGACACAAATGATATACAACGCAGGTGGCGAGCCCCGCTGCATAACACTTTGCCCCATAACATACGACTATACATACGTTCCGTCCGGATCGGATCGGTCCCGGCGCCCCGGTGACCGTCCGCGGAACTCATAACATACCTTGTGCACAAGTCGTCCGTGATCGAGAATACTCATAGAATTTGTTCCATAGCATACAGTTTTGCATAGTCATCCTGACAGTTTATTTCATAACAAGCATATATTTCCATACTTAGCACAATTTATAGAACAGTTATAGACGAACTAGCATACAGGATGATAACCGTTCATAAGTTTGTTGACAAGCATAATAACCAAGTTATTCTCTTTTATCTTATTATTACTTGGTATCGTTTGATCGGGGCGAAGGAGTGAGGCTTGGAAGCAAGGCTAGCTAATCGGGTTGGTAGCCACTCACTTAGATTTTGGAAAGAAGAAGGAAAGAGGCGCTTCACGACTCCGCTCGCAAGCCGCCTACTGCTCGTTCACCTGCACACGAACAGCTCGATTAATACTTCTTCCTCTCTTTCCAATCTCGGAATAGAAGTGCAAGTCAATGAACGAAAAACAATGAAAACCATCAAAACCGTTCAAGGAAAACAAGCAAATCCCAAAACCAACTCAAAGCACGAAAGCAACAAGCGACATCGAAAACTGAGACAATAAAAGATAGCAGCGGAGAGGTCCCTCCTGACTCTGCCGCTAAGCCGATCCTTGGGGCGCAGTCCACTGAATATGGGAATCGATTCCGAAGAAACAAATCCATAACGAGGACGAGTTCTTAATTCAATCTATCCCGATCGAACGATACCGTCTTGTGTTTCTTAGCCGCGCTCTCCGCACCGGGAGAACGGGGTGCTACAAATGGACACCCCGACCTACAAGGCCAAGTGCGAGAAACCGAAAGATGCCCGTGCTAAGGGTGGATCCATTCCGACCGTCGAGCATTTTCGACGGATGGTTAGGATTAAAAAATTTTGCTAGATCAATTTTTTTGTAATTCTAATTTATTTTGCTTATTTATTAATTGCTTAATTTTTATAGTGCGACGAGATTGCTAGAGCCGGGGAAGACCCCAAGACCGTCGACTTTTCAGCAATCTTCCAACGGACCCACAAAAGAAAGAATGATAGGAAGCTCGTAGATGAACGGGCCGCCAAAGCATATGTGAGTTATCGTTATAAAATTTTGTCAATTTAATTAGATTATTGTTATAATTTAATTAGATTCAAGGTTTCTAGGTCAAACAGTCAAACTGGGTCAACTCTAGGTCATTCAATTTCAAAAATACTAAGAAACAACACCGTAAATACTGTAAATACTTAAAATTATAATTTTATTCAATTTACTTTAAACCTCATAGGAATGGTCCGATACCGATTTTGTTTCCGATACTTTGAACCTTGGTTAATATCCTATTTTAAGATATCATGAAAATCAAATATAGCAAATATAACTCAAATTATATACATATACTATGATATCTAGTATCTAATATGATACTCTAACCAAAATCAAATATAGCACATATAACTCTAAACCTATTTATATAAATAAATATAGGAGACGTATGAGACGTTAGAGGGGGGCGCTGAGAGCAGTATGCCGACTGAGAGAAACGATCGGTAAGTACAAGCTGTCGGGAGAGAAAAATGCAGCAGCGTGTACGATACTGGATCGTTGACATCAATGCTGTCGGATCTTTCCATAGCTCCTCCGACGGCTACTCCAGCTCCATCGTGTCCAACTCCGGCGTTCCTTCTGGTGCGATGTCTCTGGAGCAGCTCACGACGAATTGTCCATGAGCTACATGGGCTGGTCCGACAGTTGATAGATAGTCGTGATGTTGCAGCACCTGCGACGGCTCCAGCTCCTCCGACCACATCGATGGGATCCTCAAGCTCCTTCGACGACTCCTGCCACCGCTCCGTCTGCCGTTGCCCCTGATGATCTACATGATATCATCGCTATGGTTGTGGCACGGTACATGGCTAGCCGACAGCCACCGTCGTCTCCGCCTACACCTTCGACTTGATGGATTATTTGAGTTTGTGAATTTTTTTTTAGTTGGTTGTATTTTTTTGACTTGATTGTATTTATTTGACATTGTGGGATTGTATAACAGTTATTTGTACATATTTGGATTACTCTACTTTATTATTTCGACATATATATAACATTTGTACATGTTGTGTGAGTTTTATTAGTTGTGTAAAATTTGCTCGTGTGAAATTTATTTGTGTAAAAATTGGTAAATGTATAACAAGTATATGCTCAGCAGAAATTAATTTCTGGAAAAAATATTACCTTTAGTGACGGACATGCGACATAATAGCGATGGAATATCTGAAAAATTACAGGTCAGCGACGAATTTTCGACGGAATATCTCAGGCCAGCGACTACCCAGCAAAAAAAAATCGTCGCTAAAACGTCTGCTACACACAAATGTGCCAAACATGTATCAAAATTTATCGCTAATATCCGTCGCTAATCCGTCATTGAGAGTGACAGATTAGCGACAAACTCTGTGAGCCCTGATGTGCAAAACCTTCTAAAAAATTTGACAAATTTTGGCTCACATAATCCGTCGATAAGTAGTCAGAAAGTTTAGTGACGTAACTTGTACGTCGCTGGTTTAATGTCGCTTAATCCGTCGATGTAGCGACGGATTAGCGACAAAATTTTCGTAGCGACTTTAGTTATTCTGACGGAACCTTTCCGTCGCTAATCCGTCGCTAAAATCAAATAGCGACGGAAAAATATATTTTAGTAACGGATAATTCCGTCGCTAAAACAGTGTATTTAGTGACGGATAATTTCGTCGCTAAAACAGTGTATTTTTATAATGTTGGTCGGCTTTGGACCGTCCGTCACGTGGCACAATTCCATTGGCAGGTCATGCCAGTAGCAAATTCGACTCACGTGGCACAATTCCATTGGCAGGTCATGCCAGTAGCGAATTCGAGCAAATAGAAGGAGAACCAATGGGATTGCATCGCGTGGCTTGGCCAGAACCACGATCCAATCCGCAGTTCATTTATCATTTTCCATTGCTAAAAGCAAACAATTTTTTTAAATAAAGTAATATATTTATATATAATTGCAAGAAAATGGAGGAGTTTGGTAAAATTATAGGAAGGGGGAGAACTCGCCAACTGAGTTGGCGGGTTGTTGGGGGAATCAAAGGGCCCGCCAACTGAGTTGGCGAGATACCTACAGGCTGCCAACTCAGTTGGCGAGGGATGGTGAGTTGGAGGCTGTGCCCGCCAACTGAGTTGGCGAGTGAGGGTTTAGGGGAGCCGTTGCACTCTGCCCGCCAACTTATTTGGTGAGTAAGGGTCCGTTAAGACTCAGGGAAAGCATTATAGCCGTTGCACAACGGCTATTACATTCAACACTCTCACTCTATATATTTTCTATCTCAACCAAATCATCCAACACTCTCACTCTATTTTTTCTCTTCCCTCTAGCAAAGTCCCCAACACTCTCTCTGTCTCTCTGCCTCTAGCAAAGCTTCAGTCAAAGTTCTGTCTGCAGCTAAAGTTCATCTGAGTTTCTTGTAGCAAAAGTTCTCAACCGTCATGGATCGTAGCGTAAGAATCGTATGCTCGCACGGCGGTAAAGTAAATGGGTTAAATTACGAAGGAGGAGAAAGTATAATTTTTTTAACTTATCCGAATATTAGTTTTGAAAATATACGTAATCATATTATTGAACGTTGTTCTATTCATTATGATTTTATTCTGAAGTATATTTTTGGTTCTAATTATTTTTTGATAGATAGTGAAGATGCATGAAATTATATTCTTGAGATTAATTCACAATCACGGTATATAAAAATATATGTTATTAAAGTAACAGCAACATTAGATAATAGAAATAATGAATATTTTTCTGAATATCTGCATGTTAGTTCGGGTGGTAGTTCTTCTCAACAAATTGTTTCATTTATCCAAGAAGGTCATTCATCAGATGAATCTAACCATGATGATGATAGTGACAACGACGATGAAAATAGTGATAATTTAGTTGAAAATGTAGATTATACGGTAGATGATGATGTTGTAAAAGCTATCAATGATGAAGTATTTAAGGGACAATTATTTCCTAGTCGTTCTCACTTTAGAAGCTTTATAAGTAATTTAGCAATTAAATATAATTTTAGTTGTTCAGCTAGTGTTATGAATAATGCTCGTGAAATTATATATAGTTGTGATCAACCGAATTGTAATTGGAGAGTATATGTCAAATCTATTGGAAATGGCGATATAGTTAAAGTAAGTACATTAGAAAATCGTCATTCTTGTTTAAGGAGACTTAGTACAGGACGTCATCGACTAGCTACCGCTGCATGGATTAAGACCATGATAATTGACATTATTAGAGATAACCAGTCATACAGTCCACCACAAATTTTTAAAGATATATATAGGGAGCACCGTATACAAGTTAGTTATTCCAAAGCCTGGAGAGCCCGATAGACAGCATTAGCTAAAATTAATGGTAGTTATGATGAGGCATACGCTAGTCTTGAGGAGTATTGTTATAGAATTATGGAGACAAATTCAGGTAGTACATGTTTTATTAAAACTGCCGAAAATAATAGCTTTCAACGAATATTTATTTGTTTTAAGTCATGTATCGATGGATTTTTAAGGGGTTGTTTATCGGTTATTAATCCTGATGCTACATTTCTTTCGTCTAAATATCAAGGTATCTTATTTATTGCTTGTGCTCACGATCCTAACTATCAATTATATCCTATAGCTTATGTTGTTGCTGAAGGTGAGAATAGTGATTCTTGGTCTTGGTTTTTAAATTCTCTTAAAATATCTTTTGAAAGTTGTTTTAATGATTGGAGTACAATTTTATTTATATTTGACAAGCAAAAATGATTAATAAATATTGTTCGTGCTATTTTTCCCGCATCTCCTCATTTTTTTTGTATTCAGCATTTTAAACAAAACATGAAAAAAGTTACCAAAGAACCAGTATTTTCCCATGCATGTTGAGTAGGTTTTGTCAAATCATCCAAGAATGATAGAAGCTGCACATTTACCATATTTCTCGATGCATCGAGAAATAGAATTGTACCACATAAACAGAGCAGATACGCTCTAGTGCAACGAATGACCTGAAAATATTAAGTGTTATATAGACACTAAATTAAGTCATAAACAAATATTACTAATAAAAATACATACCCGTATTTCATCTACATCAACCACCCCGTCAATAGTGTGATGTAGGTCCATGAAGTTGCCACGAAGCCATGTAAACTTCACAAAATTGCCGTCTTTTATACCAGATGGAGGGCTAACACCGAGATATCTCCTGATCAGATCAGATCCCTTTAAGTGCGGATCAAAATATATAGCGTCACATTTAATAGGTAACCCTAGTATATTTGCCACATCAAATAGGGTGATCGTCATCTCACCGAATGAGAGTTAGAAGTGTTGCGTTCAGGCCACCAACGCTCCGCAAGACTTACAACTAAATGAAGATCGTTGATTAAATATCTAACACGATCTATATAGTGGAATCCAAATGTTTCCACCAAAGCCTTTTGGACAGAATTTAGCTCCCACGTACGATAATTTCTTTCGGTCCGCCAATGTACATGGATCCGGGTTCGTAAACCAAGATCATGGTCGTATAACTATAAAAAATATATGCATTATATTTTGTGTGTAAATTACTTAACTTGGAAACTTATAATTTAAAATATTACCTCGCTAGTAAATATCCGACTAGATATGTGGTCTTCGCGTTGCTTAATAATAAGCTGGATAGTCGGTCCACCAGGAATACGACCGTCATTGTGGTTAGCTATCTCCAAAAATGTAGATTATAGGAAGAAAGGGGAGGGGGAGTGCTGTGAGTAGGAGGAGGAGGAGAAGTAGTGTGAGGAGGAGGAGGAGGAGGAGGAGGAGGAGGAGTTGGGGTTTACTTATAAGGAGGGGAGGAGGGAAAGTTGAGGGGAGGGGGGTCTCCGAGAGAAGGGGAGAAGTCGGAGGAGGGGGGGGGGGGGGGGTCTCCGAGAAGGGGAGAAGTCGGGGGGGGGGGGGGGGGGGGGTCTCCGAGAAGGAGAGAAGTCGGAGGGGGGGGGGGGGTCTCCGAGGCGGAAAAGAGGGGGGAGAGGGACCCGCCAACTGAGTTGGCGAGTTCTTCTCGAACTCTGGGCACCGCCAACTCAGTTGGCGAGTTATTCTCCTCCCTGTAATTTCACAAAATCTCTCACTTTTCTTACAATTATATATAAATATATTACTTTATTTAAAAAAAATCGAAAAACAAAACCTAATATACATAAAGAGAGAGATTGTTGATGCTTGCATGATACTATATACCTCACCTGTTGTCGGAAGTAGAACAGGATAGAAAACACACTAATAGAGGCTGTTTAAAAAAATTTACTTTAAAAACAAAAGCGAGAGCAGAAGAAATTTTTTTTCCCCATGCCTAACCATAGGCTTTCTAAGAAGAAGATGACATATAAATTTGTTTCAGTTTGTCGTATAGTCGTCAGGAAAAAAAAAAAAAAAAATTACAAAAAATTGCGTATAAAGCCATAAAATATTAGTAAATTGCGTGCAGAACACTAAAATTTTACTATTTATAAAAAAAACATAGAAACGTTCTTAATAAAGACGTTTTTGAACAATTGTCCAAAAACGTCATTTTAAGAGTGTTTCTGTTCTACTCTTTAATTAACTCCGGTTAAAAAAGAATTGGACGGGATTCGTGGCGGGGTTCGCGAAGTCAATGCATGAAAACGTTCTTTTAAAGGACGTTTCTGATCCTACTTTTGACTATGTCATTTTAGCCATTATGAGTTGGTTGGGTTGGCGGTGGGTTGGCCGGGACCGGTGGGAAGTTAAATATATGTTGGTTGGGTTTATATATTGAGAGGGTGGGGTTAAAAAAAATTACAGCAAAGTGAAAGAAGAAGATGAGGACCGAGACTAACGTAGGAGAAGAGAAGAGGTAAAAAAAATTTGAATATTTTTTTATACATAATTTTGTTTTATGTTAAATTAGATAATGTAGCTCCTTAGATTAATTTTCTATATTGTTTGTTAATGTTGCTCTTTAGATTAATTTAATTAAATAACCGAAAATTTTAAAAAACTGGAAAAGATACTTAGGAAATTAAAACCCAAAAATAATATAATAAAAAATATTAGAAAATTTAAACCGGAAATTAAAAAACATCAAAAAATTTAAAAAAATAGAAAAATAATAACAAATATAGGAAATTCTTAGGATATATTAAATTTAGTTTAGTATAGAAAACTATGTATAAAAGCCTAAAAAAAATGAAAAAAACTAATAATTTAAAAAACATATAAAAGAATTCTTAGGAAATTTAAAACAAAAAAAATGAGATAATAAAATATATTAGAAAATTAAGACCAAAAGTTAAAAAACATAGAAAAATATAAAAAATATATAGAAAAATAATATCAAATATAGGAGCTTCACTCGAAAATAAAAATTCAGTGGTAGGACTGGAGAATGATGACTTCTTAAATTTTACAAGGTATAGATGGAGAAACAAGTTTCTGAGTTTGAAATATGGTTGTATATGTGTTTATATATGTTTAAAAAAAATTCTATCCGTTGTAAAAGTATAATCTAGCCGTTTGTAGTCGATGAATTATGTTGATGATATAAAATGCATAAACGCACATAAAAAGTACGTTTGGATGAAGGAGTTAATAAAACATAATTTGCTCTCAAATGTTCTTTTTAAGAACGTTTTTTGGCTACTGCTTAGAAATGTCCTTAAAAATGACGTTCTTAAAAAGGACGTTTCTATGCTTTATAAGTAATATTGAAACTCCGTTGCTCTGTTGGTAATTTTTAAAAATTTATATGTTGTAGATATAATTTTCTATTTTCTTAAACGTTTTTATCATAAAGTGGCTCGTTGTATTCTTGATATTATTTTTAAAAATTCTAAATCGAAACCAAACCAAAGCCAGCAATAACCGAATTGAACTATTTTATCGTTTAAATGATCAAAGTTAAAACTTTATATACTGGGAGTAGTTGATGATCGAAGAGAAGATACATAGAAAACATCAGACTAAGATGATAATGTTACATAAGCAACAAACACCCCAATTTTACAATAAGTAAGTTGAATCTACTCGGCAATAACTAACTAAAATTTGGGATTGTATCTTAATTTAGTCAAAGAAGAGATTTGAGAGAACGAGCTTTAATTGGCTTCCTACCCTTCTTCTTCCTCCGAAGTATTCCCTTATTATTATCTACGTTACCGACAGGCTCGTCGTCATCGGTGTCGTCGTCTAGATCGCCACCAGCTATCGGAGCATCGGACCCATCATCTCCAGAATTGGACCCGTTGTGTCCTCCAGCTGACACTTCTTCCACTTTAGCATCTTCATTTCTACCATTGCTTCTGCCCTTCCCCCGCGACAGGCCGAACCCAGAATAGTAATAGTAGCCATCTCCATCCGACTTAACAGAAGTAGCAGCAGCCTTAGTCTTTGTCTTCCGCCTAGGGTGCTTTACCGGAGATCGAACATGATCGGGCTTGTTATGGTTCTTGACTCCTTGAGTAGTAGCATTTGGTTCCGATTCGGCGACAGCAACAGTATTGTTGATGTTGTTGTTGTACCTGGTGGAGCTGTAGGATTTGAGCTGAGTGAGGTGGTGGTCGCAGAGGGTGTGGTTCGGGTTAGCCGGCCTGCTGCAATGCCACCCCTTCCCGTCCTTCTTCTTACATATTCCCGGTACTAATTGATCCCCGCCGCCGCCGCCGCCGCCACTCTTAGCAATAACAGTTACAACACTACTAGTCTTCACGTCATCTTTGTCGTCATCATTCTCCACCTTGATCTCCTTCTTCTTCCTTCTCCTCCTCTTCTTGACCTTCTTTTTATGATCGCTATTATCTTCCTCTTCGCAGTCCAAGTATAGCGCAGCAGCAGCTACTAATACACTGTGCCATATATAGAACGGCGACGACTACATATATTATAACTAACAGCTGCTTTCTTATATAAGTTAAAACAAATGCGCCATGAAAATAGACCAACTTTTTTTTTTTTGTTCGGTCGGTAACATACCTCTTCGAGAAAGCTTCTGAAATTTCGAAAATGCCCTCTTCATCTCCGAACCCAAGTACATTTCCCATAAGGCCCTTCCCCTCATCTTCTTCTGCTTCTTCCTGGAAGAGGAAATTGAACCGAGAAAGTACGAGAAATTGTTGAGACAGAGCGAGGACGAAGAAGTAATAGGTGGAATAAGAGTAATCTACAGCAGAGGGGAACGAACGTTAGGTTCGATCTCGTTCGAAATCGGTCGAATTAGGAAGGAAGCCCTAAATTAGTAACTACGATATGTAAACCCTAGAAAAGCAGCAGGGAGGGGGAGGGAAAGCGATCGACAGTCTAGCTGGCACTGCCATTTGGTACAAAAGAAAAAAGATAGAAAATCAATTTGATTTGGACAAGAAACGAACCCTAATCCTTATAATTAATATTTGGTTAGGGATCTGACTGACCTGTTGGTGGAAGTAGTAGTGATTGAAGTCGAGCACATCCCATGGGGAGCAGTTGAGCTGACAAAGAAATAATCCATTATCACCAACAGACTGCTGATCATACTCATCGTCAGCGACCGCCGCCGGCGGTGGCGGCGGAGAATATTGTTGCGGCGGGGGACAAGCAGAGCCTAACAGAAGCTTCGCGGCGTGCTTTCGAATCCTCATCAGAGAAGAAGAAGAAGAAGAAGAAGAAGAAGAAGAAGTTCGAGGAGTGGAGACTGCTGCAGATCTTGAGATGATAAATAAAATAGGAGCCCTTCACTCACTGCTGTTCTCCTCTTCCTCTTCCCCTCCATTCTGTGGCTATATAATTTCACACTTTATATGTCTAGCTGTTTTAGGTTTTGACTCTGCTATTTTCAATCTAATTACGGAATCACCCTTCTTGGTACCTTAGTTAGTGCGGTCACTCTCACCCACTAGTTTCCGGACCAAAATTAATCACCACCTATGTCAATACTTTACTTATTAACTATTACTTACTTTTTGTTCATCCACCAAAACTATGGTGTATGTTCATCCTCAAAATAAATATTACAACGTGTTAAAATAGAAGTTAAACCCCACTTCGAATGTTCACAAAATCACTTCCAAAGTAGTTTTAGGTTGCATAAAAATATTATCGTGTCAATACTTGATTGGAGGATGAACATACACCATAGTTTTGATGGATGAACAATATATATATATATATATATATATATATATATATATATATATATGTGTGTGTGTGTGTGTGTGTGTTATAAATAGTTAGAAAATTTTAGATTTTTTTTTAACTACCGAGAATGAGGATCTACATACTCGAATAGAAATATTCTTTGAATTTTTTTTAAATTTAGTGGATGATATACATACGACTTGGACGACTAATTTTTGAATCATTTTTAAGCCACATTATAATATTTTATGTCATGGTGTTGCCACTAATTTTGGAAAACTATACATTCTCGTAGTGGTTAGGAGACAATTATCAAAAACTATCTCAAATTTGAATACGTTTTCTTTAAATCTATCAGATAAATTGTTTTTATTTCCAAACCATACACATTCGAAAATAAAAATTTCCAAATCGTAACCAAATTCTTTTGGTTTCTTTTTTCTATAATACATAGTTATACTACTTTATAGAAAGAGATTTTTTCTTTCCTACTATGTAGCGTAGAGAACACAAATAGTACACTGAAGTAAAATGTTGATCTATATCTACCCAAAATTCAATACTTTTTTAATAACGTTGTTAGGGGTTTTCTATCAACACAACTCCCGAATCGCTATGCAAACAGGGACACGGGCAAATTCAATAAATTAAATTAGTCATAATCACCAGCAAGACATCTTTACTAATTTTTGTTTCAATATATATTTGTTTCAATATATATATCTGCAAATCATCTTTACTAATTTTCTAAAATGAAGCAACATAGAGTCTTTCAAACTGGGCCCGAAATTAAAACAGACCTGAAGTAGTCCTGAACCGGCCCAAAACCGTTTACATATTTAAGAAGAAAAAAATTTCAGGAATCGACTCCAAATTACATAGGGTTGTTTTTGAACCTCGACCAAACATGGAACCAACTCACGTTTGGCCAGAACCAGGTGTCAGACCCCGGATTGGGAAAGGATTTTTTTAAATTTTATTTGGGTGCGTAAAAAATGTATAATTGCACCCAAATAATGGATAAAAGATTATCGGCTAGGGAGTTGACGATGGCAAGCTAAAAAAAAAAAACAAACCGCCAATTCCAAAAAGAACACGTTACTTATGAGATCAGATGAAGAAAAAACGTTACAACAACATATATAAATTCGTCCGACATAATAATGTTACAAGAAGCTAAATCGACTAAACAGCACCACTAGATAGGCAGATGTGTATAAATTTGTGATTTTCTATTCCTCTCCTTCGATTTCACGACTCACAGAAGCGACTTGAGAGAGCGAGCTTTTATGGGTTTCCTCCCTCTCTTCTTCCTTCTAATTCTCCCCTTACTATTATCTACATTGCCAACAATTTTGACGACGTCGTCGTGGTGGTGGAGATCGTCACCAGCTATCGGAGCAACGGACCCATCTCCGGATTCCGACTCATTCTTTCCAGCAAATTCTTCTTCCCCACCATCGCTTCTAGTCTTCCCTCGTCGTAGGCCGAACCCAGAATAGTAATAGTAACCATCTCCGGCCGAGTTGGAACTAGCAGCGACCGCCGCCTTCGTGTTCGGCCTACGAGAGGTCTTGACTCGAGGAACGTCGTCCTTCTTGACCACTCGAGCAAGATCGGAGACCGAGCCGCCGCGGTCGGAGTCGGCTTCTTCTCTAGCAACATTATTGCTGCTGTTGCTGTGCCTGGTGGAGCTGTAGGACTTGAGCTGAGTAAGGTGGTGGTCGCAGAGGGTGTGGTGGGGGTTGGCCGGCCTGTTGCAATGCCACCCCTTGCCGTCGTTCTTCTTACAGATTCCCGAGAATTGCCCGACGACGCCGACGCGGCCGCCGCTCTTAGCAATAACAGCTACGACACTACTAGTCTTCTCGTCGTCTTTGTCGTCATCATTGATCTCCTCCTTCTTCCTCCTCCTTCTTCTTCTTCTCTTGTTGACCTTCTTCTTCTGATCGCTATCATCTTCGTCTTCACAGTACAAGTATGGCTCACCTACTGCTACACTGCTGCCATATATAAAGAACGGCGACGACACATAACCCTAACGCTGCTAGCCGAAAAGAGAGAGAATATTTGAAGTAGAGACAATATAATCAATTTGCAACACTAACCTCCTAGTGAGAGCTTCTGATATTCCCAAAATACCCTCCTCATCTCCTAATCCAAACACATTTCCCATAATGTCCTCCATCCCTCCTCCTCCTCCTCCTCCTCCTCCTCCTCCTTCCTGGAAAAGGAAGGAATTTTAATTACCGATCGAGATTCGAGACATAGAGCTAGCGCGAAAGAAGGGATAGGAAAGAAGGAATAGGCGCCGGAGAAGAGCAATTACTTCCACATTCAGAACATGCCTTAGCTTCGATCTCGTTCGAAATCGATCAATTTAGGAAGCCCTAATTTTTTTTCGAATCACATTACAAACCCTAAAAAGAGCAGGATCCAAGTACAAAAAGGGAAAGAGGTAGCAGATGCATGGAAACCTAGCTACTCAAAAATATATAGCGCATCCCCGCCGTGCTGCATTTTTTTTTTCTAATTTGATTTGGGCGGCGGCGGAGGAAGAAAGAAAGAAAGAAACCCTAATTATTATTTTTGGTAGGGATGGCAAACCTGGTGGAAGTAGAAGGAATTGGAGTCCATGACATCCCATGGAGAGCAGTTCATCTGACAAAGAAATAGTCCGTCGCCGACAGAAGCGGACCGATCGTCGTCGGCCGGAGGAGGAGGCGGAGTCGGCGGAGAATGGTGCGGCGGACAAGCAGAGCCCAGCAGCAGCTTCGCAGCGTGCTTTCGAATCCTCATCTCTCGATTAATAATTATCACTTGCTGAAGTAGAAGGAAAAAAAAGAATTTAAAAAAAAAAAAAAATCGAAGATCGCTGCTGCAGATCTTGATTTCTGGAGTGAAGCCCTTCGCTCGCTCACTTACTGCTGCCCTTCCTTTCTCCCTCTTCTATTTTTTTTTTTTTTTTCCTTTTTTTTCCCAGGCAATATATTTTACACTTTATATTAGCTGTTTTAGGCAGTTAGTGCAACTTTGCATTTTACCCTGTTGTTTTCTCACTAATTACGGAATCACCATTCCGTCTACTACTACGAAGAACAACCATTTTCCATAATTTGTACGCAGCATTTAAAAACTAGGGTTAAATATACTTTGCGCCCAATAATTACGGTTTTGTGTTGTAAACATGTCAAGTTTAAAATTTGGTCAAACTAGACGATGATATTCTAAAATATATTAATAAATACTTCATGTTATGTTATGTTATTTTATTTTATTTTATTTTATTTTATTTATTAATAAATTTGTTAATGATTAATACGAGTCAACCGTTGTTTTTAAACAGAAATGTTAATTATTGAATGTTTGTGTAGTCCAAAATCTAATTATTGTCAAAAGTGATCTATTTTGAGTTCTTTCAACAAATTCAAATATGGTCTTAGTAGACTTGGTTTGACAGCTCTAGGCGCTGTGTTTCTTAAAAGTGGACGTTGCCTGTTTGTTTGTTTTTTTTAAAAGTCCATTATTTTTGTTTACTGGTTTTTTTTAACTGTTTTTTAAAATGTAAGCATGAAATCAAAATAAGTCCTTCAAAACCCAGTCGTAGAACATTTGTAAAAAGAACAAAATAAGTCAAATTCGAGTGACTCGTGTGATTATCGAAAAAAGACATAAGATTTTGGCTGGACGGCTATTTATAAATTGTGAGAGTTGAACACATTGAACCCAAAAATTATGCAACAGAGTATGTAAAAAGTTCTCAAATATAAAATATTAAAATATTTTGTATAATTAGTTTTAAAGTAAAAAAAATTTGTCTAATAAATATAAAATATAGGAGTAGATAAAGTAAATAACTCCGAAATATAATTAGCTTGTGGAATATGGATGCTGCTATATGTATTCTATATTCTATACATTGTTGGTAAAAAAATTATGTATCCACTACACTTGTGGAATTGCTACGTGTCCACGTTAAATATGGGTGGAACTGTGATTTACACAAAAATTGTTGTTTGTGAAAAAGTGACACTGATGGCTGCTAGTGAAGTATAACATTTTATTAACAGTGCATATATATATATATATATATATATATATATATATATATATATATATATATATATCAAAAAATTTGATGTACAGAAAATATTTTTAAACAAATTAACTAAAATAAAATAATTTGTGCCAACCAAGTTGGCAAAAATCTGACAATATATATATTTTTTTTTTTGGTTTATTTTTTATGTTTTATTTTGTTGGTTTTTTTGTGTTGATTTTTTTTGGATAGTTGGATTTGATTTTTGTGTGTGTTAGTTTTATAAATAATTAACGAATAGATTTCTAAGTGCAATTTAGAATTAACTAAAGTAATTTTTCAAATATTAGATACCACATCTATTATCATTCAAAATATAATTTTAGAAGCAGCAATCGTTTGATTATTATTTATATAAATTTGTTATTATGTATACTAATATAATTTTAAAAATATAATTATTATCTACAGAAATTTGTTATTATCTAACTAAACACATATACAAAATTTAAAACATATATTTAAGAGAAATCATAATTAAAATAGATATCACAATTTAACAAATAACAAATTAATTATTTATTATCTATATAATTAATTATTTTAAATATATTTTTTGTACAAATAATAATAAATTATTTTTTAGTGATATGAAAGAAAAATATAATATTGATAATAATATTAATCAATAGATTTTGTTATCATTCATATTAGTATAGATAATAACAAATTAGTATAGATAATAAAAAATTGGAAAATAAAATTACAGAAAGTGAAATTTGAATTTCGAAACATCGTTTTTTTGCGATTCTAAAAAATTTCGAAGTCCGTCAAACGGTGGAACGGCTTATCACGTAGTACTTATCGATACGGTCATTTTGCCACAAATTGGACCTTGCTTCGATCTCTCAGTCAAAAGTTATGATACTTTAAAGTTTTAAATTTTATATTTTTGCCTGTAACATGTGCGTCTAGTTTCGGATGAAAATTCTTTTTACACGAATTGTGTTACTCACGTCAAAAACATACAAATCGACATATTGTTTGACGAAAAACGATTTCCAAACAAATAATTATGGCCGCTCGAATTCTGCTCGACGGCAGACGTAATATTCTTACGGCAGATTTTTTTTTTTTGTTCAATGATTGCATATTTTATTTTGGATGTTAAATTTTTTTTTTCTAATTTATTTAAAAGAATTATTGCTACAACAACTTTTTAAAAAAATAACTAAACCTAAATAAAACTAAACAAAAGCAATTAAAAAAAACCTGAGAAAAAACCATATCCAATTATCCAAAAAAAAATCATCACAAAAAAAACATAAAAAAAAACCAAAAAAAAAAAAAAACACTGTCAGATTTTCGCCAACCGAGTTGGCAAAAATTGACAAATATAAAAAAAAAAAATCAAAATTTCGCCATCAGAGATAGCGAAACCTTTCGTGATTTCAAATTTTTAAAAATTGTTTCATTTTAGTTAATTTATTTTTAAATATTTTCTTTACAACAATATATTTTTATATATATATAAAAATAAAAAAACCAAATTTTATTCTGCCCTTGGTAACTGTCATGGTGTTGATTAGGTATGGCCAATACATGTCAGAGTTATTGGACTGATTCAGCAAGGTGTCAAATGGGTCGGACGGTTCAAAATCTCTCCAATATCTCGTTCGTCAAATACGGTCTGGACATGACCGGATCTGGTTAACGGGTTGATCCGGCCTGCCCTAGGTTTGGATTTGTAGCATGATAGTCTCGTCTAGCCCCGTCCGGCCTAGTAAAAAATACGGGCAGAATCGAGTCTGTCACATTCGACTCGGTCAATCCGATCCGAACCAAACCGGACATGATCCGGGTTTGCTAAGAACCGATTTTTTTTTTCAAAATTTTGGTTTCAAAATAAATTCAATTTTTTTTCAAAATTTATCGAAACAATTTTTTTCTAAAAATAAATTAATCGGCCCATTACGAACACATCCATAAACCGATCCTGGCCCAACCTGGTCAGACCCAACCCAATGCTCATCAAGGTTCTGGTCCGGACTGATTTTAGGCATTTAAAATTTTAGTCCGAACCAGTCCCGTCCTGTCTCCTCCTCGGACTAAGTAGGATCCGACCAAAAACCAGTAAAGCCCGTTCAATACTTTGTTCGGACCGGATCAGACCGGTCCGATCTTGAGATTGGACTAGTCCGATCCGGTCGAGACTAGATCGGACATTGATCGAAATAACAACTTAGTAATCCGAGCTTGGTCGAGCGAGGACAGCCCGTGAGTCCATTCATTTAGTTAAGTGAAATAATAATTAAAACTTAGATAAGCTAGTCAAATATATATGTTAGCGATTTTGTTGGGGGTGGCATGCCATACGCACAAGAATCGGCTCCACTAACATATGGTCCAACATACGGTTCGTGTCGGCACGACCAGTAATATTTTATTCGGGATCTGCTGCACACCAATTTAGGCTCAAGCTAATATATAATGCCTACTATTTATTTCATGTGGGGCTCATCTCCCCTATTGTTGGTGCTGCGTAATACGTTGTTTGTGCTCCATCTAATCAAAAATGGATAAAGGGCAAAAAAAAAATTCTCATTGTATTTACGTTTTTTTATTTAAAGATCTATGGGTTTTTTTTTAATTATTTTTATTTTGGTTCTATTTATACTGATGATGAAATATAATGGTTTGTAGATGGTAAGAAACATTTTGATCGAGTCATATGTTGCGGGAGGATTTAATTGCTATATTTGACTATCGAATCTTATTTTGCTAACTAGACAAATCGAAAAAAAAAAAATTTATATTTTACCCATCCAAATATATATATATATATATATATATATATATATATATATATATATATATATATATATATATATATAGACTAATTTCTATTCGAGCGATATTGTACTCAAGTTCAATCTGTTTGCTTCAATCCGAAATCGCTCGCACGATCCTCCAAGTTTCCAACAAGTTTTCCTAACCGAGATATCGATTTCCATTTCCGTAAAACCCTATTCGATATTAGCCTTATCAGTTATTCAAGACATTCTCCAATCGATCAATCCGACTATCGCACGAGACATATGAACCCGTTTGAACATTTTCTAAATGATCCATACACCACTCGGAATCGAGTCATCCAATTAAATCCTCAATCGATGTTCACATCAATCGCTAGCGTATTCACCAAGTCGTTCCTAAGAATTCATGCACGATACTTATATTTATATATCCAAATGTTCGGGTAATAAACTTGAGCTGTTGTGACATTAGAAATTTTTATCAATTTCTTAAAAAAATTCGAAAGTTAAATGGGTTGTTGACTCTAACAGATTTATTTATATCCAAAATAAACAACTTTCTAGTACAAAGTAGGATGGGTGGCAGAAGATCGATTGATCAAGCCACAGCCACGATGGCGTATTATTCTTTCTATTTCTAAAATGGAGTGAGCTGAGAGCAGTGGGTCCAACAGACATGCAACGTAGCGTAGAAAAAAATTTGAACGTTACGTCAGACACCTCAAAAAAAAAATTCAAACAAATTTCTAGTAGAGACTAGGATGCATTGCCGAGACAAAGCTGCTACGTTGTCCGTCCCAGGGACGTGACCGTGCCTTCTCGCGGCCACGTGGCGGTCAGCTATTGGCATCCTGATCCGACGTGGGCCCAAGCTAACAGGAAGGCTAATGACCGCTGGTCATGTGGACACGGGCCAGCGTGGTGACCCACGGGGTCGGCCACATATATTTGCTGAGATGCTATTTTGACTGAGTTTTCATATGTTGTTCCCTTTCCTCGTACTTCTTTCCCTCGTGCTATCAGAAGCTGCTTTCAGAATTTACATGTTAGTACCCATGTAATTAATGTTAGAATTTTGTCTTTACTTACTGAGAAATTTAAAAATACAAAAAATAAAATTAGATGTTACCGGCCTCTGGGGAAGTCGTGCACGAAGCACTGCCCTAAGAGTTTATTCGGGATCTGTGTGCAGACGTACCCGAAGCTCCTAGTGGTAAAACTCCCGCACTACCGGTATCTCGTTGCCGCACACGACTTGGAGAGAATGACCAGGACTTAGCTCTGCCCAGAGCTTGGAGATGAAGACGAAAATCGAACAAAATGTTGACAGAGGTTTCGTAAAGAATTATTTTTCTGATACGATTTACAAAGAACACAGACGTATATATAAAACATTTGTGTAACGGTCAGAATTAATTTACGATTAATTCAGCCGTTACACAGGAGAATTAAACGAATGAATCTGGACATGAAAAAATTGTAACGTTCAAAACAATTGTAACGTTCAGAAATTAATTCCAACGTTAAGAAAAATAAATGAAAGAAAGAAGAGGAGCAAAAAGAATTTTAGGGTCCCAGCCCGAACCCGAAGAGAAAATCGGATCGGCATTCGGCGCCCGCAGATGTGGGCGCGTACCCGCACCCGTTACGCGCGCCGAACCGAACCGAGCCGGGCCGGGCGGCGGCGGCGGCGGCGGCGCGCGCGTGTGGCCCAAGGGGTTCCCCACACAACAACTTAATAGATCAAAGAAGAGAAAGTAATATATGTACACAAGAGGGCTTTGCCCCATCCGATGTGGGACTAAAGATATGAAAAGGAAGTTGAGCTTTTGCAAACAAAGCAAAACCAACAATCCCCCCCAAAAGGTCAAGTTCCGAAACAGAGATAAGAGTGAAGTAAATAGAGAGAGAGAGAGAGCATCTGGGCAGTAAAATACTATGCATAGATGAGATGGACTACAGCCTTGAATCTCACGTAGTGACTATTGCCTTAATCTGAAGAAGTGCTTGATGGACTATGCCTTGAATCAGACTTCTTGAACCATATTTAGAAAAATAGCACACATAGTACGCTAGAGGTCCTTGGTCTATCGGGTGGCGCTTTTAAATGGCCATGTACACTTTCCACATTCATGAGAGTTGTCTGGGATCGCCCTGTCCCATAGTCGCGGCCTTCACGACCTCTCATATAGGTAAGTCCTTAATGGTTGGTGATATGAATCAACCTAGCATTACAGCTTGGACCTATTAAGAGTTTAAACTCATCCTAACCATATCACACAAGAACACTGTCACCATAGGGATGGGGAGTCATTGTACACATGTACAGCCGCTTGGGCTTTATTTTAATGAGACTTTAGTCTCGAGTCAGTGTTCCATAAAGTCATCTAAGTTCAGCTTGTTTCTACCCATTGAACCGGCTTCTTGGGATCTCCAGTCAGACTCGGTTGGGTTGACACTGCTGGTGACTAACTTATGGGCTTAACCCCATCCCCCTCGATGATTCTAGGATCAAAGTCCTAGACAGACCCTTCGTCAAGTGATCTGTAAGGTTCTTTTCTGACTTTATATAGTCAAGAACCACATATTTGCCTAGTAGGCTTTTTATTGACTTGAAGCGCAGCTGCAGGTGCCTGTTCATCTTAGCATTCACAGAATCATGCTTTAGTAGTTCAATAACAGATTTATTATCATAATTTATAGAAATTGCAGGAACAGGACTAAGAGAAACAGGTATATGCATAATAAGATTTTTAAGCCATTCAGCTTCTGTGCAAGTTGTATCTAAAGCTATCATTTCGGAGTCCATTGTACTCCTAGCTATGATAATTTGCTTGCAAGAGCCCCAGGAGATTGCAGCTCCTCCTAGAGTAAAAATATATCCAGTAGTAGATTTTATATCATGTGAGTCGGTTACCCAGTTTGCATCTGAATAACCTTCTATGATACCAGGGTGCCTAGTAAAATAAAGTTTGTAATCTAGGGTGCCCTTGAGATATCTAAATACCCTATCCAAGGCAGTCCAATGTGACTGATTTGGGTTACTGGTATATCTACTTAGTCTCCCAATAGCAAATGCAATATCAGGTCTTGTCCTGTTTGTTATATACATGAGGGAGCCTATCATCTGTGAATATTTATGTTCATTTGAGAAAGATGTCCCTTTGGCTTGAATATTGTCACGCCCCGATTTCGCCTAACCGATAATCGTCCCCCGGGCGTGATGCCGTGCACGCGTAGGGCGCGCGTGCACCAGGCCTTAGGCATAAGGATATTCTTTAGATCAATGCAACAGAGTAGACAAATAAGATAACACAAGGTTGAGGCATAGAAAACTTTCTCTTTTATTTATAATGAACATCTTGTTACATTGCTTGACTCAAAAGTATAAAATGCCCCACGGGCTTACAAACTTGGACGCAAAATGAGATAGCCGATCCATACATTATGTCCCTTTACATAGTTTCAAACACAAAACTCCTTGGGTGCGGGTAAGCACCATCGCCTTAGCGTCATTTCCGCAACGGGAGAGAGAGGAAGGCTTCCAGCTTGAGCCTCCAATGTCTTGGCCCCGACCCGCCAAGAATCCCAAAAGTCCGGAGAGAGAGAGCTTCAGCTCCTCGCCGCGTTGCCTTGTGCCGGGGAACCTGCTACAACGAGGGTCAGTACTTCGAAAAGTACTGGTGAAGGCTAGCTGCTCAACTTTACCAAGCTCTTTAGATGAGTTTAAATGAACATGCAACATTTGTGTTCTTAGGTGGGTTTCTATTCTTGCCTAGATCAGATTTCATTTAGCAGGTATGCAAGAACAAAATAACATAACTTCACATGCCACCGTTCGGTGGCTTTACCTGTCCCGTCTGAACCACCTGTACAACTTACCATAGCCTTCCCTGTCACGAAGACATAGTTAGTCTGCACAGTTTAAATATACACAACATCTTTCTTTGTTGTTCTACTAGCCATCATGGGTTTAGTCTGGGCTGGCGGCGACGCTTGCAGCGCGGGTAGCTAGCCCCGCTACAATTCTCCGCTCCCAGGACTAAGAAAGTAGATTCCGCCCGGGTCGGAACGGCCCGGTGCCCCGGTAACCGTCCGCAGGAACCTGGATCCCCTATGCACAAGAATTCCCATGACCATATCTATGACTCTACCTCATAGATTTACTTACTAGCCAATGTTAAAGAACATCATGTACGAAACTGCTTTACTGTACTATCACAATCAACCAACAGTTATATGAAATAACATGCAGCAGTTTATAGAAGAACACTTTGAACTTATTGAAGAGCACTTTGAACTATCAATAAATACCAACCCATTAAACATCCAACGACCATGCATGCATCAATGAATTTATGCAAGGTTTTATATGACAAGCGATGGGTGTTCCAAGCCTACTTCTTATCTTATCTTGTTATCCAACTTATTACTTAAGTGGTATCGTTTGATTGAATGCCCAACTGAGTCAATTTATTATGAACGGAGCCCTTGGAAAGAAGGTGCTTATCAAAATAGAGCCACTCACACAGTCGGTTGTATAGGAAGAAGAAGCAGAGATCCCTAAGACTCCGCTCGCGCGTCGTCTACACGATCACCTGCACGCACCAACGGATGATCAATACCTCCTGCTTCGGTCTCCAAGGCTCGATACGAAATGCGAAATCCTAAGAACGAAAATAATGAAATCCATTGAAACCGTTCAAGAAAACGCAAGTCCTAAAACCAACAAGTACGCAACCAAACGGCAATCGAAAACGGGCAAGGAAAACCAACACAACGGAAAGGCCTCTCTTTACTCTGCCGTCGAGTCCTTCCTTGAGGCACGATCCATTGACTATGGGACCTGATTCCGAAGAAACCAATCCATAACGAGGAAAGGATCTTGATTCAATCTGTCCCGTTCGGACGGTCGTAAGCATTTCTTGGCCGCGCTCCCCGTATAGGGGGAACGGGATGAACGGGTCGTTACATCATAACCATCTAATAGGAAGTTTCGTCCCGAAACTTAAGAATAGAGCCTACCACTAAGGAATAATGAGGGAAATTTTCCCCTCATATCAGATTCAAGTTCCCAGGTCGACTCCTCGACCAAGTGGTTTCGCCACAGTACGCGCACTAGCGAGACGTTCGATTTCGCAACTGCTTCTTTTTACGATCCAAAATTTTGGACAGGCTCCGCCGCGTACGACAAGTCCGCTTGCAGATTCAACTGACCCAAGTCGACTACGCAACTAGGAAGTAAGATTTCCATGTTCTTTACGATAATAAGGCGGGGTTATCCCCTTCGCTATGTGTGTTCATCTCTTTTATTAACATGCAAGGGTTATCGCCTGTAAGCTAGCACGTAACATCCATTTTCTTAATGTGCAGCTAAGTAGAGGCAGGTTCACCGGGGTCACTCACCTTAGCGATGTATCGCATTGGTCGAGTTAGACTCCGGACGTGCTTCTGATAGCCTAAGTCTGACTCCATTAAAGATCCCCGCATGAAAGCCTTTGCATCGAACGAGCCATCTCGCTGAGCAAAGCGGTTAAATGGCTACACTTGTGCCGTTTGAATCGGCCCTCCGGGTTGAGCGGAGCGGGTTGTTACACCATATACCACTCAGAACAAGTTCCGTCTTCGAGACTTCCTGAGCGCAACTCGTGCTATCGCATAACTTCTAAACTTCCCTATACATCTTGTCTTATCCTTCAAGGACTGTTTCAATAATACAATCCTCTATTTTCTCACCATGCGTCACGCCAATGTTGGCTAGTTCTCATCGAACGACTCTATCGTTCAATGCTATCGAGTTATACTCAACTCGATCGTTGCACTTCCGTCTCAAAATCTACTGCACCTAGCGCAGGGCTGTATTACCCAAGCACATGGTATTCTATAACTTAACGGGCACTTACAACTCATAATTGGGTGGACTTGCCCAACTAGTTATGTTATCACCATAGGAATCCAACACTTTTGAGCCTATTACTTGACGTTGCCTATCGAAACCCGTCGTTACGCTTAACCCAAAAGCTCGAATCTCGATAATTTTCCAATCTCGTTTTTGCATCAATCTCTCTAAGTCACCGTCCAATCTCACTTAATAAATTCGCACCCAATTACCAACATTTTCTGACTCAGTCTATATTGCGCCTTAGCGCAGAGCTAAATTGCCTACCTGGGGTACGCTCAAGTCCTTCGCACCCTCGGCTCAATCGAACTTAACTTTCTATTCGTTTTTACTCGTTACGCTCGTCCGAGTGCTTAATCATTTTATCCGAACGATCTATTCGTTCAACTATTGCATCCCCAAACTCAATCTCGTACTGCGCCTTAGCGCAGAACTATCCCGGTAGCACGAGGAATGATACAATCTTTCCTCTATGAAAATTTAGGTTGAGGCTAAATCATTTCAGTTGCCATACTCATCCATGCGAATCCGAACATTTTCCTTTGCAGCTGCATCCGAGTTATGCATATCGCTAAGTCTGGATCGTACCCATATTCAAGGCGTCCCCCAAATATGTGTATTTCAACCAAGCTCAGTGACAGCTAAGTCTGACAAGCTACTCGTGAAAATCTTTCGAAACGCAGATCGTCCTGACCGAACTCTTGTTCGATCCAGCTATCGTCTTATCCTTTACCGTCGCGTAACCTATCCAACCAATCAATTTTCACCCGAGTCCTATCTTGCATTACGTTCGTTTCAACGCGAACGTTGCTCGTGTACATTCCCAATTCCAAATTCTAACTCTAGGTCTTGTTGCCCGAGTTCTATCATTCTTCCCGAACGATACTCTGAAGTCAGCCACTCCAGTTTAACTCAAGGCATAGGGTCGTCTGCCTAGTCACTAGGCCAGCACACACAGTCATAGGTACAACTCAAATTTTGCGACTCATCGTGCAACCGTGTTGCACAACGCTCGCCCCAAACACCCTAAGGTCAAACCATTGTTCCTTTACACGGGTATTCTACCCAAGCTCGTTTCACTCAGATTTCTAAACATCGAGCACAGATCATCCTATCACACCAACACGCTCGTTCCACCGAACCCACGATACGCCCACGTTTTAGGGTTAACCTATCGATTCGCATACACTATCTCTTTTATCATGTTTGATAGAATTCACCAATCCATCATGTTCTACGCCTGTATCATCAAGCCACAATTCCATTATAAACCATCGATGTATATCATGAACTCTAAGTCGTCCAGCACGATCTACATATCCGTTCATGAAAACGTCCAACATCTCTTACTTCACGTTTCTAGACTAACTCCTCAAGAAAAATCCTTAGACTCATTTTCTTAGTCTACTCTTAGTATTCCTCAAATAACTAAGATCAATTCCCAAACCCAAGTCTATCCCATTGATATGTTCCATTCATCGAGTTCGTTTTGGAATAATCACCGAACCTGTTCTCTTGAGTTTGCTTATCCCTATCGTACGTGAAATCACCACGTCGACGCTCTCGCAGGATAATCGTTCTCGCTTGGGACAGATTTTGAATGTTTTCTTCCCGAACTTGATTTTAAGATCGTTCTTCCAAACTCCAAGCCAAATCTATTACCGCTTAACTCAATCCACCAAATTCATAATCTTTACTAACTTGCATCAATCCATACTACTTTCCGACCATTGTTATGGTCTAAATCTCCCAAAATTCGAAATCATCGCATTCATACTCGAACCGAATTTTATCGAGCGATATCCTACTCAAATCCAACTTTTCCATGCACGCTGTCATCCGTGCACTCCATTATTTCTAATTGCACTTACTTCGATCGCATCTCAGATTATTCAATCTCGACTCAAGTTTTTAATTTGCTTGTTTCAACTCAAACTCGCTCGTACAATCCTTTAAGTCTTTTCCGATCATGATATCGATTCCAATTGCCCTGAATTTCTATTCGACGTAAGCCTTATCCCTTATTCAACTCATTGTAACTCGTTCGAACTAAACATTGCATGCTTTCTCCGAGTTCGTTTACTTGCTAGGCACTGTTTATTTATACTAAGGCTTTACCCAATCTCGTCGCTTGTCGCTAGACTCGCTTAACTCTCCGAATCCACGACTTCGTTCAAGCATTACTAAGCCAACAAATACACCACTCAGGGTTCGAGTCATACTCCCTGAATCCTTACAACTCATTATATCCACAAGTTGCATAATCGAACAGGGAACTTATCGCATACACTACTCAGGAATTGAGTCGTCCTAATAACTCCTGATTCGCGTTCGCATCCTTAACTCGTATGCTCAATTCGTTCCTCAGAGCGGGAATCGATTCTCTGGCCCAAACCGTTGCTATGACTCCAACACAGTCCCTATTTATCGCCTTAGCGATCTTAGACTCGTACACACCTGTATTCATAGTCCTCTATACAGACTATGCTTCAAATCATAACTTATCGCTATGAATAACCGTCCAGTTATTTCCGAAAATTCCCTACACGATTTCCATTACTCGCCTTAGCGGCAATTCGATAACGTCTCTATCGATTTCCCTCCAAGTCAACTTTATTCTTATCCCAACGATACCCAATTCTCGCTGCAACTCACTAGCACCAAGAGTCTTTGTGCATGATACTCAACACAATTTGGCCAAAAGGCCATGTGCATAGCCCACTGTCTGAACGATATTCTTATCTCGCACTCTACTCGTTTGGTGTTTTCATATAGACATATAACTTGCCGATTATAACACGAGTCTCTTCTCACAACATCCTCTATGAGTTGGGACAAAAGCCCTCACATCATTATCCCGTCCAAGCAATCGTATAATTCCCACGCACTTTTTCAAAAATATTCGGACTTATTGTATGGAACGCATCTCATTTTGGCCAAGCGAATTCAAGGGTCTACTCGGAAGGAACAAAGTCCTCTTTAGAAACTTTCTTTTGAGAGATCAAAGGATCTGAAGCATGCTCTGATACCAATATGTCACGCCCCGATTTCGCCTAACCGATAATCGTCCCCCGGGCGTGATGTCGTGCACGCGTAGGGCGCGCGTGCACCAGGCCTTAGGCATAAGGATATTCTTTAGATCAATGCAACAGAGTAGACAAATAAGATAACACAAGGTTGAGGCATAGAAAACTTTCTCTTTTATTTATAATGAACATCTTGTTACATTGCTTGACTCAAAAGTATAAAATGCCCCACGGGCTTACAAACTTGGACGCAAAATGAGATAGCCGATCCATACATTATGTCCCTTTACATAGTTTCAAACACAAAACTCCTTGGGTGCGGGTAAGCACCATCGCCTTAGCGTCATTTCCGCAACGGGAGAGAGAGGAAGGCTTCCAGCTTGAGCCTCCAATGTCTTGGCCCCGACCCGCCAAGAATCCCAAAAGTCCGGAGAGAGAGAGCTTCAGCTCCTCGCCGCGTTGCCTTGTGCCGGGGAACCTGCTACAACGAGGGTCAGTACTTCGAAAAGTACTGGTGAAGGCTAGCTGCTCAACTTTACCAAGCTCTTTAGATGAGTTTAAATGAACATGCAACATTTGTGTTCTTAGGTGGGTTTCTATTCTTGCCTAGATCAGATTTCATTTAGCAGGTATGCAAGAACAAAATAACATAACTTCACATGCCACCGTTCGGTGGCTTTACCTGTCCCGTCTGAACCACCTGTACAACTTACCATAGCCTTCCCTGTCACGAAGACATAGTTAGTCTGCACAGTTTAAATATACACAACATCTTTCTTTGTTGTTCTACTAGCCATCATGGGTTTAGTCTGGGCTGGCGGCGACGCTTGCAGCGCGGGTAGCTAGCCCCGCTACAATTCCCCGCTCCCAGGACTAAGAAAGTAGATTCCGCCCGGGTCGGAACGGCCCGGTGCCCCGGTAACCGTCCGCAGGAACCTGGATCCCCTGTGCACAAGAATTCCCATGACCATATCTATGACTCTACCTCATAGATTTACTTACTAGCCAATGTTAAAGAACATCATGTACGAAACTGCTTTACTGTACTATCACAATCAACCAACAGTTATATGAAATAACATGCAGCAGTTTATAGAAGAACACTTTGAACTTATTGAAGAGCACTTTGAACTATCAATAAATACCAACCCATTAAACATCCAACGACCATGCATGCATCAATGAATTTATGCAAGGTTTTATATGACAAGCGATGGGTGTTCCAAGCCTACTTCTTATCTTATCTTGTTATCCAACTTATTACTTAAGTGGTATCGTTTGATTGAATGCCCAACTGAGTCAATTTATTATGAACGGAGCCCTTGGAAAGAAGGTGCTTATCAAAATAGAGCCACTCACACAGTCGGTTGTATAGGAAGAAGAAGCAGAGATCCCTAAGACTCCGCTCGCGCGTCGTCTACACGATCACCTGCACGCACCAACGGATGATCAATACCTCCTGCTTCGGTCTCCAAGGCTCGATACGAAATGCGAAATCCTAAGAACGAAAACAATGAAATCCATTGAAACCGTTCAAGAAAACGCAAGTCCTAAAACCAACAAGTACGCAACCAAACGGCAATCGAAAACGGGCAAGGAAAACCAACACAACGGAAAGGCCTCTCTTTACTCTGCCGCCGAGTCCTTCCTTGAGGCACGATCCATTGACTATGGGACCTGATTCCGAAGAAACCAATCCATAACGAGGAAAGGATCTTGATTCAATCTGTCCCGTTCGGACGGTCGTAAGCATTTCTTGGCCGCGCTCCCCGTATAGGGGGAACGGGATGAACGGGTCGTTATAAATATGCCTAAGGTATTCTTGAAATTCATGGAGCTGGTCATTCATTGGCTTGTTATCTACCATGAAATACCTATTAAAGGTTGAAGAATTGAACCTTTCTATTCCGGCATTATCACAGCCGTATTCATCTTCTAAGGCTTTCCAGAGTTCTTTAGCGCTCTTGTATTCAAAAAATATATCATACAAGGATTCAGATAATGCGCTTAGAATTCTATGAAAATAGTGGAAGTCTATCTCTTTAGGGTTTTTGGTTTCGAGGAGGTGGACACTCCTATGTCAGACTCGGTATCATCAGAATCATTTGTGATGGGTGTGGACCCATCAATGGCAGAAATAAGTCCTAAGGTCGTGAGCCAAAATTTTATTTGGCTCTGCCATCTCTTGAAGTATGAGCCATCAAACTTAGCAGGTTTTGCAGTAGAGGATGTAGCGCCCCGTTCTCCCGGTGCGGAGAGCACGGCTAAGAAACACAAACGGTATCGTTCGATCGGGATAGATTGAATTAAGAACTCGTCCTCGTTATGGATTTGTTTCTTCGGAATCGATTCCCATATTCAGTGGACTGCGCCCCAAGGATCGGCTTAGCGGCAGAGTCAGGAGGGACCTCTCCGCTGCTATCTTTTATTGCCTCGATTTTCGATGTCGCTTGTTGCTTTCGTGCTTTGAGTTGATTTTGGGATTTGCTTGTTTTCCTTGAACGGTTTTGATGGTTTTCATTGTTTTCGTTCATTGAACTGCACTTCTATTCCGAGATTGGAAAGAGAGGAAGAAGTATTAATCGAGCTGTTCGTGTGCAGGTGAACGAGCAGTAGGCGGCTTGCGAGCGGAGTCGTGAAGCGCCTATTTTCTTCTTCTTTCCAAAATCTAAGTGAGTGGCTACCAACCCGATTAGCTAGCCCTGCTTCCAAGCTTCACTCTTTTGCCCCGATCAAACGATACCAAGTTAATAATAAAAGAAACCAAGATAAAAGAGAATAGACTTGGGTATTTATGCTTATCACTTAACTGGGAAACGGTTACTCAATTTGCATGCTTGTTCACTTTAAATGTTCTATACATGCTTCAAGTTTATTTAGAATGCATCTTCTTCCATAAATTGTGCTAAGTATGGAATACACTTGTTATGAAATAAACTGTCAGGAAGACTATGCAAAACGAATCATACAATGTTGCTTATCTTGTTCACGTGCCTCAACGCATCAACGTTAACGTATCATGAACGATTGATCACGGACAACTTGTGCACAAGGTAACGGGTTCCTGTGGACGGTCGCTAGGGCACTGGCACCGATCCGGTCCGGGCGGAACTTCACGATAGTCTCACGCATCTGGACAAGGATAGTCTGCAGCCACCAACGCATCTTTGCTCTATTCCATCCTCGTTCAAGACTAAACGGTCCATAATGGCTTCTAGCCAGTGATCCCAACGTGTATATTTAAACCTGTTGCATACTAACTTGTGTCTTCGTGGCAGGGAAGGCATGGTAAGTATTGTGCAGGTAATTTAGACGGTCAGGTAAAAATCTACCTAACGGTGGCACGTTCATTTCAGTAAATTCTATATGCTGCTTACTTGTAAATGAACTAAGGCAAAATAGAAATCCACAAAATATGCATGCTTCACTAAACAACGTGTTGATTGGTATAGTTCGGCTAGCTCGCCTTCACCAGCATGTTTCGATATGCTGACCCTCGTTGAAACAGGTTCTCCTCACCAAGGCGAACCGAGCGAGGAGCCGAAGTCGTCTTCCCGATCCAGTCCAGCTGTTGGCGCATCTTCATCGCGCCCTCGAAGCATTTTGAAGCCAGAAGCTGCAACTCTTCATACACAAATGCAGCTCCGTGGCAAAGCTATCCTCCAGCCTGGAGGTCTATATCTTTTGAAGTTTAGTAAAGGGATATAATGTACAGGACTGCTATCTCATTTGGAGTCATCTCTTTTGTAAGCCGTTCGGCATATTAGCTAACTCGTTCAAGAGTTTGTAATAGATGTTCATTATCAATAAAGAGAACTTTTCCATGTTTCAAATCTGTGTTTCAATTTATCTGCGTACTCTGAATATGTGCTTGCTATGCAAATCATTAAAGCCTTGTGCGGACGCAACCCCAGGCCCGCACGGCGGTCACGATTCGGGGGACGCCTCAATTGATTCTACGAAATTGGGTCGTGACAGAGGATTCCTCCTTACCAGTCATGATTGCAGTCTGAAAAATATAAATTTATTTAATAACAATGTCTAAGATAATAGTTTAGGTGGTATTTGCTAATTCAATCTTAAAATCTTTAGTTTTTCAAGTGTTGATCAAATCAGGTTTGCTGTAGGGGTCGGTTCCCAGCTAGCGGTGGTCCGAAGACTCTTAAGTACCGTGTCGCTTAGGGTTGTTTACACCCGGTTGACAGAAGGACCCTTTCGGCTTGTGCCCGAGTTTATCTCTACTTTGAAACTTTAGATTTGAAGATTTTATTTGCAATTTCCTTTTTACTAAACTATTTTCTTTTGGTCCTCGATTGCTTTCAAAAATACTAAGTGATTAAAAATGAAGCAAATTGTATGTGATCAAAAATTGCAATTGACAAATAGATAAAAAAAAATTTCTTAACTGTCAATTAGAAGCAAATAGTGAGAAGCTAATAGTAGCTAACAGTGAGAAATCAATTAGAATCAATTAGAAGCAATTATGTTACACAGTAAGTATTAGTAACTCAATTCTAAGAAAATCAACAGTAATTATTTGTTCAAATAGTGAGAGTAACTATTTGAACAATTAGAATTTTTAACTGTCAATACACTTTGAACAAATGAAGCAATACAACAAGAGTAACTATTTGAACAACAGTAACTATTCTAACTATCAATTAGAGTAACTATATATATATATATATATATATATATATATATATATATATATATATATATATATATATATATTTTCCCAGAAACTGTTTGAAATTGTTTTAACTATTTTAATCAGAAACTGTTTTACAATTGAAACTGTTTAATCAGAAACGATTCTAATCAATAGTATAATAACTATTAAACTGTTTTACTATTGAAACTGTTTTAATCAGAAACAATTTCCTAAAGAAACTATTGAAAAATATTGAAAATTTAAAGTAGTGAAACTGTAATAATCAGAAACTAGTATGAATCAATAGTATAGTAACTATTACAAATTTCTAACAATTTTGTAACAGTAACTATTGACAGTATAGTAAAGTGTTTCTAACAGTAAGTAAATAAATTCTAACACGAATAAACTCTTAGATTGTTAGAATTTTGTCTTTACTTACTGAGAAATTTAAAAATACAAAAAATAAAATTAGATGTTACCGGCCTCTGGGGAAGTCGTGCACGAAGCACTGCCCTAAGAGTTTATTCGGGATCTGTGTGCAGACGTACCAGAAGCTCCTAGTGGTAAAAACCCCGCACTACCGGTATCTCGTTGCCGCACACGACTTGGAGAGAATGACCAGGACTTAGCTCTGCCCAGAGCTTGGAGATGAAGACGAAGATCGAACAAAATGTTGACAGAGGTTTCGTAAAGAATTATTTTTCTGATACGATTTACAAAGAACACAGACGTATATATAAAACATTTGTGTAACGGTCAGAATTAATTTACGATTAATTCAGCCGTTACACAGGAGAATTAAACGAATGAATCTGGACATGAAAAAATTGTAACGTTCAGAAATTAATTCCAACGTTAAGAAAAATAAATGAAAGAAAGAAGAGCAGCAAAAAGAATTTTAGGGTCCCAGCCCGAAGAGAAAATCGGATCGGCATTCGGCGCCCGCAGATGTGGGCGCGTACCCGCACCCGTTACGCGCGCCGAACCGAGCCGAGCCGGGCCGGGCGGCGGCGCGCGCGAGTGGTCCAAGGGGTTCCCCACACAACAACTTAATAAAGCAAAGAAGAGAAAGTAATATATGTACACAAGAGGGCTTTGTCCCATCCGATGTGGGACTAAAAATATGAAAAGGAAGTTGAGCTTTTGCAAATAAAACAAAACCAACAATTATTTCTCAAATTGACGGACTTTGAACCATATGCTTCTATGCTGTGTTTGAGTACTTTTATGCGCTTAATGATTCAAGCGCCATGACCCTTCTATTTATCCAGTTGCAACAAAAAAAAAGAAAAAAATTGCACTCAATTTATGAACAATTTGATGCGGATGGGATCGAAATCAAAGCAAACAATCTAGTCCGAAACGGAATTCAGGTTCAACCATTTCGAAATTATAGTTTCCTAAAACGTGGGCTTGAAAAAAAAAAAAATCCAAATTTTCGGTTGGACCAAATCTCATTGGCCCTCCCTATTTGTTTGGATCCGACACCGATTGGTCTGTCAATGGGACGACGACACTTGACTTACGGACCCAGACCGAGATTCATGTAGCATCGTCCTATTCTTATACAGTATAATATATGATAATCAAAAGCATAAAATTTTGATGAAGAAAAAAAATTAATATAGATAAAAATAATATATTTTCATTCATATTACTAAGAACCATAACATTCTTAAGTAGAGATGTCAAGTGGATTAGGTCGGGCCTGTCCGACCCTAAATTTGGGTGGGTTGGACCTCTTATGCCAATGTAATGTAGCGGATCAGACCAAAGGTGAAAATTTCCAGTACAGTTCGTCGCGTGTCCCATGACATGCATGATTTCGGGTTGGACTGGGTCGAACTTGACGTGGACCAAATAATATAAAATCATACAATATATAAAATATCTTTTTTGCTATCACTTGAACAATCTATTTTTCACTATATCTACGTGACTAATAAGTTTTTACCAAACAAGTAATACTTTAACTTGAAAATTATTTTTTTACTATATCTACGTGATTAATCGGCCAATATAAAAAAAAAATCACTACATTTTGGTAATTAATTAGTTAACTTTTAGGTTCAGGCCGAATTGGATCTCGGGTCGGATTGGACCTAAAGTCGGGCCGAGACGGACTCGAGCTTCGGACTGTGACTCTCTTACGAGCCGAGATACGAGGTTCAACACGTTCCGATATAGTGGGTCGGGCCAGCTCGGAATCCATGATTAATCGGACCAGGTCGACACACTGCCCAATTTTATTGGTCGAGCTCGTGCCGGAGTGGGCATGTTCGTCCTAGTTGACAGGTCTACCCTTAAGGTACAACGACACTTGCCTGACAATGGATCTTGGTTGTGCTGGAATAAATTGTGGGTCAGCTGTAGGTCATGTTCGGTCGATGTTTAACAACCCTAAAAAAGAATACTAATTCAGGTTAACTACAATTACAATTAATATGTTATTACGGAATGAAGGTAGTGCTAATTAAAATAAAAAATGTGGATAAAAATAGAGTAGGGGTGAGGAATGAGATAGTGGAGATATAATTAACAATTGAATGATAATGAAGATATAATTAGCAACGGGAGGTGGGGACGGAGATAAATACAAATAACTCTTTAACATTATATCTAAGGATCCCAATTCGGGTTCTACCCACCAAAGGGACTTACTAAACAGGTTTAGGTTTAGGTCTATCCTAATCGGATTCGAGCATATACAGGTCAACCAGTATTTAATAAATGGTTCGGATTCAAATCCTTTCGGCTAATCCGAAATCTAAACGAAATTATGACATAAAAGTTTGAACAATGTTTAAGAGCATCTCCAATCCTGTTGTGAGTTTAAAAAAAAACATGGTTGTCACATAGGAATTACAATTTCTTATTTCAAAATTTTTTTTTTTCCAAAACAAATGTAAAATTGATTGTAAGGTTGACATAACAATGACATGACAAAGACAATGTGAAATTGGTTGTCTATATCTAGACAATAGACTTCACAGTATATTTATTCCACATCATTAATTATGAATAAAAATATTTATAAAAAAAATGTGAAAAAATTGTCTTGTAAGTTGGGAAAAAATAATTTTTATTATCTTCTCAATACTTTTGTATTGGAAAATACTTTTTTATCTCATTGTTTTGTGTGAATATAATCTTGCCATATAGAAAAAATATTGTCTTGTGGCTCATGGAACATAGAAATCACAACACAAAACAAAAAAAAAATATAGGATTGGAGATACTCTAACAAGCTACTTAGGTTTCACACAATTAATATTAAAAGGAGGAGCAAACGAATATAAGTACACAAAATGAAAAATAAAATAAGATTTCTTTGTCGACATCCGACCGGATCAGTTTCCACTTGTTTTATGTATTTGCAGAGTGTAAAATAAAATAAAATGCTAAATTATAGTGGTTTTCAAGTGAACAATTAGTTTCCACTTGTTTTATGCATTTGGAGAGTGTAAAATACCTCTGACTTAAACTCATAAAAGATATGTGTTCAAGTTTACATAAGTCGATAGTGCATACTACTACTATTTGCACTTGTGTGTAATAGCGCTAGCTACCTGAATCATTTGATGACAGAAATGTTGAACTATGATCAAATGGTAAGATGAGCGCATATATATATATATATAAGAGATTAGTAGCAGCTAGATCGAAAGATGGTATCTAGATTGAGAATACAGAACCTTCATTTCTCTCTCTTTAATCGATGGAGAGAAACTAAAGACCAATCCTTACAATAGCAAGTTTTATACCATTTAAGTATTATTTTCATAACAAATGATTATTATCCAAAACATGAATTAGATAAAAATTCTAAAGAAAGACCTCTAGTAGATTTTTAAGAACAATTGGTGCAAATATACACTTCAAGTGTTCAGATAGCAACAGGGATATTGATGGTACTTTATAGATTGGTTATCTAATGACTTAACTCGATAACGTCTGCTATAAATTAAGACCTCAAAGAGACCTAGGCATAAAAGAAGTTGTAATACAATTCTTCACCCATAAAATCAAAATAACAAGAAGAAGAAGTGAAGTACTTCCTAAATAACATTGTCAAATGTCGAGCTCAATTTTTTTATAGTTACCCCTCAATGGGTTCAAACTACGAGTAGTATTATCTTTAATGAACATTTTCCATATCTTGTCTAATAAATTGCTAATAACTCGCACAAACCAGAAATTGATTGTCAAATTTTTCAGCTTATGCTCTATTTTAAGTCTTTACGAATAAGCACAAGAAATGGATATAACAAATCCTCGTAGTACAATAATCAGTAGCATGTAAAAAAGAAAAGAGAAAGGAAAACAGAATGAATTAAATGTTTCAAATGTTAGAAAAATATCAAAAGACAAAATGTATCAAATGTCTCAGATACTAATACATCCGTTGTCATAACTCTTATACTTGGTGTTAGAAAATTATCTTTTCTTAGTATGGGAGGAAGGGAAATAAATAACTTGTATCAAATATTTTCGGTGAAGAACAAAATCATAAAAATAATAACTCGAATAAACTCTTAGATTAGTGTTTCGTGCGCGACTTTTCCGTAAACCGATAAATCTAATCAATTGGTATTTTTGTTTACAGGAATCGAATGTAATAACTTCCAACACTTCTTATTTCAAAACTATTCTCCAATACAAATGCGAAATTGGTTGTAAAGTTGACATGGCAATGACATGACAAGGACAATGTGAAGTTGGTTGTCTAGATCTAGGCAATGGACTTTACAATTCCTTTATTCCATATCATCAATTATGAATACAACTATTTATATAAAAAAATTGAAAAAGTTGTCTTGGAAGTTAAAAAATATATTTTTTATTGTCTTCTCAATACTTTTGTATTAAAAAAATACTTTTTTATCTCATTATCTTGTGTGAATATAATCTTGTTATGTAGAAAAAAATATTGTCTCGTGGCTCATGGAAGATAGAAATCACAACACAAAACAAAAAAATCTAGGATTGGAGATGCTCTAACAAGCTACTTAGGTTTTCACACAATTAATATTAAAAGGAGGAGCAAAAGAATATAAGTACACAAAATAAAAATAAAAATAAAAATAAAATAAAATAAGATTTCTTTGTCCCGACCGGATCGAGCAAGCGCCACGTGTATCCTAGGCTGGCCCATGTTGAGGAACCAACAATCTATGCATTTTCAAATCTTGTGGTAACCACTTGGTGAGAGTAGAGTAGCTATACGTACAGCTAAGCCAATGAGGACAATTATGTAATTAATGAGGATCACAGGGGTCCTTTTTTTGTAAGATGTAAACAAAGCAACGGCCACAAAACAAATTTTGTTGTATGAATATAATATAATCCTAGTAAATTAACGTTTGTTGTAGGTAAAATAATTTTTGTCTTCTAAATTTAATACAAAATTATTTAAATATATATAAATTAAAAATTATTATATATATTTTTATATTTTAAATTTTTTTTTTATATAATTATAATTAGTTATAAATTTTATGAAAACGGTTAGCTACTTAATATTATTTAATTATAATCAAATATTTTTTCTAACTCATATGGTTAAGGTGTGATGTATTTTTTTTGTTTGGTTGAGTTCGAATCTATTGTATTATTTTTATAACAAATTTAATTATTTTCAACAATTGTTTACGTAATATTAATTTTTTAATAATTAATTGATGACGATATACATACGACTTAGACGACTCACTTTTGAACCGTTTTGAAATCTCATTGTATTATGGAAGATACGGCCATTATAAGAGCAGAAGGGCTTATTAGTCTTTCCGCGGCAGCAATCTTTCTCATTCCCAATCTTTTCTTTTTCTTCTGCTGCTGCTGATTAATATTACTTCTTCTGCGACCACTTTCTACTTCCAACAACAGAGGTCAGCTCCCTTAGCTCACAAAATAATAATTAGGGTTTATAACTTCTTTCTTCCGCCTTCATTTTTTTTTCCCCAAATCAAATAAACTTTTTTTTTGTAGTACATACGTAAAGCAGCGGTGCAGGAATGCATTCTGTTCTAACTGTGTTTTCGTCTGCTGTTTGTTACATTTTCCCCTTGTTTTAGAAACCGCGCGCTTTTTTAGGGTTTACATGCATGTGGTTTCTGTCAAATTAGGGTTTTCATTCCTAATTTGATCGATTTCGGACGAGATCGAAGCAGAGGCTTGTTTGTATGGACACAAAATGATCGATACATACAGCTTAGGTGGAAGAAGAAGAAGAAGGAGGAGGAGGAGGAGGAGGAGGAGGGGCATCGTGGGAAATGTGCTTGGACCGGCCGGTGCATATAAGAGATGACGAGGGTGTTTTGGGAATAGCAGAAGCTATTTATCACGACTAGGTTAGTTACCATTAACAATTAGCTAGGTTCATCTTGCACTTTATTTTAACCAAGCAAATTTTAGGGCTATTATTATAAACATGTGGACGTGGTGTCCGCAGTGTCAACAGTGGTTTCTTCCTCTTACTATCGCATTTTGGTCCAAAGTTAGGATAAGGGGGGATCCAGAAACTACAGTTGGAATGAGATATCATAATTTTGGAAGGACCAGAAGTGGATTAAACTATATAAAAAAAATAAAAAAATATTATATAAAAAAAAAACATTAATTTTTTTTTTTTGGGGGTGGACTCCAATCCACCCCATCCATCCTCTGGATCCGGTTACGATATCGACCAACATCAAAAGAAGGTTACGTTATTATTATTAGGATTATTTACACTAATTATTTATAAGTTTTTTTTTGTTTATAACCGGAGATATCTTTGCTTTTAAACTAATTACACTGAACATTTTTTTCTTTAGAAAAATAAAATAAAAATAGTATTAGTTAGTGTTTAAATCTTTTTATTTTTATCTTAAAGTAAGGATACCCGTATTATAAACTAAAACAGTAGAGGTGGTGAATATAATTAGTTTAAAAGTGAATATAATTAGTTTAAAAGTGAAAGTACTCGTATAATAAACATAAAATAAACATAAAATTATAGGAATAGTCAATATAAATAATCTTTTATTATTATTATTATTAGTTCTACAGTGTGGCAAGAGCAGAAGCAATAGAACAAGTGATGCTAATTGTAAAGAATTAGCCAGCTCAAGAAGAAGCAACTGCAGCAGCTTGAGAGGAGAGAGAGAACAAATTAAAGTCCAAATTCCGGTGAGGACTGTTATTATTATTATTAAGGATGCTAAAGTTAAAGAATTAGCTGAAGAAAAGGATGTGGAAGGAAGGAAAGGAGTTTGAATCTGGAGATGGGTCCAATGCTCTGCTAGCCGGTGACCATGGAGATGATGCTGGTGTTCAAGGGGAGTCATGACTTGCCCCCTCGAAAATTTTAAACCTTTTTTTTTTTAATATTCTCTTATGCAATTTTATTATATTTTAAAATTGTTCCTAAATTCTGTCACTACAGTCCAAGTAAAATAAAAGGACCAGACGATTCGTCCCCAGACAGAGTTCGTACGTAGAATACGTGGCTCTGCCCTGGTCTTACTGTCTGTGAAAGAGTTGTTTCAAATTTCTTGGAAGTTGGTAACCTTGATCTATGAATTGAGCATACGATCAACGGACTTAGTTACCGAACTCGAGTGGCCTTTGTAGTTAACGGGAGAGAGATAAGATTCTGATTGGTGGCAAAAGATTAGTGGAATGAGCTACGAGAGCGTATTATTTATTTAATTAATAAAATGGTAAAAATTAGGAACAGTGGGTTCAAAGACATGCAATACAGTGTGTACAAAGTCCCGAACGTTAAACAGAAAATTAAAAGAAAAAGAAAAAAGAAGACTTAGTTGAGATGGGCCGCACGAAGAGGAGACAGACCACTTGCTTAGATAGCCATGGCCTTCGTGTCAAGGTCCATTAATTGTTCTAGTAGCTTAAAGAACATGAGCAGTTACAGATCCCCAGTTGAATCCCAATGTCGGAGCATGTAAGCTTCAGTGCTGGAGCATTTCCCGATAGGTGGGTCCTTGAATTCTAATGCGAGCGAGCCTCATCGATCATTAGATCCAAATAGCTACTAATTAAACACTTGAATTTTGCTGAGAATTTCTATGACTTTTTCTATCAAAACAACTCTCGAATCACTGACATACGCCCCATGGTACAATGCAAACAGGGACACGGACAATTGTCATAAACACCAGCAAAGACGTAGTGGCAACATGATATTTATGTTTCTTTCAATATATAACTGTAAATTCTCGTTACTAATTTTCTAAAATGAAGTCACACAGAGTTTTTCCAACTGGGCCTGAAATTGAAACAGACCAGTACGGAGCCCAAAAAACCATAACCCGTACATAGCCCGATAATATGTATAAGAACAAAATATTTGAAGGAATCGAGTACAAATAGGCATGCAGGGAATCAATCCAGCCCAAATATGATGGCTAAGTTTTTTTGTTTTTTTAGGTGGTCCGACATTTCGTACGAAAAATACTACGTTGTATGTCTTGTAGGTCCACTGTCCCTCCAAACTTTTACTACGTTATGACATCAGATGAAGAAATTATATAACTTTACGACAACATATATAAAGTCGTCCAACATAATAATGTTACAATAAAGCTAAATCGACTGACCAACACCACTAACTAGATAGCCAGATTATTTTGAGAATTTCATTTCTTCGATTTCACGGCTCACATAAGCGACTTGAGAGAACGGGCTTTTATAGGTTTTCTCCCCCTCTTCTTCCTTTTAATTCTCCCCTTATTACTATCTACATTGCCAACAAATTTGACGCCCTCGTCATCGTCGGTGTCATCGTCGTCGTCGTCGAGATCGTCACCAGCTATCGGAGCATCGGACCCATCTCCGGATTCTGATTCATTATTTCCGGCTAATTCTTTGGCTTTCGCATCTTCTTTCCCACCATTGCTTCTAGTCTTCCCCCACTGCAAGCCGAACCCAGAATAGGAATAGTAATAGTAACCGTTTCCGGCCGACTTGGAATCAGTAGTGACTGCCGTCTTCGTCTTCGGCCTACGAGAGGCCTCGACTCGAAGGACGTCGGGCTGCTTCTTCTGATTCTTGACCGTGTGAGTGGGCCCGGAAACCGAGTCGTGGTGGTGGCCGTCGGCCGCTTCTCTACCTACATTATTGCTGCTGTTGTTGTTGTTGCACCGGGTGGAGCTGTAGGATTTAAGCTGAGCGAGGTGGTGGTCGCAGAGGGTGTGGTTCGGGTTAGCCGGCCTGTTGCAGTGCCACCCCTTCCCGTCGTTCTTCTTACACATCCCGGCGGCTACGGAGCTGCCGGTAATCTTGGCAAAAGCTACGACACTGCTACCCTTACTGTAACGGTCATCATTTCCGTGTCCGTCGACCCTGCGGTTCTCCTTCTCCTTCTCCTTCTTCTTCCTTCTCCTTCTTTTCTTAACATTGTTCTTTCCATCGATACCATCTTCTTCTTCTTCTTTAAAGTTGAAGTATGGCTCAGCAGCCACTACTACACTGCTGCTGCTATATATAGAATAGAATGGCGACGACTACTTACTTATATTACGACGAAGGAGCTGCTGGCTATATAATAAGCTAAAACAAATACGCCAAGAAAATAGACCTAATTTTTTTTTGTTCGGTCGGTAACATACCTCTTCGTGACAGCTACTGAAATTCCGAAAATGCCCTCTTCATCTCCGAACCCGAGTACATTTCCCATAATGCCCTTTCCCTCATCTTCTTCTTCTTCCTCCTCTTCCTGGGAAGTAGAAATTGAACCGAGAAAGTAAAAAAATAAATAAATAATTTAGAGACAGAGCGAGGAAGTAGAAGTAATAGGTGGAAGGAGTAATTTATAGCAGAGGGGAACGAGTGTTAGGTTCGAAATCGGTCGAATTAGGAAGGAAGCCCTAAATCAATAAATTACATGTAAACCCTAGAAAAAGCAGCAGGGAAAAGAGGAGGCAAAGCGATCGACAGACTAGCTGGCGCTGCCATTTTGTACAAATAAGAAATCGATTTGGTTTTGGGGGAGAAAAATTGAAGGAAACCCTAATCCTCATATCTAATTAATATTTGGTTAGGGATCTGACTTGACTGACTGACTGACTGACCTGTTGGTGTTGGAAGTAGAAGCGATTGGAGTCGAGCACATCCCATGGGGAGCAGTTGAGTTGACATAGAAATAATCCATCATCACCAACGGACTGCAGATCATACTCATCGTCACCTGGCGGCAGCGGCGGCGGCGGCGGCGGCGGCGGCGGCGGAGAATAATGTTGCGGTGGAGGACAAGCAGAGCCAAGCAGCAGCTTCGCTGCGTGCTTTCGAATCCTCATCGGAGAAGAAGAAGTGGTTCGAGGAGTGGAGAAGACTGCTGCTGTTGTTGCAGATCTTGAGATGAAAGAGCCCTTCGCTTCGTTTGGTGCTTGCTTCTCTTCCTCTTCTATTTTGTGGCTGTCACACTTTATATCACCTATAGCTCTTTTAGGGTTTGACCCCGCTCTTTTCCAATTAATTACGGAATCACCCTTCTAGTCGCCTTTCCGCGGTCACTCTCATCTGCTGGTTTCCGGAACATTTTATTTTGTTTTAATAAAATTAAAAAATCAAAAAAAATTTTAAAGCCACGTCAAAAGTTACAACAGTCTATTAGGACTGTTAAAATTTTTACAGTCCTATCTGATTGTCAAAAATAATGATCAAAAAATTTGACAAAATTAAAAATTTAGGACTGTCAACAAAATTTGACAGTTCTTCCAATAGTTATAATTTTTACAGTCCTAAAAATTTGATTACTCTGAAATAACTTTTGATGTGTCTTTAGAAATAGCAAAAAATAAATGCATCTCGTACCGGAATCCAAATTAATCACCATCTGTGTTTGTACTAAAATAGGAAAATATGTGGAACCTCTGGCTAGGTATTGAGCCCGGACTTCCATAACCCAACCCAGCTGGAGCAGACCAACTATTTAAAGCCCAGCCCATTATAATCACTTTGACCTAAATAAAGCTCGCTCCTCGAGAATTTTTCTTTTTTTTATATAGTTTTGTGCATCGAGTCGGATTAGTAAAATACGTCTATAGTTGCAAGCTTAGATACAAACGCATGAAAAGTAAAATTGCATCTTACTTTGTTAAATGATTTTTTTTTGAAATATTTAACTTAATATTCTCAACTTTGATAAATATTAACTAAGGATCAAATTAGCTAGGGATGAAGCCCTAATTTGACAGAAGAGTAATTCTGAACACATCAATCGAAACAACCCGAGGCTTCGATCAAATTAGTTAGGGATGAAGCCCTAATTTGACAGAATTAATTACATCAGACGAAAACAAAGTTAGAACAGCATGCATTCTGCAGCGCTGCTTGCTTAACGTATGTACGTACTACAAACAAAAATAAAGTTTATTTGATTTGGGGGTGAAAAAAAGGATGGTGGAACCATGGAAAAATGAAATAAACCCTAATTATTATTTGGTGAGCTAGCTAGCTAGCTAGGGAGCTGAACCTCTGTTTTTGGGAGTAGAAAGTGGTATTAGCCGATGACGTCATCCGACGAAGAGCAGTTGAGCTGCTGACACGAAAAGAACAGTCCTTCAGCACCAGCAGACTCCGCGCGGATGAGAATGGTGCGGTGGTGGACAAGTAGAAGAAGAAGAAGAAGAAAGGAGGAGGAGAGTTATTTTTGGAAGTGGTTCGAATGGAGAATATTGCTGCTGATAAAAGACTAATAAGCCCTTCGTTGCTGCTTCTCTTTTCGTTCGAAAAGCATTTCCCGAATTATAATTATACAACATAATTTGTTTCGTGGGCGTTGTTGACAAAGGACCCCTGTGATCCTCATTAATTACATAATTGTCCTCATTGGCTTAGCTGCAGTGATTTGTAGCACTTAAAAACTGGCTGGGGTTTAAGAGCATCCACTGGTAACGGTTTTAATTGTTATATTTTAATTTTATTTAAATTTTATAGCACTTAAAAACTGAAGTGGTTATTTGTTCATACTTTAAAAATTGCTAGAAAATAATGTTATACTCCAGATTCGAAAAGTTTTTTAGCTCAGCTACATTAATTTATGGGCCCACCAAAAGAGAACAAAATAAAAATAAAAATAGAGGATATTTTTTACCAAATATGAAAGGAAAAAAAGAGAGAAAAAATAAGATTTATTTGGAATATATAATTGTGTGCCAATATGAAAAAATACTCTAAAGTAATAATTTATTCAATTTTTAATTATTTTGAGTATATATTTGGAGTATCCCACAACAAGGACCAGCCAAGGATATACGTGGCTCTTTCTCGATCGGGTCAGATCGGATCATATCAGAGTCTAATTTCAAATTGGAGGACAAAATTATTATTAAAAAAAAAAAATCTTTTCGACTTCAAGGGATGGAAGTTGATTTTTTTTTTTTTTCCATTTTGTATACTTTTTTTTCCCCTTCGTTAATGTAATTGTGTGAAATAAACCAATGTAATTTGTTAATCGACTTCGAGGGATGGAAGTTGATTTTTTTTTTTTCATTTTGTATACTTTCTTTTCCCCTTCGTTAATGTAGTTGTGTGAACTCATTCACTGTACATAAATTTTACTGTAGCAAAATTAATTTATATTAAATTAATGTAAACGAAATAAGTTTATCTAAATTAAAAATAAAGACACAGTTCGCTAACTCAGTTGGCGAAAAACAGACGCAGCTTACACGTGTATAGCAAAAGACAAACGTGGGCTCCAACCTGGACCCACTACTCAATTTCGGCCAACTTAGTTGACGGAATTTGGACAGTGGGGCCCGCGGGTTGGGGTGGTTTGGTTTGGTTTGGTTTGTGATTTTTTTTTAATTAGTTATGTTTTGATTTTTTTTATTTAATTTTTTTCTATTAAGTTTTATTTTGGATTTTGATCTTTTTGATTTAGTTTTTTTTATTTAGTTAAGTTTTGGAATTTGGTCTACCAAAACCAAAAAAATTGCTATACAGAAAATATTTTTATATAAATTAACTAAAACGATACAATTTGTAAAAAAAATGAAATCACGAAAGCTTTCGCCATCTCTGATGGCGAACATATGAAATAAACATATACTTAATTATTATGTATACTAATTTTTTATTATGTATAGTAATATAATTTTGAAAATTTAATTATTATCTATAGTAATTTGTTATTATCTAACTAAACACATATTCAAAATTTAAAACATATATTTATGAGAAATCACAATTAAAATAGATATCACAATTTAACAAATAACAAACTAACTATTTATTATCTATAAAATTAATTATTTGAAATAAATTTGGTGTACAAATAATAATAAATTATCTTTTAGTGATATTAAAAAATATATAATCTTAATAATAATATTAATCAATAGATATTGTTATCATTTATATTAGTATAGATAATAACAAATTAGTATAGATAATAAAAAAAATTTTAAAAAATACCGAAAATAAAATTTGGAGGTCGAAACAATATTTTTTTGAGATTTTAAAATTTTTGAAGTCCGTCAAATGGTGAAACGGTTTATCCTGTAGTACTTTTCGATATGGTCATTTTGGCACAAACTGGACCTTGTTTCGATCTCTCAGTCAAAAGTTATGATACTTTAAAGTTTTAAAATTTATATTTTTACCTGTAACATGTGCATCTTGTTTGGAATAAAAATTCTTTCTACACGAATTGTGTTACTCTCGTCGAAAATATACAAATCGACCTATTGTTTGACGAAAAACGATTTTCAAACAAATAGTTATAACCGCTCGAAATATGCTCGACGACAGACGTAATATTCTTACGGTAGATTTTTTGTTGTTGTTGTTTAATGATAACATATTTTATTTTTGATGTTAAATTTTATTCTTTTCTAATTTATTTTAAAAAATTATTACTACAACAACTTTAAAAAAAAAAGAAATTGACCAAAATAAAACTAAATAGAAAAAACTAGAAAGAAAAAAAATTAAAACATAAAAAAAAAAATTACAATTATCCAAAAAAATTCATAAAAAATTCATAAAAAAAAAAACAAAATCCAAAACAAAACTAAATAAAAAAAACTAAATAAAAAAAAATCAAAACATAAGTAATTAAAAAAAAACTCATAAAACAAACCAAACCAACCAATCCAAATCACCCCAACCAAGCGGGATCCATTGTCCAATTTCCACCAACCTTGTCGGCCGAAATTGTGCAAGCACCAACAAAGTTGGCCGAAATTGGACAGTGGGGTCCACTTGCTCTACACGTATGTACAAGTGTTTGCTACTTTCTGTTTTCCGCCAACTGAGTTGTCAGACTGTGTCTTTATTTTTAATTTAGATAAATTTGTTTCGTTTGCATTAATTTAATATAAATTAATTTTGCTGCAGTAAATTTTTTGTTCACTATATGGGTTGTACAAGTTAACCTGTTAATGCTTAAATACGTTTCGGAAGGAACTTGACTATCTCTATTCTTTATAACTCTTTATAACCATGTTTGAAAATAAGTCAAAATTAAACCGTTTATAAATTCTTAGATAATTAATAATAATAAATTATAAAAAAAATCTAACTATGATCGTATGTTTTTCCCTCGTGCAAAAATATTTTATAATTATTATAATTAACTGAAGATATATTCAAATTCATATAAACATATATATAACAAATTCAAATAAAAATATGTTCAGTATTCTAATTATATTTGAACGAATTCTAAAAATGATGTTCCTTAAAGTTTAATGTTCATGTTATATTATTTTTTTCATGATCAATAATGATACAATAGTATTTTCAACCACGGATAATCAACAACAATTTATATGCTCTCTAAATTAAAAAAAAAAAAAATCATAATCTACTCCTGCAGCTTCTAAGAGCTAACGTCGATCAAGTCTAGCCGGTCACAGGAGTATATGTCCTATCAAAAAACCTAAAAAATAGTATTCTATGTTTCTAAATTTATTATAGTGGTTCTAAATTATAATATTTTCTACATAAAAAAATCTCCCGGTCAAATTTATCTATTGCTCTACAGCAAGTCCTTGGTTCTTAATTGTTATATTCTTTTACGTAAAATAACTCGGCGGCTGAATTTATCTATTATTCTACAATTGGCTGAATTATATACAATTAGAACATAATTCATCTGGACCATCTATAATGGACTATATATACTGGGGGGAGAATTATTTGGTGCCCTAAAGTTTTTTGGACCTGAAACAACAGCCTTATGTACCTCATATTAAGTCCGGACCAGCAAGCTTGCCGCATTGAATACCACGTGTATCAGTTAAAAAAAAAATCAAGCAATCAAAATGATTTAAGGACAAATATTATTTTATGTGTCCTACTATATGTACCAAAATTAGAATACATAAGTTATATTTGAGACATGCATTGAGTCCAATCCTCACCGTGTAGAACACACGAGTTTTCACGCCCATAACATTGCCCATTTCTTTAGGTTGTTAGTCGTCGACCTGAAAATGATCGACAACTGACCCACAATTTATTCCAACACCACCAAGACCCGGTGTCAGGTAGTGGGCCATATAGTTTACAGTAATATGAATGAAAATATATTATTATTTTTATTTGTGACTTTGGAATAACTTTTATGAAGAAATCTTTAAATAACTTATTCTATCCACATCATATTTCTACATAATTTTTTTTTTGTCCTTCCACCATGGCTTCTGTATCGAATCATCAAAAAAATAAAAACTATGAAAGAAATAAAATCTAATATAAATATGTATATATGAATTTAAAATTAAAATTTTCAAAGGGGATAAAACATAAAATTGATGAAAAAAAAAATCTTAAAAGAACATGAATATTTAAGGAAAATTTTCGTCCAAAGGGACGAAATTCCTTGAATTTGCACGTTAGGGGAAAATTTTGGAGAAATTGCATACAAAGGGATATCTCGCCAAGTGAGTTGGCGGGTTGAGGTGGGAGAGAGGGACCGCTAACTTAGTTGGCGGGTGGGAGTTAGGACCGCCAACTCATTTGGCAAGGGAACCGGAACAGAAGCGGTATATATATATATATATATATATATATATATATATATATATATATATATATATATATATATATATATATATATATATATATTTTAAATTAATTAAATTTTGTAAATGGATAATAACAAATTATCTATTATGATCAAAAAAAATTTTATATTGATAATACCAAAAAAAAAATATTTATAAAAAATTTTAAATCCAAAAATTTAAATAATACCAAAAAAAATTAAATAAATAGTGTTATGAGATATTTTAGCAAATGCACTTACCAAAAATGTTAAAAGTAGTATATACCTCCAGTAAAAAAATTTAGCAAATGCCCCCAAAATAAAAAAATTTCGTTTAAAAGAGTGGGGACATATCTTAAAATTTTACTTGATCCGTACAAATAATAGGGACATTTGCTAGTTTTTTTTTTTAGTGGGGGTATATGCTAGTTTTAACATTTTATTTGGGAGCATTTGCTAAAATATCCCTAATGTTATCTATTAGTTTCTCTCAAAATTGTTTGGATATTTTATTTTGAATCTTTAAAATTTAAATATATACAATTATCTATGTTATTTAAATAGAATTAATTTTGTATACGTATAATAATAATAAAAAATTGAAAAATAGATTTTAGAATTTTACTTTTCTAACAAATATATATAGATAATTGTATATATATTTGTTAACAAATATATATATTTTTTGAAAAAAATACTTGATCCGTAAAAAATAGTTTTAACATTTTATATTTTTTGTTAACAAATATATATATATTGCGAAACGGTGTTTCTTCAACGTTCTCAGAATCGAATCAAACTTGGATCACAGGACCAGCGTAATGCTGTGAATCCGATGGCGCAAGTTTTGTTGCGAAATGACAAGCACATCCAAAGTTATGACAAGTGTCCGAATAGGCTGATACGATATTTTTTGACGGATACGCGTTGATTTCGTTGTGCACGTACTTCCAAATCAAGTTCCGCAAAATTTTACACGTCCGCGTTGAAGATACGCGCCTTTCGGTGAAATTCTCACAAAACGAAGTCGTCTCGTTTGGCGGGATGCACCCCGTATCGAGAAATTCCGGATTTACGAAATCAAATTTTTGACATATTTCAGCATTAAATAAATCACATAATAAATCGAATTTAGAAAAAGTGTTTAAAGGGATTAAAACTAGGTTATGCTGTCCAGAAGTCTGTTCAAGTAGAATTTTAGCATCGCGTGTCATTTTGGAGGTAACGGGACTCAAACACGCGTACCTGGAACAATTTATGTTCCTAAAACTAAGTCATTTTTTTCTGTTTTGTGTCGCGGTTTGCGATCGATACAGGACACAATAAACTAAACTATTTAAATATGGTTCATGGAGGTCATGGTCATGTGATCTTCACATAGGATTCGACGGTTAGCTGTTTGGTTAACTGTGTAGGGAGAAACAGAGGTGGGAAGAAGGGTACATCGTTTAGTCTGTTGCTCGTGATTTTGGGTGCGGCTGTTCTCAGCGGCGCGCGACTGCAATCAGTGGCGGTCGACTGCGGTGGAGGTTCGTCTGGACGCAGGAAAAGGGTCTGAGGGTGATGATGGTGGTGGCGTAATGGAGTTAAGGGGGGGTTTCGGGATATGAATAGGGGGGGGGGGGGGGGGTTACAGTAGCTGAGGGGTTTCGGGAGTTTCAGTAGCTGGGGGGTTCAGGTGTAGGTTTTGATTTGGGTTTGGATTTTGTTTTGGGTTTTGGGTTTTTGATTTCGGATTTTGGGTTTCAGATTTATTATTATTATTATTATTTAATACCACATATATATATGTATATATATAGCCATTATAAATAGGTTTGAACCCCAAATAATTTTCAAGAAAAATCTACAATACTTTAATAATAGTTGTACACAAAAAATATATTTTCTCTGTAATATTTGTAATTAACAAATATACATAAATATCTATCCATGAATTATATATTTTTCTAATTAGCTAAAATAATAAAAATTCTTCCTTAATATCAATAATTACATAATACCAATAATAAAAATAATAAAATCTAAAATCTAAAAATCAGGGGGGTTTACACCCCCCCCCCCCCCCTCCCCCCACCGCCTGCGCTACCCCGTAAGTATTTGTAAAACTAGTCTAGTCAAATTAAGGTCGAACATGGAAATAGGTTTCCTACAATAAATTTGCTCGAATATTTGTAATTTTCGAAAATAAATTTGTACAAAAATATCAGACATAAAGTCTAAATATTTCAAGCAAATTTATTGTGGAAAATATAATCCCATGTTTGGTCTAGGTTAAAAAAAATATTCCCCAAAATTACAATTACTAGGATAAATAATTTACCCACAAAAATGGGTATCATATTCCTAAGAATATATCGGTATATATTTTTTGTTTGCTCGAACAATTTTTTTATCCTTTTTTATTTTTTTAGAATTTTTTTGTTTTTTTTTTCATTATTTTTCTCTTTTCCTTTTTTCCTTTTTTCGTGTTTTGCACTTTATTAGATAGGTTTTTGCACTTTTTTAGGGTGGGACCGCGCGGTCTCGGACCGCGTCAGCGTTGGTCCCCCCTCGTTTAGTTAGGTTTTTTTCTAAAAAAAAATAGTCACGTTCAAATTAATTGTGCTCGGTTCCCCCTCGGTTTGTCAGATTTTTTTCTTAAAATAATAGTCACATTCAAATTAACAACGCTCCCCCATAATACATTAGTATTGATAATAACAGGTTTTTTTAGTTTTTTGAACCATTTTATTTTTGAACGGTTCATTTTTGAACCGTTTCTAAACCATTTTTTTAAATATTTAATATATTCTAGAATTTTATTTTTAATTTTGCCTACGTGAGAAGGTACATACGCGGTTAGAATTTTTTTATTTTTTTGTATATACAAATACAAAATTAGATAAAAAATTGTATATATTTATTATATATATTTATTTGTATTAATAACAAACTAATACATACAAATAAATATATTAGTATATAAATAAATATAGATAAGAACAAATAATTATAGATAATAATAATATAATATAAATAATAACAAATTAATATATACAAGTAAAGATAGTAGTATCCATCCAAAACCTAATGGCCTTGCTCGTTCTCTGCCACCAAAAAATATATAAACATAACTAACAAAGAAATTTTTGTACCTTACCATTAGGTTTAGATGGGTATAATCGTCCTTTCATATCTAATTTAACGTCCGTTAACAGCAGATTTCAAATTGGAAATTGTACCAAATGTAAAATTTGAGGATATTTTTAAACTAGAGAGTTTTTTGCAAAAGAGACCCATCTAAGGAGGATTTTTTTGCACTTCACCCCAAGTTGTAATTTGGTTTTTTTTTTTTTTTACATATAATATGTAGAATATGAATACATATAGTAGGATCCATATTTGCTTGGAGGTGGTACCGGCCAGCTTATTAGGGATTAAGTTTGGCATGGCTTTTGTTCTTTATACAAATGTTCTACTACTGGATTTTTTTAATGGCTCATCTTGGTTTCATGCTTACATTTTGAAAAAACAGTTTACAAAAATAATGGGATTTTGACTAAGAATAATCACTTCAACTGTCAAACCAAGTCTACTAAGACCTTATTTGAAATTGATCCTGCTTTAAAAGAAAAAAAAATAGAGATATTTTTTTACAACAATTATACTTTGGATCCCAAAAGCACTCGATAATTTGTGTTTGGATATTGAATACGTCCAGCTTATGGTTTTGGTTCTGACACAAAAGTTGACCCAAATTTACTCTCCAGAATATGTTAATAAATAAAATGAATATATGTCCAAGAAGGTTAAAAATGTTTTTGAAATCTTAAGTCTAATTAGTCATAAAATATTTACTAACATATTTTGGAATGTCAATACTCAGATCCAAATTCTAACACGTACATCTTTAGCACACAAATCCTAATAGAATTCTAAGTCTAATTAATCATAAAATATTTATAAACTTTTGTTTCTGGACCCAACTCCTCAATTGGACATATTCAGAATAAAAATCCTAATTTTCTATAACTTCTGGACCTAAACTCTAAATAACCTTAATGTTGTTGCTCCATTTTAATTAGCTTTCGAGAAAAGGTTATGGGTTCTTTGCATGTTAGTAGCCAGAAGGGCGATTCCGTAATTATCCTGAAAACAACAGGGCAAAATGTCAAACGTACCCCAACGCCCTAAAACAGCTGATATAAAGTGAAAAATATATAGCCTCGAAAAAAACAAAAAAAAAAAAAAAGAGGGAGAAGGAAAGGGCAGCAGTGAGTGAGTGAGTGAGTGAAGGGAGGGTTCCTCAACTCAAGATCTGCAGCAGCAGCAGCAGCAGCAATCTTCTCCTCGAAGCACTTGTTCTGATGAGGATTCGAAAGCACGCCGCGAAGCTGCTGCTTGGCTCCGCTTGTCCTCCGCCGCAACAATATTCTCCGCCGCCGCCGCCGCCGCAGGCACCGGCGGCTGACGATGAGTACGATCTGCAGTCCGTTGGTGATGATGGGTTATTTCTCTGTCAGCTCAACTGCTCCCCATGGGATGTGCTCGACCTCAACGACTGCAATCACTTCTACTTCCAACACCAACAGGTCAGTCAGTCAGTCAGATCCCTAACAAATTATTAATTAAAATTAGGGTTCCATTTCTTTCTCCCCCCCATCCCACCCGTCCCCTTTCTTCAATTTTTTCCCCCCAAAATCAAATTGATTTCTTATTTGTACAAAATGGCAGTGCTAGCTAGACTGTCGATCGCTTTGCCTCCTCTTTTCCCTGCTGCTTTTTCTAGGGTTTACATGTAATTTATTAATTTAGGGCTTCCTTCCTAATTCGACCGATTTCGAACCTAACGCTCGTTCCCCACTGCTGTAGATTACTCTTCTTCCACCTATTACTTCTTCTTCCCCGCCCTGTCTCAGCAATTTCCTTTTTTTTTTTTTACTTTCTCGGTTCAATTTCTTCTCCCCAGGAAGAAGAAGATGAGGGGAAGGGCATTTCGGGAAATGTACTCGGGTTCGCGGATGAAGAGGACATTTTCGGAATTTCAGAAGCTATCACGAAGAGGTATCCTACTGCCCGAACAAAATTAGGTCTATTTTACTTGTGCATTTATTTTTTAGCTTATATAGCAAGCCGCTATTAGTTGTAATATATGTAGTCGTCGCCATTCTATTCTATACATGGCAGCAGTAGTGTAGTGGTAGCAGCTCAGCCATACTTCAACTTTAATGACGACGAAGAAGAAGACGGTATCGATCGAAGGAACAATGTTAAGAAGAGAAGGAGAAGGAAGAAGAAGGAGAAGGAGAACCGCGGGGTCGACGGACACGAAAGTGATGACCGTTATAGTAAGAGTAGCTGTGTCGTAACTGTTGCAAAGAGTACCGGCAGGTCCGTGGCCACCGGCATATGTAAGAAGAACGACGGGAAGGGGTGGCATTGCAACAGGCCGGCTAACCCAAACCACACCCTCTGCGACCACCACCTTACTCAGCTCAAATCCTACAGCTCCAACAGGTACAACAACAACAGCATTGCTGCGATCGAATCGGAACCAAATGCTACTACGCGAGAAGTCAAGAACCCCGATCATGTTCGATCTCCGGTCAAGCATCGCAAGCGGAAGACAAAGGCAGTTGCTGCTGCTTCCGATAAGTCGGACGGAGATGGCTACTATTACTATTCGGGGTTCGGTCTAGGGAAGACCAGGAGCAATGGTAGAAAAGAAGATTCGAAAGCCAAAGAATTAGCCGGAAAGAATGAGTCGGAATCCGGAGACGGGTCCGATGCTCCGATAGCTGGTGATGATCTCGACGAAGACGCCAAAACAGTTGGCAATATTGTAGATAATAATAATAAGGGGATAAATAGAAGGAAGAAGAGGGGTAGGAAACCCATAAAAGCCCGTTCTCTCAAGTCTCTTTTGTGAGTTCGTGAAATCGAAGGAATAGAAATCACAAACTAATATCGATCTGGCTGGTGCTGTTGATGGGTCGATTTAGCTTTATTGTAACATTATTATGTTGGACGACTTTATATATGTTGTTGTAACGCTATGTCATAACATGTTCTAGATGGAATTTTTACTTGCCATCAACTCCCTAGCCGATAATCTTCTATGATATATATAATTTGGACTCGATTCCTGCAACTGTTTTATTTTTTTTAAACAGACAATCGGGTTATGCATTTTTTTTGGCTCAGTACCAGGTCTGTTTCAATTTCGGGCCCAGTTGGGATTAATACTCTATGTGGCTTCATTTTAGAAAATTAGTAACGAAAATTTGCAGATATATATATTGAAACAATTGTCCGTGTCCCTGTTTGCATTGTTCGTGGCCCGTATGTCAGTGATTGGAGAGTTGTGTTGATAGAAAAAGCCATAAGAATTAATTATCAGCAAAATTCCAGTGTTTAATTAGTTGCTATTTGGGTCTATTGATCGATGAGGCTCGCTCTTCGCATTATAATTCAAGGACCCTCCCTCCCTATCTATAAATGCAGTCCTGCACCTTAAGAAGCTACATTCTCCGTACGTAGAATGGGCCGACCGACCGACCGACCGACCGAATTGGGATCGATTCAGGGGATGATCTGTAACTGCTCGCTCATGTTCTTGAAGCTATCTACACCAAGGCCATGGCTACCACATCGACATCATTGTCGTCTCGTTGCAGGTTCGCTGGCTGGCTGGTCTCCACACATGACGGACAAAGGAAGCAACGGATGGGTACGTACACTAAGCGAGGACCAAGCACATATATACAACACAGGGCCACAGGCAGCGGTGTGAAGTCCGGTAAGCAGCGGATGGCCCCAGTTGCACTGAAACAGAACAAACTCAAAGATGACCAATTAAGTCGATCGGTTGATATGTATGCTCAGTTAAAAGGGAAATGCTGTATTCAAGATTAAATATTTTGCATGCGGGAATTCTGAAAAAATAACTAAAAAAAATAATAATCATCGTGGGGACAATTCATGACCCCCCTTGAACACCAGCATCATCTACATTGTCACCGGCTAGGCTAGTAGAGCATTGGACCCATCGATCGATCTCCATATTCGAACTCCTTTCCTTGCTTCCTAGCTAGCTAGCTAGCTCATCCTTTAATTTCTTCTGCTAATTCTTTAACTTTAGCATCCCTAGCCAGCTTTGCTTCTACTTCCATGCACGCTTCAGGTCGAACCCAAACAGAATAATAATAGTAACAGTCATAACCGAAATGTGGACTTTAATTTCTACTTTCCTTCCTCTCCAGCGCCCTTCTCCTTCTTCTTCTTCTTGAGCTAATTCTTTAACTTTAGCAATTGCTTCTACTATTGCGACACTGCAGGCCGAAACCATAATAATAATAATAACCATATATATAAATGCATAACCTCCTGCACCTCCTGCGCGTGACTTAGAAGCAGTAGCAGATGCCGTGCTTCGTTTGGCCTACGATTCTTGACATGAGAAACATCGGGCTCTTCATCGTGCATGATTCATGATCAGCTCAGGGCCGGCCCTGAGTTCATGGGGGTCTATGCAAATTTTCAAAATCAGCTTAGGGCCGAACTGAAAGTTGAACCTCTCGTATGCAATTCCAACATAGTAACCACTAAACCACAATTGTTCTATGTTAAGCGAGGCCCGTTGTATAAACTAGTTCTATTTTCGATACAAGATTATATATATATATATATATATATATATATATATATATATATATATATATTTGTGTGTGTGTGTGTGTGTGTGTGTGTCTAAACTGAATTTTTTGTACCCTCCAGGATCATGGAGCCTGGGTCAGGACCGGCCCTTGATCAGCTAAATAGGATCAGACACCAATTGTGTCGTCGACTTCTTCTCCTCCTCTACTCCACCAATATTTCTTTTGTATGCAATGTTTTAAATCGTCGACTTCTTCTCCTCCTCTACTCTACCAATATTTCTTTTGTATGCAATGTTTTAAATCGTCTTCTTCTCCTCCTCTACTCCACCAATATTTCTTTTGTATGCAATGTTTTAAAAACTGAACTGATGGTCAAATCAAAATTTTATCAATCGGGTCGGAGAATAGTCGGTCCCAAATTGACCTGATAAAACTGATTTTTAATATTTTTTTATTAATATGATGAAGAAGAAATACTTAGAAAATTGTTTTTATATATATATATATATATATATATATATATATATATATATATATATATATATATATATAGGGTTTTGATGTGAATTAAATGTACTTGTATGCAATATATTGGTTCGTTAGTGCAGACTTTTCTAATTGACCATAAATGCATGCAGGTTAATAAGACTTAATATTAGTTGAACCTGTTCGAATCCGAGCTTCCGGTTCACGCAATTTTGACGGTTGAACCGATTTTTTTTTTTAAATTATCGGTTATAAAAAAATAACGGTTGAATTTGAACCGAACCGAAAATATTCAATATTCCAATTGGATCCAGTTGAACCGTCGGTCCGGTCTGGTTTTAATAACATTTATTTGTACGTACGTACAGAACTAGGATTTGAGCCGAGTAAGTGTGTCGTGGGTTAGCTGACCTGTTGCAATGCCAACCCTTCTTCTGATGTTGGTCGACATCGTCAAATTTGTATTCGTAGTTGAAGCACGTACGTATGGTTCAGCTGCAGCAGCATTGTTAATTGTAGCCAATTGAGATGCGATACTAAGAGCTAGCAAGAAACCACTGTGGTCGACACTGTCCAGTAATTAACAACGTACGTCCATATATATGTTTGTAGTAATAACCCTAAAAGCTGCTGCTAGGTTATAATAAGCGCAACATGCACGAGCTTAATTAATTTGTAATGGTAACTAACCTAGCCTAGTCGTGATAAATAGCTTCTGCAATTCCCAAAACTACCCTCGTCATCTCCACCGCCGGTCGGTCCAAGCACATTTCCCACGATGCCCCTCCTCCTTCATATGCCACCTACTCCGTCCTATTTTATTCTGTATGTATCGATCATTAATTGGTTCCATCAGAACAAGCCTCAGCTTCGAACTCGTCCGAAATCGATCAAATTAGGTTGGGATGAAGCCCTAATTTGACAGAATTATTCACATGTAAGACCAAAAAAAGCGCACGATTTCGAATGCAAGAGGAAAAAGGAACAGAACAGAAGACGAAAACAGTAAGAACAGAATTCCTGCGGCGCTGCTTTACGTATGTACTACCAAAAAAAATAAGGTTTAATTGATTTGGGAAAATAAAATTGAAGGTGGAAGAAAGAAATAAACAATAATTATTATTTGGTGAGCTAAAGGGACTGACCTCTGTTGCTGGAAGTAGAAAGTTGTCGCAGCCTATGACGTCATCCGACGGAGAGCAGTTGAGCTGCTGACACGGAAACATTAACAGTCCTTCTGCATTAGCAGACTGCGCGCGCGCGGATCAGAATGGTGCCCGCGGTGGACAAGCTAGCCGAGACCCAGCACCGCAGCTTGCTTTCGAATCCTCAGTCATCAGAAATAGTAATAATAATAAGCAGCAGCAGCAGCAGCAGCAGCAGAAAGAAGAAGAAGAAGAAGAAGAAGAAGGAGTGGTTATTTTTGTAAGGGGTTCGAATGGAGAAGATTGGTGCTGAGAATAGACTAATAAGCTGCTCTTTTCGTTCGAGGCTATATATTATATTATAATTATACATCATAATTTGTTTTGTGGACGTTGTTGACAAAGGACCCATGTGATCCTCATTAATTACATAATTGTCCTCATTGGCTTAGCTGTATGTATACCTACTCTACTCTCACCTGGCTAGGGTTACTATAACATTTGATGGGTAACCCATCAAATGGTCGGATCGGATCGGATCATAATCGGTTGAAAAAATTAGTAGAATTGGATTTTTTTATTTTATTTTGCATATTCGGTTGAAAAATATGTGAAAATTTTAAATTAATTCTACGAAATTATTTTAATAGAAACAAATATGAAATTTTGAATTTTTTTTATAAAAAAATTAATTTGGATATTTGATTGTCATTATTTTCCACCATAAAAAATAATATTTTCTTATGGATTAAACAAATTTATTTTTTACCGTTTTGAAGAAAAATATAAAAAATAATAGTCCACAGAAAATATAAGTTATCAAACATTAGAAAATTTGTAATAGATATATTTTGAATGAAAAAAAAACAAAAAAAAAACAGTAAGTATTTAAGTGAAGTACGATGAAGTTGGTCGTTGATTTGGATTCCGGGATGGGATGCGTTTGTTTTTTTTATTAAAACAAAATGTTACGGAATCCAACAGGTGAGAGTGAGCGCATAAAGGAAAATCGAAGGGTGATTCTGTAATTAACTTGGAAACAGCGGGGTCAAACCCTAAAAGAGCTATAGCAGATATGAGTGTTAAAATTATTTTGGAAGGGGAGGAGGGGGCTCCTCTTTTATTTCAAGATCTGCAGCAGCAGCAGCAGCAGCAGACTCCATTCCACTCCACTACTCGAAGCAACAGTTCTTCTTTTTCTGATGAGGATTCGAAAGCACGCCGCGAAGCTGCTGCTTGGCTCCGCTTGTCCTCCACCGCAACAATATTCTCCGCCCCGGCCGGCGCTGCCGCCAGGTGACGATGAGTACGATCTGCAGTCTGTTGGTGATGATGGATTATTTCTATGTCAGCTCAACTGCTCACCATGGGATGTGCTCGACTTCAATCACTACTACTTCCACCAACAGGTCAGTCAGATCCCTAACCAAATATTAATTAAAATTAGGGTTCCATTTCTATCTTCCCCCCATCGCTCCCCTTCCCTTCCATCAATGTTAATTTCTCCCAAATCAAATGGATCACAAAATGGCAGTGCCAGCTAGACTGTCGATCGCTTTCCCTCCTCCTCCCTCTCCCTCCTGCTGCTTTTCTAGGGTTTTGCATTTGGTTACTTAATTTAGGGCTTCCTTCCTAATTCGACCGATTTCGAACTAGATCCAAGCTAACGCTCGTTCCCCACTGCGATAAATTACTCTACTTCCGCCTATTTCTTCTTCTTCCTCGCTCTGTCTCGATAATTTCATTTACTTTCTTGGTTCAATTTCTACTTCCCAGGAAGAAGCAGAAGAAGATGAGGGGAAGGGCATTATGGGAAATGTACTCGGGTACGCAGATGGAGGGGGCATTTTCGGAATTTCAGTAGCTGTCACGAATAGGTATGTTACCGACCGAACAAAAAAAAAAAAAAATTAGGTCCATCTTCGTGCTGCATTTGTTTTAGCTTATTATATAGCAAGCAGCTCCTTCGTCGTAATATATGTAGTCGTCGCCATTCTATTCTATATATGGCAGCAGCAGTGTAGTAGTAGCTGCTGAGCCATACTTGCTCTGCGAAGACGAAGATGATAGCGATCAGAAGAAGAGGGTCAAGAAGAAGAGGAGGAGAAGGAAGAAGGAGAAGGAGAAGGAGAATAATGATGACGACAAAGATGACGAGAAGACTAGTAGTGTTGTAACTGTTATTGCTAAGAGTGGCGGCGGCGGCGGGGATCAATTAGTACCGGGAATATGTAAGAAGAAGGACGGGAAGGGGTGGCATTGCAGCAGGCCGGCTAACCCGAACCACACCCTCTGCGACCACCACCTCACTCAGCTCAAATCCTATAGCTCCAACAGGTGCAACAACAACAGCAACAATTCTGTTGCTGCTGCCGAATCGGAACCAAATGCTGCTGCTACTATAGCAGTCAAGAATCATAACAAGCCTCATCATGTTCGATCTCCGGTCAAGCATCGTAGGCGGAAGACAAAGACTAAGGCGGCTGCTGCTACTTCTGTTAAGTCGGATGGAGATGGCTACTATTACTATTCTGGGTTCGGCCTGTCGCGGGGGAAGGGCAGAAGCAATGGTAGAAATGAAGATGCTAAAGTGGAAGAAGTGTCAGCTGGAGGACACAACGGGTCCAATTCTGGAGATGATGGGTCCGATGCTCCGATAGCTGGTGGCGATCTAGACGACGACACCGACGACGACGACGACGACGACGACGACGACGACGACGACGACGACGACGACGAGCCTGTCGGTAATAGTGTAGATAATAACAAGGGAATAATTTGGAGGAAGAAGAGGGGTAGGAAGCCAATAAAAGCTCGTTCTCTCAAGTCTCTTTTTTGACTAAATTAAGATACAATCCCAAATTTTAGTTACTTATTGCCGAGTAGATTCAGCTTAGTTATTGTAAAATTGTGGTGTTTGTTTCTTTTGTAACATTAACATCTTAATTAGTCTGATGTTTTCCATGAATATCTTCTGTTTGATCATCACCCACTCCCCCAGTACTTTCACCACCAATTGGTTACACATTTACGCAAAACACCACAGCACAAAAGCGTTTCTTTTCATGAAAACATTTTGTAACAAATGTTTACGTCGTCTTCTTCTTAGAAAGCCTATGGTCAGGCATGGAATTTTTTTTTTTTTTTTTTTCAAAAATTAGTTCACTTGTGGGACAACATTTGGCATAAGAGCCCAAATCTACCACGACCGAACCGAATCAACCTATATCCAGGCTCAACTTGAACCAAAACCAAAGAAAAGTTAACACGGTCATAATTAAACCAAAATTGGACACGACTCAACTAAACCATAACCAAAATCCAAAAAGAATGTCATCTGACTCAATCCGACCCGACTCACTTAGAAGTTGAAAATTCCAGAAATATTACAACCGTGGCGGTGAGAGAGGGGACCAGGAGGGGCCATGGTCTAGTTGAGTTTTTCAACTTTTGTTGGCATTATATAGATGAGTGTGAAAAATCCAAAAATAACTCTAATTTTATTGATGTTTTAAAAACATGTGAAGCTACGATATGCCATAGGAGCAAGTCGTGATAATTTTCTTTAGTGTAGTATACAATAATAGTTACAAAGAATACAAATCAATACTTGCTCTCAATTTGGTACATTGATATTGCACATATTCCCAACTTGTTTAAGAACATGGAAAATTTTCTAACTCGAAACCACTTGTTCTTTTCTTTTGCTCGATTACTTTATCTTCCAATTTTTTTCTTAATAAAGAACCTATTAATCTCAGCATGCTTTGTACTATCATGCCAAACCAAATTATGTGCAATATCAAGAGCAACTTTATTATCACAAAACAACTACAGATGCTGATTATGTCTAACTCCTAAATCCTGCAATAGAATCTTAAGCCATAAAATCTCACAAATCCAAGACGAGAACCGGCCACCTAGCCCAAACAGAGTAATGTGCCGAGCTGGATTTGAGATTATGGTTCTAGGCTCGTCCCAACCTGGATCGGTCCATTTGACCGAGTTGGTCCGGAACATATCGAGCTTGGTCAAATCCGATCAAAATCAGACCGGTTGCCCGGGCTGATTTGAGATTCTAGTTCTAGGCTCGGCCCAACCTGGATCCGTCTATTTAACCGACTTGGTCCGGAACGTATTGAACTTGGTCAAACCCGATCTAGACCCGACCGATTATGGTTCTAGGCTCGTCCACTCCCTGATGATGCATGCACTTGTACTTTACCAATCCGGTGCTAACATGCCGATAGTATGGGCTGGGCCTGAGATGTTTATTTTAGCACACAGTCTTGTTCTGTTACCGTTATCTGGTTACGTTGGGCCCAGTCTGAAAACTCCCACAGATGATGTGCTTCGCAAAGCGCACAAATATTTGTATATGTAAACTATGAGATGGGATCCACTTGTCATAAAGTGACTATATCAAATTTTTTTGTTCATTAATACCACCATCACCTGCACTAGATTTATAAAATTCGCACCCAACATCTTAGCTGTCAAACTTGGGTTTGTCCATGTCCCCATTGCCATGTCCCATTGTGTCAGGAATTCAATAGAATACAAGATCAACTCACATCGTTACAAGTACTGATATTTGGGTAAACTATAATCACCAAAGTTATAATTCCTTTCGTATCGAGCATTGAACTTTGATAATTCTACGGATAATGAAAAAAGTTTTAAAAAAAAATCGTGCCAAAACAAAAACACTCTTAGCAAAGACATTTTTTTTTTCACAAAATTTTAAATAATATAAAATTTGAAAATGTCATTACTAAGGATGTTATTAATTTTTTTTCCATCCACAAATTTGAAAAAAAAAAAGAATACAAATAAAAAAAAAACTGAAAACATTCTTGCCAAAGATATTTTGGACTTTTTTTTTCCTTCTCAAAACGTCTTCACCAAAGACGTTTTCATTATTTTAATTTTTTTTCCAAAACGACGTTATTTATTTTTTAATTAATTTTTTCAATAAAAAAAATAGAGAAGATGATTATTGTTGAGGAAGGTGGGGGGAGTTAACAGATTATTTTTTATTTAATTTTCTCGATTTTTTTCCAAAAAAAATAAAAATGCCTCTACCACAAAAAGGCAAAAAAAATAATAAATAAAAATTGACAACGCCCTTAATTATCAAGGGTATTTTGAATTATTATTATTATTATTATTATTATTTAACTCATCTTACCTCCACCACAAATGTCGTCACGTACACCTCCTCGCTACACTGTTTTTATATTCAGTCACACCTTCTCTTAAGACTCGTTGGAATTTTGTCGTAATCATGAATTTTTTTTTAGCTCGTAGTTACTTTTGTCGTTACTTCTTGTGTCAATAGTAGCCGTTGGACCATCTCTACGGGATCGTTGGTTGTGGCAAAGCGACAATGTGAAGTTGTAGCCATTGACTAGATATGTTAGCGAGACGAAGGTGGTTGTGGGGGATGTAAGAGGACTTGGGTAGTGTTATGCTTTTGATGTATTTTTTTTTAAATACTTATTTTTTTCAAAAAACAATTAATTTAAAATTAGTCTTAATTGGGAATATTTTGGTCTTTTAGTGTTTAAGTTAGGGACAACTTAGAAAAGAGTGACAGTTGAAGCTATGCAAGTGAAAATAAAATAAAATTAGAAGTATGTATTTAGTTGATTAAAAAAATAATACTAACTACTAAAATAAAAATGAAGGTATTTATTTATTACTGGGCTATTTCTCATTAATTACGGAATCCCAGCCCTCTTCTTCCCTGCTGGTTACATAAATCCACATTTAACTCCCAGGATCATCCTGCTATTTATTTTCGGGGCATTCTTTTGTTAACTCCCAATTGTTAATTACTAACTTGGATACGTTCTTCCAAATTTTTTTTTATTAATGTTATTTTTTCAATTATCAAAGATTAGGCAAAAAAATTTGGAGGGTAAAACAAACTTGAATGCAAGAGAGAGTAACACTAATAAAAAAAAAATTGAAAGAGTTTTGGAGTTAGCATTAGAAAATGGAGGGTAACAACAATTAATTCATTTAAGTATTAAGCGAAAGGTTCAATAAACATTATCTGCAACAGCATGCATTCTCTATTCGAACTACTTCCAAAGCAAAACTCCACTCTGCTTGCTGCTGTTAGGCTCGGCTAATTGCATAGATCAATCGCCACCTCCTCTTGTAGTCAGGGTGGGTGGGTGGGTGGGTGGGCGGGCGGGTGGGCTGGACTGGATTAGGAGGAGATGGTGTTGGCCAACTCCTACAAAAAAATAATAATTAAAAACTTAAGAGGAGACCGTCAACTAAGTTGGCCGCTGATGGGAGAGCCTGCCAACTGAGTTGCCGGGTGATGAAAAAATTTTGTACGGCTCGCCAACTCAGTTGGCGAGAGCTGGCTGATACTACCACCAAGAACATAAAAAATAGTCATTTTGGTTCGCCAACTCGGTTGGCGGCTAATGACCCGTTGTGCAACGTTATGCAACGGCTAGTAACCCATTGTTCCCTTTTTAAACACCAGCCATACCATAGTTTTCATTCATCTTCATCTCTCTTTGCTAGTCTGCCTCTAACAAAATTTCTCCTAGCCTCCAGCACTCTCTCACTATCTCTGCCTCTCATTTCAGCGTGTAGCCAAAGTTCTTCTCAGCTTCTTCTAGCAAAAATTTTCAGCCGTCATGGATCGTAGCGTAAGAATAGTATACTCACACGGCGATAAAATAAATGGGTTAAATTACGAAGGAGGAGAAATCCAAATTTTTTCAACTTACCCGAATATTAGTTTTGACAATATACGTAATCTTATTATTGAACGTTGTTCTATTCATTAAGAATTTATTCTAAAGTCTATTTTTGGTCATAATTATTTTTTGATAGATAGTGAAGATACATAAAATTATATTCTTGAGATTAATTCATAATCACGGAATATAAAAAAATATGTTATTAAAGTAGTAGCAACATTAGATAATAGAAATAGTAAATATTTTTCTGAATACTACCATCATGTTAGTTCGAGTGCTAGTTCTTCTCAACAAATTATTTCATTTTTTCAAGAAGGTCATTCATCAGATGAATCTAACCATGGCGATGATAGTGACAACGACGATAGGAATAATGATGATTTAATTGAAAATATAGATTAAGCGGTAGATGATGTTGTTGTAAAAGCTATCACTGATGAATTATTTATGGGACAATCATTTTTTAGTCGTTCTAAATTTAGAAGCTTTATAAGTAATTTAGTAATTGAATATAATTTTAGTTGTTCAGCTAGTGCTATGAATAATGCTCGTCTTGAGGAGTATTGTTATAATTTTATGTCGAGGCATACGCTAGTCTTGAGGAGTATTGTTATAGAATTATGAAGACGAATCAAGTAGTACATGTTTCTTAAAACTGCCAAAAATAATAGCTTTAATTTTTATTTGTTTTAAAACATGTATTGACGAATTTTTAAGGGGCTATTTACCCATTATTAGTACTGATGCTACATTTCTTTCGTCTAAATATCAAGGTATCTTATTTATTGCTTGTGCTCGTGATCCTAACTATCAATTATATCATATGCTTATGATGTTGCTGAAAGTGAGAATAGTGATTATTGGTCTTGGTTTTTAAACTCTCTTAGAATATATTTTGAAAGTTTTTTTTAATGATTGGAGTACAATTTTATTTATATCTAATAAGCAAAAAAAATTAATAAATGCTATGCGTGCTATTTTTTCTACATCTCCTCATTTTTTTTGTATTAAGCATTTTAAACAAAACATGAAAAAAGTTGCGAAAGAACAATCATTTTAAAACTTTTTAGACTCGCTTACTAGATCATACAATAAACGGATGCAGAGAGTTTGTTTAATATAATTCAAGTCGAGAATGCAATATTGTACGATTGGCTTATCGGTGTAAATTAACGATAAAAATTATCGATTTGAACATTGGATAACAGCGTATGCTCCTTGTCCTAGATTAGATATTAACACTTCTAACCTTACAGAATGTTTCAACAGCTAGATTAAGATTTTTTTTTTTATGATATCTATATGTAAATTTGAACGTGTAATGAAGTCATACCAAATCATGCATACCATCAGCAAAAGCACGCAAACTAGAATCATCTACGGATCTACTCTTGAACCTTTGCTCCTCAAATATGTATACTCGGTTGCTCAGACGAAGGCATCCCCACCATTTCCTATAATCCAAGTAACCAATGTTTGTATAATATAAACAATATTTTAGCAAACTATTTATAATAAATCAATCAAAATGAGTAACTTGGAACTTACATTCCTCAGCAGATCTAAGTGCGGGAGACATGTTCATCACACTAGAATTCTCGAATCGATTATTCCAAACAACAACGAGACCAAGGATTATATTTTTTGCTTGTGCTGGGTCATAACTGACAGTCGATGGATCATTGGAAATTATTTGAGTCATCCCGAATTATCGAAGAACACGGTATGTCGGATGATACATGGTGAACCGATCATATATAATATGAGAATTATGCAGACTAAACGAATATAATGTACTCTTGATTTTTGGAGCATCATCTCCAAGTGTGTAGGGTAACCAGATAACATATTTAATGGCAATGTATCAAATTAATGATTATGTTTCTCTACGATCATAACTATAATAATTTAAAGATATTTATCAGATAGTTAAATAATTACCTCATTATACTACAGCGTATCAAATTGGCTACGATAAAGTGATACACTCATGTATTGGTAGTGTTGGTAATCCATGTATTGGTAGTGTTGGTAATCCACTACATCTGTGGGCCATCGCATAGCAACCGAAAACTCCAACATCACTAATAATGCTAGTGAGAGGCCTACCAACAGAGAAATGCTCGTAGGACCAGAAAAATAATACAAAAATATGGCATTAGTACAAATAAATTTGTATTCTAATCTAACTAATATAGGTCTTTCATTCTTGTCCGAATCAGTGAAATACATCCATAAATACTTTTGTGACTCGATCTCATAAATTTTGTCAAATTTGCGTATAAAAATGCTAGAGTAGCAGCTTCCCATGCACGCCGAGTGAGTTTTGTCAAATCATCCAAGAATGGTAGAAGCTGCACATTTACTATATTTTTTGATGCGTCGAAAAACAGAATTGCACAACATAAACAGAGCAAATATGCTCTAGTGCAACGAGTGACCTGAAAATATTAAATGTTATATAAACACTAAATTAAGTCATAAAAATGTACTAAATAAAATACATACCCACAATTCATCTACGTCAACCATCTCGTCAATAATGCGATGTAGGTCCATAAAGTTGCCACGAAGCCATGTCAACTTCACAAAATGGTCGTCTTTTTATACCAGATGGAGGTGTAACACCGAGATACCTCCTGATTAGATTAGATCCCTTTAAGTGTGGATTAAAATATATAGCGTCACATGTAGCGTCACATGTAATAGCTAGGTAATCCTAGTATATTTGCCATATCAAAAAATGTGATCGTCATCTCACCAAATGGGAACTAGAAAGTGTTGCGTTCAGGCCACCAACGCTCCTCAAGGCTTACAACTAAATGAAGATCGTGGATGAATATCTAACCCGATCTATATAATGGAATCCAAAGGATTGCACCAAAGCCTTTTGGCGGGATTTAGCTCCAACGTACGATAGTGTCTTTCGGTCAGTCAATGTATATGGATCCGGGTTTGTAAACCAAGATCATGATCGTATAACTAAGAAAATATGCATTATGTTTTATGTAAAAATTATTTAACTTGCAAACTTACAATTTTAAAAATTACCTCTCTAGTAAATATCCGACTAGATATATGGTCTTCACGTTGCCTAATAATAAGGTCGGTAGTCGATCCAGCAGGAATACGACCGTCATTTTGGTTAGTCATAAACAAAAAAATTAAATTAATTATGATTATTGTCGAGTAATATATACACATACAAATATAACAAGTTTGTCAACTATTAAAAAAGTCAGACAGATAATATTTTAACTTACGTCAGATTTTTTGGTTCTTTTTCTCCCGGTTTATCTTGCTAGTTGCAAGAAAGAGAATGTTGAATGTTGTACGTAGAGACGAAAGGGAAGAGAGTTTTGTTGTTGTGGGGAGAGAAGGGAAGTATGTGCAATGGAAGAGGGAATGATGATTGTTTATAAGAAGGGAGTGGGGGGTCTTCGAAAGGGGGGGGGGGGGGGGGGTCTTTGAGGGAGAGTGGGGAGTCTCTGGGGGAAAGAGAGAGGGAGGGAGTGGAGAGTGGTCTCCGAGGGAAAGAGAGAGGGGAGAGTGGGTGGTCTTCGAGGTAGTGGATGTGGGACCCATATCCCGCCAACTGAGTTGGCGAGTGACCCAATTTTCCACCCTCACCGCCAACAGACTTGGCGGGTTGTCCCTTCCACCGCCAACTCAGTTGGCAGGCTCTTCCTAACTCTCCCTCGTTTTACGAGCTGTCCATTCTTCGTTTTGCATTCTCTCCATCAGCCGCCAACTTAGTTGGCGGTCTCCCCCTTAGGCTCCAACCCACCAACTCAGTTGGCGAGTTATCCTCCCCATTGCAATTTTTCAAAAAATATCCATTTATCCGCAATTGGGAGAAACTTCGTCCCGAGCCCTCGCAATACCTAAAATATCAATTTTTGAAAATTTATTCATCACTTAATTGTTGTATACTTCAAATCTAAACAAAAGAACATCACTAGAAAAGCATTAAAAAAAATCTCAAATTGCTTCTTCCTTCTTTCCTTAGTTGTAGTAATGTGTTCCTTTGGGAAGAGCACTATATATGGGCAATGGGCTTGGAACTGAAGATGACGAGGACATTTTGGGAATATCAGAATTAAGCTGCCACCAGGTTAGCTAGCATTAGCAGCTAGCTAGGGTTACTACAGTACGGTGGCGGCCGGCCCGGCCCGGCCCGACCAGTTCTAGTTCTTGCGTATATATAATTAATACGTTGTGATGGCATCAGCTGAACTATATATAATTATATACTTCAGTTCAACCTTGACGTCGATGACGACGTCGATAATGATCAGAAGAGAAAATGATTAGGAAGAGAAAAGAGAATGGTGACACGGACAACAACATACGCATACGTACGTATTTACGTACGTACGTATGGCAAGGACTGGCATTGCAACATGTCGATCGTCTAATCCGCAGCAACCGACCGACTACCACCTCAAATCCTACGGCTCCACCACGTACCACAACAGCAATATTGGTAGGAAAATAAGCTAACGATTCGGTGTCATCTCACGTTTCAATTCCGTAGAACCAAAAGATACAATAGACGTGATACTGGACAAATATATATTGTACTTGTGCAACACAAAAGGAATACAATTAATAATATTTTTCAGAAACAAATAATAAGTACTATATTATTGTTGACAACTAGAGACCATGACTTAAGTTTTAACTCGTTCATGATTGACATCTCTAAACAGAAATGTCATTTTTGTTGAGAAACAAAATCATGGGATGGGCTGGGCTGGACTGGACTGGACTGGGCTGGCAGAGGTGCTTTTGTACACAGTCCAGCCGGATTCAGGCTATGCACTTTGGAGCCCAATGTGGGCCCGAGGAAATCAATTAGCACAGTATATCATTATTCAGTTTTGAACCGAAAACCAAACTGATTCAAACCGATTCGGTTCGGTTTAAAAAAAAATCATTTCGATTTCGGTTTTGAAAATACTAATATTCTTTATTCGATTTCGGTTTCGGTCAAAAACAGAAAATCGAATAAGATTTATACAATTATATAAATACCTTAATTCTATGCATATTTTATAATTAAAAATGTGTATATTTTGAAATCAATAATTATATGTATATGCTTTGAAGCACAACTTTGACATGCAACAAATGCGTGAATAAAATTATAATTTAACCACGATTTCAATGTTGAGTCCGATCAATTAAAAAATAGCTATAATCCAACCGTATAAACCGAATAGCTTATTTGGTTCGGTTCGATTTTGATTTTTGCTAATTTCGATTCGATTTTTGAATTTTTAAAATTTTGATTTATTCGATTTGTACTATTTTTGTTCGATTTAAACCGAATAAACCGGATGCTCGTCTCTAGCCAGAGCTATTGAGCATTGATTATTTGTGGCTGAAATGCATCCACGCACCGGCGACACATATCTCAAAGCGGCACATGCAAACTTACATGATCAGCTTATTTGATGCTGAGCTACATAGAAACCGTATGCACAACAATCACATGACAGCAAAGGCATACATATATTCTCTTCCTTGACTACAAAGGTCCAGAATCATTTAAGCCTGCAGATTCCTCAATGCTCAGAAATGTTAGACTATTCTTGGGTAGTAAAAAGAAAGAAAGAAAGAAAGTGGGATGCTATATTTTCGGAATTGGATATACTATTGCATGTAATGTAGACTTAGCAGTTCTGAAACCATCAATGATTGGTGAACCAGTGTCTTAGGCTCTGGTTCTTATTATGAGTACATTTTGATTCTTGTTTCTCAAAGGACTTCTTTTTCAACCAATCAAAAGGGCGTAAGATAAACCTTTATGTTTCAATTAAAAATCGTGGATTGAGTATCGTTCCATTGACCCAGATGATCTCGACGCAAGCCGATTGCATGAAAGGCGCGCATGATCATTGCCAACGTGTAGAAATTGACGGAATCCAAATTAGTCAACAATTTCGCGTCGTATCGATGTTTAGCCTATATATGCCAAATTTTACTATATCGATGTTTCTCAAAAATTTAAAATTACTTTTTTGTGCGCTCTTCTGTTCGTGACGAAATTTGTGCTATTGGATAAGCAACATCGAACTTGCCATACGTCGTAAGTTTCATTCAATTCTAAATCCGTCGACTGTATCATCATTTTGTGTCGCGTCCTCTTTGGCTACACTTACTGTCGTTAGTAGAGAGAGAGAGTATTAGTTCGTTATTGAGTTACTGAATGTCTAATTAAATAAGAATTTTTTTAGGGACACTGCAAAAGTCACTCGTGTTGTCCAAATTTTAGGACTGTCGGAATTTTTTGACAGTCCTTCCAATAGATAGGACTGTCAAAAATTTTGACAGTACAAATACTGTTTTCTTTAGGATTGTCAAAAAATTTAACAGTCCCTCCAATAGGTAGAATTATTAAAACTTTGACATTATGTCTATTTTAGGACTGTCAAATTTTTCTCACTTGACAGCTAGGAGTAAGAAGTATATTGTCCCTAAAAAAAAAAAAATCCTTAAATAACATCATGAAAGTAGTTTAATTCTTTACCTTAAAAAGTAATAAAACCATGCCCTTATTGGACTAGTACGAAATTAACAAATTGGTATAAGGTAATAGATCTATTTCTTCTACATATGTTTGCCTCTTGCTGAACTCCCTCAAGGGGACTTTGAAATCCTCACCACCTATTATTGAAATTGCTCTTGGTAACCTTTGGTCAAGACTTTCTTAAAGATTGGCGGCATATAGAATTTCTTATGAGATGATATAAAGTTTCTCTGGTATTGATGTCATTTTGGAGATTAATAGACTGTATTTTACAATAAGACTATTGCAGAATGTAGGGTCAGATTGGGAAAAAAAAAATGACCCATTGGTTATAAAAAAAATGTAATATTTTTTTTTTTAATTTTCGATATAACGTTCGGGACCCTGCCACCCAACTCTTACTATTTATAAATAAAAAAAATAATACGTCTCCGTGGCTCGATTTATTGATCTTCTGCCACTCAGTTATGATCTTATACATCTTCTCGGTAACCACAAAAGCCACCAGAATTTGGTTAAAAAAAATAAAAATATAAGTAACATATACAGTTTTGCTTACAGGGACATCATCTAGAAAGTTGTTTACGTATTGTATGATGGAAAGAGTATATTTTTGTTCGCCCTCTAAAATTTATTGTCAATGTTAAGATTAATTTTACACTAAATATGATGACATCTAATATGACAAGTGTGCATTAAGAGCTCGTTTGGTTCATGGAAAAGATAGGAAAGGAAATCAATTACTTGCTTCTTCTTTTTTTAATTTAGAAAATTGCTATTCTATCCTCTCTCTTTTTCGATGTTTGGAAAGGTCAAAAATATTAGAAAAAAATTTGAATCCTTAATCTTAATTAGTTACCTCCACGTGTGTTGCTCGTAAAAATAAAATTATTAAAAAATTATATAAATTTTTAATTATTTTAAAATATTTAAAATATGATTTAAATATATTTTAATTAGAATTTTTTATAGATTTATATTTTTACAGTTTTGGATATGTGAGTCAGATAATATCATGTATTTAGTTCAAATATTTAAATATATTTGAATTAAATTTTGTTAAACAATTTTAATATTTTGATATTTTTCTATTAAATTAATTTTTAAATTTAGTATTTAAACGATTTTAAATTCAGTATTTAGGTTTGGTGGAAGAAAATAGTGGGTTACGGATGATGAGAATGAAGTAGGTTTTAGAATTTTTTTTTTTTTTTTTAATCTTCCGTTAGTTTTTTTTTTTTTTTGTTAATTAAATTGGTTGAGTATTTATTAAGGATTTAGACGGATAAGATAAAAGTTGGTTTAAGATTTTATTTATCTACCGTAAGTAATTTTTTTAAAATTTAATTGGTTGAGTATTTACTTACGGCTTAGGCGGCTCACTTCTGAGCCGTCTAGAAGCTGATTTATATAATGAAAGATGTGGAAAAGTGAATCCTTGGGTGGGTGAAAAACCATTTTTTACCCTACTTTCATTTACATTGGGAATTATTTTACTTTTCTCCCCCTTTCTTTAATGTATCATCCAAACATAGAAAAATAATGACTTTTTATTATTATTTTGTATAAGGGTACTAAGTTTATGATCTAATTAGAATTTTGGTACATTTGATGGATTTGGGTACTCGGAAATGGAAATATGACACCAAAGTCTAATTATGTACTAAACCTGATACCCTTATACAAAATAATCTTTTTTTTTCCAAGGCCATGATTCCTTGAACCCAACGTGACCTAAGAGCATCATTAGTAAGGCCCATCCCACATTCTAGATTTTAGATTTAAAATGTAGGAGCTCATTTTGTAGAATAGTAAGTTTCATCCCTAGTTCCAATTTCTAGATTTTGAGTCTCATCCCAGCCATGAGTCTCATCCCAGCCATGGGAGCTATAGGTTGGAACTCCCAATTTCTAGATTCTAGATTGTAAGAACCCATTTTCTAGAATAGTAAGTCCCAATTTTGAGCCCAACATTCTAGATTCTAGATTTTATTTTATTTTACATCAATTTTTGATCACACAACCTTTGGAATCGAAGCTCACAACTATTTTCATACAAATCCAACTCATTCTACATTTATCTTTCTATTTTTTTTTTTAATTTTGGACCCCAAACTGCATGGAAGAGTCCCAACTGAGCTCTAAGAAAGAGGCAGCAGTAGGCAAGAGGCTCATCTCTCTCTCTCTCTCTCTCTCTCTCTCTCTCTCTCTCTCTCTGTGTGTGTGTGTGTATTGATACATCATCGTTATAGCAGGTCTCTGATTCATGGCTTCTGCGTCGTGCATCAAATGATTTATCAAGAACATAAATGTTCAAGACTTTCTTCAGCAGGGCCGATCCAGAGCATTTTAATGTCCAGGACAAAATCTAAATTGATGTCCAAGATATATTGAAAATAAAGTATTAAATTTTTTTTGGAGAAGATTCAGTATTTCATTATCATGAACGCATTCTACATTTAGGGTCTCGCTAAAACCTTGTTAATTTTTTTCGAAAAAATAATACCATAGCAATTTAAGTACATGCGTCTTGATCACGTTTAAATACAATATCATAAAATTATTCTACAAAATCAATAACAACTCTTAGACATGAATTCTTGCATCATTTTTTATATGATTGCATAATCAAACATCGGAACTCATTCTAACTCAAGTTCCGCTAAGAAACATAAACAAACTAAATCAATCTAAATATCAAACAAGCTTTCCGGCAATGGTTAATTAGAACGATGAAAATGACATCTTTGTAGTGAACATTCCGTTTCTGCTGTACATGATCCAAATCCAGTAATTCTCAAATCAATCCAAATACCACATCCAACAATCCCCAAATTATCTTATCATTGACATTTGTTAAAATTACTATGTAAGACAACATTACATAGTATGTAGTGCAAAATTTCCAAATTAATTTACTCAAAATTCAATAATTTAATATTGCAACTCGAGATCATTAAAATTATCATCACTATTAGCATCACCAGCACTTAAATTCATCATTAAAAATCAAATTTTAGACCAAATACTCGAGTTCATTACATGAAGATTATTCAACCAAAATTACACCATTGTTTCAGTGAGTAGTTATTGTCTTAGTTGTAGCTTTACACTAATTCAACGATTGTAAAATTTTAATTCCCAACTTGAAATCTCTAAGTATATTTCAAAATTCTGGATATAAAAGGACGTGAAGAAGAAAAGAAAAAAAAAATCAAGAGTATGGGATTCAATTATAAACAGAAAAAAGAAGTAAGAGGGAATCAAAATCAACAATTTCCAAAAACACTTAGTGTTGCCCATCAATTTCCCAATAGAATTTGAAAGAAAGTTCTTTTCTGAAATCGGAAGGGACAAATTTTCAAAAAATAATTGTCAATTTTTTTTTCTTTTTAACAACTTTTTTATTATATGTTAATACTTAGATAATATATATTACAAACTCTTCAAATTATTTGGGGCTCCGGACCCATGTCCCGTTTGCCCCTCCCTCGGGCCGCCGTTGTTTATCAATGTCGAACTTTAAACTTTATATTTTAAGACAGAAGACGAACTCTAAAAATTGATGCCCTCAAAGCTTAACATTCATATATATATATATATATATATATATATATATATATATATATAGCATTATCAACACAAAATTTAAAAAAAAACATCATAATAAAATACTAATAAAATTGAATATATTTCAAACCAAAAAATAAAATTGTATTTGTTCTGTTGTTCAATTACCTCCGAGAAAATACGTGTGAGAAACTTTCACCCAAAATTTACCTGTCAAATAATCGAGTGCAGTGAAGCCATCTTTCCTCGAACTATCGACAGTGACACAGGCACGGAAATCCAACATACACTTCTCTTAGCAGCACTACAAGTATCAGAGTAGTCTCCATCTGGAAGACGAGTGCAACAACAAAGATGTCAATAGAAGCATTCGGCAATCAAACTTTGTTGTGACCAAATTGATGAATTGGTGTGTGATGCATACCTTCAAAGTTCATATGAAGCCCTGCTCATAGATACGAGTGATTTTGATCAAAACTCTCTAAAGTAGGAAATTTGCATAACATCAGCTGATATATACACGTATGGGAACATCAAACCACCATCAATATAAATATCCAAATTCAATACGGATTCCTTCCTTCCTTCCAAGCAGAAATCAGCCACGTCAGTCTCATTGCCGAAAGGGACTTAAAAACAGAAAATGCACTCCGCAACTGGATTTCCTACATACACGAGTTACCGGGGAACATAGCTTCTATGTACATTTTGAAGCTGTCCACTACAAATCAACATATTTAAAAGCTTTTGCATAAAAGATTTGCAAGTCACTATACATTTTCCTTTCTGCATGTTGCTATCATTATGCTTAAAGCTATAACGAGAAACTTCATATGTCCGGAGAAACCTAATACTGAAACTACTACGAATTTCATACCTACTGAAACTACATTGAACTATATACGCCCAGAACAACCAGCACTACAGAGTCTGAAACTGCTCTCCAGAGAGAAACCAGCCACCGACTACTTTCCTAGTCTTTTACCTACTTTTCAAATCAACCACAATCACGCTGATGTTATCTGCACTTTCTCTTTGCAGAGCAAGCCTTGCCAGCAAATTGGCCGCAAGGGAGCATCGGGAATCAGGTTGCCCCTGAATGTCGCCACTAGTATTCTTGTTGGCTCCAGCTCTTGGCTCTCCTGCTCCCATCGTTGGACTTCCCTCCATTAATAAACAACTTCGAGCTACATCACATGCCAAGTCATTGGGTACAACATCCCATAGTCCATCACTAGCAATGATCAGGCATTCATCATGAGGGTGTCGGTCCACAATGCGTATCTCAGGCTCGGATATCACTACTGGTTTGAAATATTTGTCTCCTGTAGAAGAAGAAAGAAAGTTACGGATTTCAGCAAGGCCATTTTGAAGAAAAGAAGAATACACATTGTTACATACATATACTATCTTCTGACTGGCATTTCCCATTGGTAGTCGTAAATAACATCACAAAACTGTTTAGGAGGGCATAGTACATGTATTGACTGGTCAATCAATTTGTTGATATGGTATGTTGGGTGTCATATTTAAGTATAGTATAAGCACATGGGAATATCCTGAGGACATATTTGGGATGCCAGAATATGTCACAGGATATTCCATTATGAGATTATTGTCATAATGATTGAGATCATTGTATTAATGACTGTAAGGCTATATAATGCCAATGAGACAATCAATAAAATCATCAACTAATTTCAACATGGTATCAGAGCCAAGTTTCCACAAACCCTAGCCGTCACCAAGCTTCCACAAACCCACAGGAGGATTTTCTAGATCTCCTCCACCGAACTCTTCCACGCCCCCTCCCTTCCCGCCTCGTCTACCCCCCTCCCTTCAAAAAAAAAAAAAAAAAAAAAAAAAATCTTCACGGCTGCTGCGACTGCTGCTGCTGCTGCTGCGACGGCGGCTGTGACATGCGTGCTGCCGCATCCTCCACACCAGCACTAGACATCGCCTAATAGGGATGCCTAGATCTGGAAAAAGGAGGGACATGTTCGGATCTAGGAGCGGACGACGAGGACGAGCGTGAGTCGTGGAGCGGACGTGACGTGATTGGATAGACGAAGCATCGATGGAGGAGATCATCAAGAAGCTAGATTCTGCAGAGGTGGCGACGTTGATGAAGTTGTTGACGATGTCGGCTGGTGAGAACACGACACGAACGTCGCCGGAGTTGAAGCTTCCCTCCATCGATCTGAAATTAGATGGACCAGCCACCTATCTGAGTTGGTCACGGCGGGTGAGAAGAACCCTCGCAGGAAAAAACATGGAGGGGTTCCTGACGGGCGAGACGACAGAGCCGGACGAGGGCTCGACAGGACGCGATGAGTGAAAGTCCACTCATATGGTGATCTACATCTGGCTTCTCAACTCCTTAGTCCAGTCTATTGCCGCCACAGTAGACGGTATTGAGATGGTAAAAGATGTGTGGGAGAAGTTGAGAAGGACCTATGATGGTGTGGGGAACAACTTACGGGTCTTCCAGATAAAGGGGGAGATTGATGACACCGTACAGGGAGAGAAGACGGTGCAGGAGTATGCCACGGAGTTGGAGCGTCTGTGGTTGGATTATGATCACTCCTCAGATCGGACGAGCTGCGGGGACCCTAAGTGTAAGGAGAGACAGGTGTGTCTGCAGGAGAGGACGATGAAGTTTCTCAAAGGGCTGACTGCAGCTTTCGCACAGAGGACGGCCCTACTTCTAGCCCAACCAAAGATCCCTAGCCTTGAGGAGGCTATCTCAGCCATGATCCAGGAGGAGACACGCATCAGGCTGCAAGCAGGGACATGTGGTCCCCCCGAAGCAAAGTCAGCACTAGCGATCACCAGCTCAGGTAACACACGATCTAAGGGAGAACCCTGGCAGGATAACCGGCAGTGCTACAACTGTGGGGAGATGGGTCATCATCGATATGCTTGTACCAAACCACCTAGGGAGGGAGACTCAGGTGGTGCACGAGGACCGTTCGGCGGACGAGGATATAATGGAGGACGTGGTCGTGGTCGAGGAGGTAGACGAGGCGGCCGAGGAGGTTATCGAGCAAACCTCCTGATATCAGAAGGGAACGGAGAAGCTGATGGCACCATTACTGTGGAGGACCAGGCACTGGGAGACATGAGGAGTAGAACAGAGGAGGCGTCCACCTCATTCTTTGTTAGGGGCAACGCTGCCATATATGCCCATCCATCAGAAGGTACTGACGAATCACTTGCCCTTGCGTCTATCTCTTCCCTTAAATTATCAGACTGGATTATCGACTCGGGAGCATCTCGACATGTGACTGGGAATGCTAGTGAGTTTTCTTCCTACACTCACCTAGCATCAGCAGACAACATTCAGACAGCTGATGGCACTTTCCAGCCAGTGGTCGGTAAGGGTACTGTTAATTGTACAGGTTCAGTAAGATTATCCAATGTTTTACATGCTCCATCCTTTCCAGTCAGTCTCTTGTCCATTAGTTCTATAATCCTCCAACTTAAATGCATTGTTTCTTTTGATATTCCTAAGGTGACCTTCCAGGAGAAAGGGACAGGACGAAGACTTGGGACTGGCACTTGGCATGAGGGACTGTGGTACCTAGATCGAGAAGGACTGGACTCAGCATTGGTATCTATGGCAGAGAAGGCTGGCATGGAAGGACTGCAGCAGAGGACTGAGGATACCTTGATGCTCCATCATCGGAGGATGGGACATTCTTCCTTTGATACTCTAAGTAAGTTATATCCAGAGATTTATGCAAAAACAAAAAAAGAGAAATTAGTATGTGATGCGTGCGAGTTAGGAAAACTTACTAGGAGCTCATATGTTGGCACGGGTCATAGGAGCACTTTTGCTTTTGAGGTAGTACATTCTGATGTCTGGGGTCCATGTGCTACTAACACTATGAATGGTTATAAGTACTTTGTTTCTTTCATTGAGTGTGCCTCTCGTGTTACCTGGTTATATTTGATGAAAAATAAGAATGATGTACCTGCTTGTTTTCGGGATTTCCATAAGCATGTCCAGACTCAGTACAAAGCAGTTGTGAAGGTACTGAGGTCTGACAATGGAACGGAGTATACCAACAGGACGCTTGCAGAATACTTGTCAGCACACGGAATACAGCATCAGACCACCTGTGCATACACACCAGCACAAAATGGAGTTGCAGAAAGGAAAAACAGACACCTTCTGGAGGTCGCAAGAAGTATGATGATCGACATGAATGTCCCACAGAGTCTGTGGGGGCATGCAGTGTTGACAGCAGCTCAACTCATCAACAGGATGCCCTCGAAGGTCCTCGGATGGAAGTCCCCATGTGAGGTATTGCAAGGCAATAATAGTGGGATACTCCCACTGAAGGTGTTTGGGTGTGTGTGTTTTGTGAAGGACAACATGCCATCAGTTGGGAAACTTGACCCTAGAGCGGTCAAATGCATCTTCGTAGGCTACTCGGCGACCCAGAAGGGGTATGTGTGCTGGAGTCCAGTAGAGAAGAAGAAGTTTGTCAGTATGGATGTCCACTTTCGGGAGCATGAGCCATACTACCACCAGGACGGAACTTCATACAACACGCCTAATACTGCCAGTATTAGGCGAGAGGGGGAGATGGAGAACTTTGTGGTAACCGATTTAGAAGTTTGGCATGGAGGCACGGAGAAGGGACAAGAAGGTGAAGATGTTAGGCCTACGGCTCAGGGAGAGTTACTTACCTACAGCAGGAGAGAGAAGCAAACTGCAGGACCAGTACCGACAGTGCCAGTGCCAAGTCCTTTGCCTGCGTTCGTCCCAACTCCTGAGGCACCGACACCAACCCCCCTTCAGGTGATACCCCTCCTTCACAAAATATCATTCCTCCTACTTCTACTCCTCCCACACCACTATCTGTACGGAGGACCACTCGCAGCAATGCAGGAAATTCTCCAAACAGATATGGTTGGGATATTGCTCAGTTTGTTTCTTATGACCATATCTCTTCTTCTCATGGAGCATTTATAGCATCTTTGGATAGTATTACTGTACCTAACAATTGGCAGGTTGCCAAGAACGATCCAAAGTGGAAAGCGGCAATGCACGAGGAGTTGGGAGCTCTGGAGAAGAACCACACTTGGGAGCTTGTGAGATTGCCAGAGGGGAAGAGAACAGTTGGATGCAAGTGGGTCTTTACCGTGAAGCAGAACCCAGATGGACAGGTTGAGCGCTACAAAGCTCGACTAGTAGCCAAAGGATACAGTCAGACGTACGGCATCGACTATGACGAGACCTTTGCACCAGTTGCAAAGATGAGCACTGTCAGGACTCTGATTTCTCTGGCAGCGAATGGTGGATGGAAGCTACACCAACTGGATGTGAAGAATGCATTTCTTCACGGAGATCTAGTGGAGGAGGTGTACATGGAGATACCACCAGGATTTGGCACCAATCAGACAGTAGGCAAGGTCTGCAGGTTGAAGAAGTCCATCTATGGACTGAAGCAGTCTCCTCGAGCGTGGTTTGACAGATTCAGAAGAGCGATGATAGGGATGGGATATCAGCAGATCAATGCGGATCATACTGTGTTCTTCCGTCGGAGTGGAGGCCACATCACCATGCTTGCGGTGTATGTGGACGATATGATTATCACAGGAGATGATGAGCAGGAGATCGCCCAACTCAAAGGAAAGCTTGGCAAGGAATTCGAGGTGAAGGATCTCGGCCTTCTTCGGTACTTCCTTGGGATTGAGATTGCTCGAGAAGCAGAGGGGATTGTTCTCTCTCAAAGGAAGTATGCACTGGACCTTCTCACAGAAACTGGGATGTTGGGGTGCAAACCTGCAGCGACACCAATAGATCAGAGGTTCAAGATTGATGCTGAGGCTGGAGAACCAGTTGATCGGGACAGATACCAGAGACTGGTTGGCAAGTTGATCTATTTGAGCCACACACGTCCTGATATCTGCTTTGCAGTAAGTGTGGTGAGCCGCTACATGCATGACCCACGGAAGGGTCATATGGATGCAGTGTACCAGATTCTGAGGTACCTGAAAGGTGCTCCCGGGAAGGGACTAATATTCAGGAAGAACAATCACGTGAGCATCGAGGGCTACTGTGATTCTGACTGGGCTAGTTGTGCTGATGACAGGAGGTCTACCTCAGGATATTGCATATTTGTAGGAGGTAACTTGGTCTCCTGGAGGAGTAAGAAGCAGTCTGTGGTGGCCAGATCGACAGCTGAAGCAGAGTACAGAGCTATGGCCTTGGGAGTTGCAGAGCTGCTATGGTTGAAGAATATGCTGGTGGAGCTGAAGCTGGATCAAGGAGCCAAGATGAAGCTGTGGTGTGACAATCAGTCAGCTATTAGTATCGCCAACAATCCAGTACAGCATGACAGGACCAAACACATCGAGATTGATAGATTCTTCATCAAAGAGAAGTTGGATAGTGGATTACTGGAGCTTGGCCATGTTCCAACCAGGGATCAAGTAGCAGATGGACTAACCAAGGGACTCGCCTCAGTGAGCATGATTAGAGGATGTGACAAGATGGGCTTAGTGAATATCTTTCACCCATCTTGAGGGGGAGTGTTGATATGGTATGTTGGGTGTCATATTTAAGTATAGTATAAGCACATGGGAATATCCTGAGGACATATTTGGGATGCCAGAATATGTCACAGGATATTCCATTATGAGATTATTGTCATAATGATTGAGATCATTGTATTAATGACTGTAAGGCTATATAATGCCAATGAGACAATCAATAAAATCATCAACTAATTTCAACACAATTGCTATTTAATGTTACACCAAAGAATCTCATAATAAATGCTAAAAGCCAGACACACCATAGTTATTTTGTTTTCATGATGGGAAATAATGTTGAAACTCATGTTTATGATGGAAGATACGTCTATATTAAAGAACTGGTTGGTTGGCCAATTGCTTATTCTAACATGTTCTTACCCTAGAAAAATATCATCCTAAATATACTAGGAGTTTATAAATACTAGTAATAGTTAGACCACTATTAAATAGAAAAACCTTTCAAGTTTATAATTAGGGCATCCAAGATTAAGAATGAGGTACACACAATATCGTATAGAAGATCCTTTCTAATTTGTAGTTAGGACATCAGAGTATATGAATGGCAGGCAAAATATATCTGCTTATCAGGATTTTTATCCATGTACAGGAAAATTGTAAGAATTACCTGGCATAAAACATATCAAAATTACACATCAGATGTAAGAACAGAAAGCCTTAGCAATCATCTAGGAAACTATACTCCACCATCCGAGCTGTGTCAAGTAAGAATCACTTCCTCAGTTAACATAAATAGAAATGATGGCCCTCAAATATTATGTATTTATAGATATTATATATTTATTTACGTATAGATAGACACAGCCAACCCCAAAAAATTGGGATATAGGCTTTTGTTGTTGTTGTATATGCATAATAGATAGAAACCATGCTCTGTTTAGGAATTTCTTTCTCACTGTAAGCTTTAGAAGTACTTTCTCACTTCCCAGAAAACTCTTGGCCTTCAAAAGATTGTGAGCTAAACATTAGAACATCTTCACGATAAGAAAACTGCAGTATTATAACTTGACTACCACTGTAGCATGATATTTAAAAGGTAGGAGACACGTATCAGAATCATAATGGAGATCCAAACTCTGTTATAAAAGGAGGCCACCTAGGCGCTAGGTGCCAGGTGCCCGTCCGATGCTCGCCTAGTCCCCCCACCCCCACCGCACCTCCCACCCTCCGGACGCCCGACTATGCATGTTTTGGGGTTTTATGAATTTTTTCTACAAAATTCAGTAGGTTTTTCTGGATTTTTATTTTTATGAACCGTCTAGATCTAGGCGGCGGGTGCCCGCCCGGCTAACGCTTTTCACAACCTTGGATCCAAATTATAATACTTGTTGAAAAACATGGGAGACATCCATTTGTCATGAGATTCCAAATTACTATTTCCCATATTCAATACAAATCTAAGAACTTATTGGCTGGGTTTGGTTTGGTCGCACTGAGGGTTTGGTCGAACAAAAAGCCTTAGCAATCATTCGGTGAGACTTGTCTCATTGTTCTAGTATACGTACCCGATATACGCGTATTATACATGTATAGCTTATTTATTGTTTAATTGCTTATATCATGTTTTAAGCCATTCATACATTGTTTAGGTTATTTTTGTAAGTTTTTCTTAGTTGCATGTTTTGGACCATTGGTCCCTTGGTTTTCTTGGTGGGTGGCTGTGAAGAACCCGGATGAGGGGCATGGATTATGATCAAATGGCCTACAATCAATTCCTTGGCTATATAAGCAATCTCATTCTCTTTCCTCCACTTTTTTTTTTCATTTATCTTTCCTTCTTCATTTCTTCCCCGGCAGAGAGCAGCAGCCGAGATTGGCCTTGGCTGTGGGTGACCTTGGTATGGTATTAGGCTAGAACTTGACCATAGGCAAGTACATCTTGCCAACCGAAGGAACAACCTTCGATCTTGCTTTGATTCTCAGTATAACTTGCTTTAAATCATTTGATCGATTTTATTTTTGGGTAACACTTAGAACTTGTCTCATTGATGATTTTGTTTTTCTTGAATTGGATCTGCTCATGGAGCCCGAGAACAGCAAGTCGGAGAATGCAAAGTTGGCCTGAGAATGCATACAAAAAGTACGCAGGGAACCATTGTCGCATAGCGAGGTTCCAGTGAGCGCACTTGTGTGTGTTTCACAAATCCTTTAGAAAGTGCGCCAAGATATGTTGAGTACTCTGGACGCACTTCTCTACTCCTACGTACGTTTTGTACTATGCAATTCCTTCAAAAGTACGCCAATCCTACTTGGTGCACTTTTGAATGGGTCCACAAGTCATCAAGAATGTACGTCACTGCTTAAATAGCCAAGTTGGCGCACTTTGCAGATATTGCAGAGTTGGCGCACTTTGGTGAACTTTTCTTACCGGCGCACTTTGTCGCTTCTGGAGAATGGCGCACTTTGTTGTGTTGACGCATTATGTGGCATTATCCAGAGACGACGCACTTTGTAGCCCTTCGTAATTGCTTAATGACTAAGCAATGACTTCTGATCATTCTCGAGAATTGTGTTCTCAACTGCAGGGTCGTCTCGACTGCTGTGCCATGCCTTGAAACTTGTGGTTTGTCTTTTAGTAGACCTCCCTACGCTTGTTTGTGCGCCAAACCTCACTACTGGCATACTTGTTGAAAGTGTGCCAAGTTCATAGCTTATGTACTTTCATTTGTGTGCCAATGATAGATTTATGCGCCAAGCTCCTGGCTCTCGCACTTCTATCATTGTGCGCCAAGGTCCTAGAAGTGCGCTTTAGTATGATTTGTGCGCCATCTTTGCTAAGAGCACTTTTGTATCAAAGTGCACCAAAACTGTCCGGATTAGTGATTTGTGCACCAAAACTGTTTTTGGCCATTTGTGCGCCAGTACTCGTTTGGCCATGTGTAAGCCAATAGTATTTTTGGCCCATTGTGCGCGGATGATTAATTTTTTTGCCTGATTTTATGCGCAACCCTGAATTGATGATTTATGCAACTGTATGACAGTATTCTCTTTAATATGCTTAACTCTTGATGATTCTCTGGTTCTCTTCTATCCCGTTATTTAAGTTAATCCTGGTTATTTTCTGAATATGACATCCTTAATATTGGTCTTGATTTCTTGACATGATCTAGTGATTGTACACTATAAATGAACTCCTGAATCATGACACTGTACTGATAATCCTGATCCTGAACTGATAATCCTGATCATGTACTGATAATCCTGTTATAATTCTGATACTGTACTGATAACCATGATACTCCCGATCCTGATAATCCTGATAATGGCTCGACCTAGCGCACAATCCTGATACTGTACTGATAATCCTGATAGTGGCTCGACATAGCGCACTCATGACTTGAGAATTCCTGTAACTGTCCTGATCTAGGCTATTAGTAGCACCTGTATTGCATGACTTGTATCCCCGTGGTTGATTTTTGATTATGCTTGTCAAACTATTGTCATGTCTTGCATCATGTCTAAGACAGATTCCTGAGCACCATGGTCGAGAATCCTTGATAATTGTCCAGGCTAATAACTAGAATAATAATCTAGAAAGCATTTAGAGAGATTTTTTGGCTACATGCAATTCCGGTATCCTAGCGACACTTGATGGATTTGAAGCTCTTTGTTGTAAGGGGCACACTTTCAGCACACCGACGAGTATTGCACTACCAGAAAAGATAAAAAATAATTATACCTGATAAATCTATACTATGTACCTATTCGTCTGGATAACCCAGATAGTCTGAAGGACATGTGGTTGTAAGAAATCTCAAACTGCATGTGTTATTAACTAGGACTGTGATAACCCTAGTTAGCTAATGATAGCAAGCCGTAGGGCATGATTGACCGTGATCGCTTAATTTTCAGTCTAATCTAGTCATGTCCTGATTTGCATTAGCAAACTGATCCGAAAATGGTAACCGGAATACTGATTCCAGATATCCTTGTTTAAATACTCCAGAACTGCTTAACTGTTACTTTACCTGTTATTCTTATTGATTTGTCTGCATGCTAGTTTTAGTTTATAAGTTTGGCTCCCTTGTGGTACTTGCTGTTTTGGGGTCTGATCCCACTGGTTTTGTACGGCCAGATTTCGGAGCAGAACCGCAGGATCTCCCGTACTTCCTGCCTCAAGATGGTGAACAAAAGGAGCACCCGAGGACATGAGTTTCTTCTTTCTCACCTACTTGATCTTGTACATTATTCTTTTGAGGCGTTTAGCCACCGAGCACGTGTTTTGGACTTCACATTCTAGCCTGCGGGCCTACATGTAAAGCATATTCTAGACTATAGCTAGAGCTGATCATGTAACATTGTACTCTGCTAGTTCTTCATTTTGGTAACTAGCTCCATGATCATCTGGATATGTATAGTTTGGGACGCCTTACTATTATTTGTTGGTGATCATACATTTTGTAAACTTGATGCTTGCTTGAGATTGAGACACCTAGGATTCTTGACCCAGAATTGCCTGATGGATTGTAAACCCTCGCATGTCTAGACAGTCGTGACCGTATCTCGGGGTATAGAGTACTCTGGTATACGTAGTTGGCTTTGTCTGCTTCCGCTCTCCATTATTCTGGTTCTGGGATGTGATACATTCCAAATTATTTTTTTCCATACTCTACCGAACTTATTTGAGACTATGTATCGGCCGATACCGATTATTTCTTTCAGTATCAGATCGGTCTAGTCAAAAACCGATCCAATCCGGCCGATACATATCGGTATCGGCTGATACTTTGAACCTTGGAAAAAAATCCTTTCATATTAGAAAGAGTATCCAATTTGTAAAGGATTTTGTTCTCCTTTCCTTTCTTTTCCCTCACTTTCTTAGCAGCCAAACACAACCATAAAGTTTTACGTCAGTCTTCATGTAACTATCGATTAAAGTTGTACGAGAGACTATGCTGCTAGTTTGAATGTGAAATGATTATTGAATAATGAGTTTAAACAGAATTCATGATATTTGGAATTATCATTAGTTGGCATAAAGCTATACATATATCATCATTTATATATTCCTTATATGTACCTCATCATGTCATGGTCAATTGTTCAGAATTTTCATGTTGTGCAAGTACACTGTTGGTATCCGTACAACATATTTTAATATTGGCAAAGAAAAGAGTAATGACGGAAAAAAATAGATCAGTTACAACCAAGGTTCAAAAGCTTGGTATTGGACCCTCTTGAGGAGTATTGGTATACTGGGTTTTGAGAATTTAGAAAAATAAAATATTTATAAATAATTAAAATGTTGAAGTAAACATATATAAATTACCTGTTAATTTTAGTGCCTAATCACATGTTTTCATGATTTCTATAAAAGTATAGCATGGTAGTTTCATGATTTAATATGTATGTTCCCCTCAATGTGTTTGAAAATCTCTTTACAACAACAACAACAAAGTATATACTTCTTTTAAAACAATCCATGTTCATTTAGGCATATCTCTAGTCCTAGTAGCTCCTTTAACTATTATCTCATTTCTCCTTTGGAGCATATATTGGTCTAAGTTGGCCATGTCCAAACCACCTAAGACGATCATCTCCCTTATCCTTAATTGGCACCACCTCAAACTTCCCACGAATACACTCAATTCTTATCATATCTTTCAATGTATTGCCACTTATCCATCTTACCATTCTCATTTCTGTTACACTAATTTTCTAGACATGTTTCTTAAATGTCAACACTTTGATACATAAAGGATGGTTTGGTCTTATAACCATCTTATAGTATTTTTTTCTTTCAACTTCAAGGGTATCTTCCGATCACAGAGTAGTCTAGAACTACTCAATTTCAACCATCTTGTTTTAATTATGTGCATGGCATCCTTCTAAATCTGTGTGATGATGAATGAACATGTGACTTGGAAATATCTCTTTAAAATAACATTAATATGGTGTGAATATTTCTAAGTCAAAAGACTGTTATCAGAATGACAGGACATACTAGACCCTAATCTAATGAGTTTCTATATTTAGAGTCCTCAACCCTAGCTGTTTTAGTGTACATATTTCCAAAATCTATCTATTACAAGTTGACAATCCTAACATTTCTTTTTCTATATTTAGAGTCCTCAACCCTAGCTATTTTAGTGTACATATTTCCAAAAAATTGGGGATTTCCAAAATCTATGCATAGTTCCAAGTTGAAAATTGGGGATTTGAACAAGGATTTCTATTAGTTTCAACCCATGTCGATACGCCAGATACAATACAACAGATGTATCGGTATTGGCCGAGTTTTGAAACCATGGTCATGACACCATAACTTTAAATTCAACTAGTGCCATAAAAATATCATTCTTATTCTTTATAAAGGAACACTGAATCATTGACATATGTGCTTCTACATTTATGTGGACATCTCATGATGATTTCAAATAATCATAAATTATTCATTCATATCTACCATAAAAATTTAATTAACGTCATAAAAAATATCATTATTATTCTTTACAAAGTACTTATGCATTGACATATGTACTTCTACATTTATGTGGGACTTTCATGATGATTTGAAACCATCATATATCTTTGGTTCGTATCTACCATAGTTGTGTTTTATATCTAGCAAATTTGAATGGTTGTAGATGAGAGTATGAAAAAAAAAATGCCACAAGACATAAGTAAAGAATAGTGACCAACAAATACGAATGAAATGCTACTCCAATATGTAAATAAAGAAAAATAATCAACAAATGGGGATGAAACTATGCATAGAAAAAAAATTCATGTTGATGAGAAAATGTAAAAGGCTCAAGACTATTACTTGACAAGTTATGAATAAATAATAACTCTGAAAAGTTTAGGGAGCTTGTCCATATGGATGCAAAGGTTGCTCATAAAATATAATATGCATAAATAAAGTAGTTAGACTTTTTTCAAGGCACGTCCAAGATTGTGGATACACAATATATATAAAATTGCAAGCTTCTTTACAAGAGCGACGAATAAGGATCTGAAATTACATCAAGTCTAGAGTAGCTCTGTTTTTTATTGTCAACCATTCATTTACAAGTTATTTAGCAAGGATGATTTTCTTATAGAACCATTAAAATACGGAACTTATTGAGAATATGTCGATAGATTTGTGGACATTTCATATCCAATGTCGTATTACTCTCGTACAAATCCTTAGCACTGTTTGCAGGGTTAGCAATTTCTTAGTATGTTTTGGTGCATGTGCGGTATGGATACAAGGAATATTAAAATGGTCAATGTGCGGTTTGCTAACTTGGGAACTTGTGTTATGTCCTATTTTTCGGTCATCTCATTTTAGTGTCATTTTATATTCACGTTGATATAGCTATTTCCAGAAGGACAGAGGCCAACTAACCCCCCCCCCCCACCCCCACCCCACACCCACACACACAAACCACCACCACAACAACAACACACACACAACCCTATGTCCTATTTTTCAATCATCTCATTTTAGTGTCATTTTATATTCACGTTGATATAGCTATTTCCAGAAGGACAGAGGCCAACTAACCCCCCCCCCCCCCACCCCACACCCACACACACAAACCACCACCACCACCACCACAACAACACACACACAACCCTATGTCCTATTTTTCGGTCATCTCATTTTAGTGTCATTTTATATTCACGTTGATATAGTTATTTCCAGAAGGACAGAGGCCAATTAACCCCCCCACCCCTACCCCACACCCACACACACAAACCACCCCCACCACAACACACACACAACCCTCCACATGCACACGTCAACCGACCAAATCGTCCCAATGTCTTCCCCATTCCCCACCAAAGGGTTGGCCATTTTGGTATCACTTTTGGTTCTTACCTTACATTATTTATCCTTTGTCACCCAAAATAGAATATTTCGTATTTGTAGTTTCCTTTTAGACTATTCAGTTTGAAATGTTGTAATAAATACCAAAATATGAATATATTAAGTGAGAAGTGAAATATCATATTGCCAAAAAAAGTCTACATCTTCTAGCATCCATTTAGAATGGAAGTTGGTCCGTTGTCAGATGGCACCTTAAAAGACCATTTAGGACATGGATATGAATGTAATGATTTGTAGGAGAACATACGATTGATTCATGAGAGACTAAGCCATATACTCATCGTCATTGATCCGAATTTTATTTTCTTGACTCTGTTGTTAAAGCTCTTGACACTGCACCAAAACTCTAGAATCGTGATGAGAGTTGAGAGATATTTTTATAATTCTCCAACATGCCCTGATAGGTCGAAATTCATTTTTATGGGTTGTGAGTTGGGTTCACATAGCACATTCATTTAGTCTTCTTAAAATTCACACCTTATGTGGTTTGACGCTGGATTCCTCTAATCCATGTTATAATACATGTTAGAACATCAAGACTTTAGAGTTGTGATAAAGGTTCAGGTATATATTTTTATATTATTCTACCAATTTGTGCTCCAGAGTGGGAGGCTTTCACCAAAACAAGGAAACTGAGGAATGCTACTCTCTAATTCATAGAGCTCACATTCTTGTTTACTTTCTCTTTGATGCTGGGATATTCACTTTCTTTCATGGAATGTGCATACCTTTCTATGTTGCACAGATAGGTAGGAAAATGGTATCCATATTTGTATCATGTCCATAGTCATATCATTGTTTGTATTTGTTGATATGGTATGTTGGGTGTCATATTTAAGTATAGTATAAGCACATGGGAATATCCTGAGGACATATTTGGGATGCCAGAATATGTCACAGGATATTCCATTATGAGATTATTGTCATAATGATTGAGATCATTGTATTAATGACTGTAAGGCTATATAATGCCAATGAGACAATCAATAAAATAATCAACTAATCACAACATGGTATCAGAGCCAAGTTTCCACAAACCCTAGCCGTCACCAAGCTTCCACAAACCCACAGGAGGATTTCCTAGATCTCCTCCACCAAACTCTTCCACGCCCCCCCCTTCTTCCCTTCTCCGCCCTTCGCAGGCCGCCCTTCGCTGTTGTTGCCCCGTCCCGCTACTGCTGCGGCTACTACTGCTGCTGCGGCTGCTGCGACGGCGGCTGTGACATGCGTGCTGCCGCCTCCTCCGCACCAGCACGAGACAGCGCCTAATAGGGATGCCTAGATCTGAAAAAGGGGGGGACATGTTCGGATCTAGGAGCGGACGACGAGGACGAGCGTGAGTCGTGGAGCGGACGTGACGTGATTGGATAGACGACGCATCGATGGAGGAGATCATCAAAAATCTAGATTCTGCAAAGGTGGCGACGTTGATGAAGTTGTTGACGATGTCGGCTGGTGAGAACACGACACGAACGTCGCCGGAGTTGAAGCTTCCCTCCATCGATCTGAAATTAGATGGACCAGCCACCTATCTGAGTTGGTCACGGCGGGTGAGAAGAACCCTCGCAGGAAAAAACATGGAGGGGTTCCTGACGGGCGAGGCGACAGAGCCGGACGAGGGCTCGACAGGACGCGATGAGTGCAAGTCCACTCATATGGTGATCTACATCTGGCTTCTCAACTCCTTAGTCCAGTTTATTGCCGCCACAGTAGACGGTATTAAGATGGTGAAAGATGTGTGGGAGAAGTTGAGAAGGACCTATGATGGTGTGGGAAACAACTTACGGGTCTTCCAGATAAAGGGGGAGATTGATGACACCGTACAGGGAGAGAAGACAGTGCATGAGTATGCCACGGAGTTGGAGCGTTTGTGGTTGGATTATGATCACTCCTCAGATCGGACGAGCTGCGGGGACCCTAAGTGTAAGGAGAGACAGGTGTGTCTGCAGGAGAGGACGATGAAGTTCCTCAAAGGGCTGACTGCAGCTTTCGCACAGAGGACGGCCCTACTTCTAGTCCAACCAAAGATCCCTAGCCTTGAGGAGGCTATCTCAGCCATGATCCAGGAGGAGACACGCATCAGGCTGCAAGCCGGGACAGGTGGTCCCCCCGAAGCAAAGTCAGCACTAGCGATCACCAGCTCAGGTAACACAGGATCTAAGGGAGAGCCCTGGCAGCATAACCGGCAGTGCTACAACTGTGGGGAGATGGGTCATCATCGATATGCTTGTACCAAACCACCTAGGGAGAGAGATTCAGGTGGTGGACGAGGACCGTTCGGCGGACGAGGATATAATGGAGGACGTGGTCGTGGTCGAGGGGGTAGACGAGGCGGCCGAGGAGGTTATCGGGCGAACCTCATGATATCAGAAGAGAACGGAGAAGCTGATGGCACCTTTACTGTGGAGGACCAGGCACTGGGAGACATGAGGAGTAGAACAGAGGAGGCGTCCACCTCATTCTTTGTTAGGGACAACGCTGCCATGTATGCCCATCCATCAAAAGGTACTGACGAATCACTTGCCCTTGCGTCTATCTCTTCCCTTAAATCATCAGACTGGATTATCGACTCGGGAGCATCACGGCATGTGACGGGGAATGCTAGTGAGTTTTCTTCCTACACTCACCTAGCATCAGCAGACATCATTCAGACAGCTGATGGCACTTTCCAGCCAGTGGTCGGTAAGGGTACTGTTAATTGTACAGGTTCAGTAAGATTATCCAATGTTTTACATGCTCCATTATTTCCAGTCAGTCTCTTGTCCATTAGTTCTATAATCCTCCAACTTAAATGCATTGTTTCTTTTGATATTCCTAAGGTGACCTTCCAGGAGAAAGGGACAGGACGAAGACTTGGGACTGGCACTTGGCATGAGGGGCTGTGGTACCTAGATCGAGAAGGACTGGACTCAGCATTGGTATCTATGGCAGAGAAGGTTGGCATGGAAGGACTGCAGCAGAGGACTGAGGATACCTTGATACTCCATCATCGGAGGATGAAACATTCTTCCTTTGATACTCTAAGTAAGTTGTATCCTATGCAAAAACAAATAAAGAGAAATTAGTATGTGATGCGTGCGAGTTAGAAAAACTTACTAGGAGCTCATATGTTGGCACGGGTCATAGGAGCACTTTTACTTTTGAGGTAGTACATTCTGATGTCTGGGGTCCATGTGCTACTAACACTATGAATGGTTATAAGTACTTTGTTTCTTTCATTGAGTGTGCCTCTCGTGTTATCTGGTTATATTTGATGAAAAATAAGAATGATGTACCTGCTTGTTTTCGGGATTTCCATAAGCATGTCCAGACTCAGTACAAAGCAGTTGTGAAGGTACTGAGGTCTGACAATGGAACGGAGTATACCAACAGGACGCTTGCAGAATACCTGTCAGCACACGAAATACAGCATCAGACCACCTGTGCATACACACCAGCACAAAATGGAGTTACAGAAAGGAAAAACAGACACCTTCTGGAGGTCGCAAGAAGTATGATGATCGACATGAATGTCCCATAGAGTCTGTGGGGGCATGCAGTGTTGACAGCAACTCAACTCATCAACAGGATGCCCTCGAAGGTCCTCGGATGGAAGTCCCCATGTTAGGTATTGCAAGGCAATAATAGTGGGATACTCCCACAGAAGGTGTTTGGGTGTGTGTTTTGTGAAGGACAACAGGCCATCAGTTGGAAAACTTGACCCTAGAGCGGTCAAATGCATCTTCGTAGGCTACTCGGCGACCCAGAAGGAGTATGTGTGCTGGAGTCCAGTTGAGAAGAAGAAGTTTGTCAGTATGGATGTCCACTTTCGGAAGCATGAGCCATACTACCGCCAGGACGGAACTTCACACAACACGCCTAATACTGCCAGTATTAGGCGAGAGGGGGAGATGGAGAACTTGGTGGTAACCGATTTAGAAGTTTGGCATGGAGGCACGGAGAAGGGACAAGAAGGTGAAGGTGTTAGGCCTACGACTCAGGGAGAGTTACTTACCTACAGCAGGAGAGAGAAGCAAACTGCAGGACCAGTACCGACAGTGCCAGTGCCAAGTCCCTTGCCTGCGTTCGTCCCAACTCCTGAGGCACCGACACCAACCCTCCTTCAGGTGATACCCCCTCATTCACAAGATATTATTCCTCCTACTTCTACTCCTCCCACACCACTATCTGTACGGAGGACCACTCGCAGCAATGCAGAAAATCCTCCAAACAGATATGGTTGGGATATTGCTCAGTTTGTTTCTTATGACCATATCCCTTCTTCTCATAGAGCATTTATAGCATCTTTGGATAGCATTACTGTACCTAACAATTGGAAGGTTGCCAAGAACGATCCAAAGTGGAAAGCGACAATGCACGAGGAGTTATGAGCTCTGGAGAAGAACCACACTTGGGAGCTTGTGTGTAAAACCCCCTTCCTAGAAAATCATATATACCCTTTTATTTATTAATAATTAATTAATATTGTAGTAATTAGGTCTAAATAGGAGAAATAAATTTTTAATAATTTTTATGTTAGGTGTTCGGGCACTTAGAGGACTTGTGGGACCATCAGAAATTTTTCGAAATTTATTCCATGTAGGAGACCCCTTGAGCAGTTGCTAGCCTAACGATGTGCATTACCCTAATCTATAAATTTTCTTATGAGTATATATATATATATATATATATGTATATACAAATATATATATATATATATATTTTATAAAGAGAAGAAAGAAAAAAAATTATTAATTAATAACTAACTAAGTATAATAATATAATAATATTAATAATATTAATACCCACCCTTCTATCAAGCAACTTTAGCTTTTGCTAAAGTTCCCTTCAGCGGACTCTTGCTGTGGCCGCTTGCAACTACCTAGCAATTTGCTAACCAGGACCCGGCCTTTGCAAATCCCTGGCCGATGCTTCCGCGGACTCAAAACCGCTCACCCTCTCTCTTAATATATATATATATATATATATATATATATATATATATATATATATATATATATATATATATATATATATATATAGTTAGCTCTCAAAACCCTAACCTAAATTTCCAGACCTCTTCTTCCCATCTAGAGCCGTCACCGCAGCCAGAGAAACCCCGCCAAGCCATCCAACCATCCCGTCGACGCCGACCTCGCGAACTGCAGTTTTTCACTCGAGGCACCTTCGCTCCGGCATGATTTTCCGTCGACTCGCTCATCCAAACGCTGTTCCGTTTTCATAGGTATGATCATCCCTTAACCCTCTCCAATATCTGTTTTATAGCCAACATCGGAAAACGTGTGCCCATAGGTGAAAAACAGCGCCCAAGTTGGCCCGGACTTACCCAATTCTGAAATCGCAGAAACTTGCGATGACCACCCATATTGTCGAGTTCGTATCTCCCACCACAGAGATCCGAATTCGATGATTCTTTTTGATACCTGTAGATTACTTAACCTAGTTTATTTTCTGTTTAATAACCCTGTGCTAATAGTTGCTGTGGACATAATTATATTCGTCACAAAACTGCGCGCACCCACTTTTTTTGGTTTTCCAAAAGTTGGAGATCGGAGCGCGCCCCGCCAAACGGGACCGCCCCGCCGTGTGCCAAGTGTACCGAATGGTGCACGCAACATAACGGGACACGTAAAAATTCGTGGGGACTGATTCGGACGCGTGTGCGCGCCGGAATCAGACCGTATCCGCGGACACATTTCGTGTCGCCCCTTTTGTGGAACTCGCGCGTATATTGTGCACGCTTGTCAGATTGCGACGAAACTTGCACCACTGGACTCGTGGTAACGCGCTGGTCCTGTGACCCAATTTTCACGTATTTCTGAGACGGTTGACCAGATCGCCAATTGGCGGGCCCCACAGTTGACTTTTTGGACAAAATTCTGTTCGGCCCATCGGAATCCATATTTGGACATACCGTTGGGTTCGTATTGACATCTAGAGTTGTTTGACCCATAGTTTGTCCCATTTAGAGACTGTTACCCTCGGCACGCTTTTCGGTGCAAAGTGGACCCCACTTTGACCCGAAATTACGGTTTTGCCCCTGTGTCCAAATTGGACGAAAGGGCAGTGCTTTCTAGCTATTTTTCTTATTTTGGGAATGTTGGTGATATCTATTTCAGCATCCGGAGATATTTGTTCTGAGGCCATAGCTTCTGGTCCTGTGTATTGGATATCTGGACGTGACATTTTGCAGCTTCTTGCCAGGCAAGTATACCTTGCCATTGTACTGTTATTTATATTCCATATGTTGCATGCATCTTTATTTTCTGTCCTTAGTTCATATATTTTAATTGTTATATAAAATGCTCGCGACGGTGACGTCGCGATATGTTTTTATTTATGTATTGCATTGACCTTGTTCATGAGACTACCCCATTATCATGTAGCACCATTAGGTTTCATTTGACTGTGACACATATTTTTACACGAGTTGTGAGTCTCATATAGATCACGGACGCACGTATTGACTGATCATCGGTACGTGTGGGACGTGCGTTAGGAATAACTGCTGTTAGAAACTTTGCATGCTAGTAGACTTAGCAGTTATTAGAGGTCTATGGACATAGCCTATTATAGTGCGGTGGTCCTATCCTTGTCCTTGTTTGGTTGCAGGATTGGGCTAGGGTACTAAGAATAGGCTATGGACCAAATCGTGTCATGGATGTGACATGCTTAGAGCATTGGGTGGGGAGAACAACAAGTACCGCATTTTGGCTCCTTTGCACTTTCCTTGTGTAACACGTACGCTCCGCCGGAGATACGCGGTTATGATGACCCCTATATATTATCATGGCGGGCCTCCGGCGTTCGAAAGGCGCCGTGCCTTTGTAGGCCCCTGGATCTCCAAGAGAACTATGCCAATCCTATTTATGGCCAGATAGCCTACTTGTTAGAAAGTTGTTCTTAAACTGCATTCACTTTAGATGGTTAGGCGACCCCATTGGATATTTATTTCAGTACTTTATTGGCATGTGTTTAAGTATTCTTGTTATGTCCCTCTGAGGACCTGGTCCCCTGCCAGGTGTATCTTTTCTTGAGTATTTGCAGGAGCGCAGATTTGGAAGGATATAGAGGCTTAGTAGATGTCTTCTCTTCGAGCCGTGATTGGTAGCTGGTACTTATATGTTTGATTGCGTTGTACTTATATTGTATTTATTCTTCCCATTTGAGTCGGTAGTGGATTTGTTTCCATCCGACTACCATCATTAGATACTTTATTTTGAGATCTAGTTTCATAGATACTGGTTATTTATTTCTATGGATTTTCGTGGATGAGATTTAGATTATAACCTGTGACTTGTATTACATTTTATACCACTTGTGGATTTGATATTCATAATACAGCGTACGTATGGATTTGGTTTCCATATATTGGAGTTGCCATATCCATGCGGCTGGCATGCTTATGTGTCCTAGTCCAACGCATTTTTGGGACTGGGGCGTGACATTGTGAGACTGCCAGAGGGGAAGAGAGCAGTTGGATGCAAGTGGGTCTTTACCGTGAAGCAGAACCCAGATGGACAGGTTGAGCGCTACAAAGCTCGACTAGTAGCCAAAGGATACAGTCAGACGTACGGCATCGACTATGACGAGACCTTTGCACCAGTTGCAAAGATGAGCACTGTCAGGACTCTGATTTCTCTGGCAGCGAATGGTGGATGGAAGCTACACCAACTAGATGTGAAGAATGCGTTTCTTCACGGAGATCTAGTGGAGGAGGTGTACATGGAGATACCACCAGGATTTGGCACCAATCAGACAGTAGGCAAGGTCTGCAGGTTGAAGAAGTCCCTCTATGGACTGAAGCAGTCTCCTCAAGCGTGGTTTGACAGATTCAGAAGGGCGATGATAGGGATGGGATATCAGCAGATCAATGCTGATCATACTGTGTTCTTCCGTCGGAGTGGAGGCCACATCACCATGCTTGCGGTGTATGTGGACGATATGATTATCACAGGAGATGATGAGCAGGAGATCGCCCAACTCAAAGGAAAGCTTGGCAAGGAATTCGAGATGAAGGATCTCGACCTTCTTCGGTACTTCCTTGAGATTGAGATTGCTCGAGAAGCAGAGGGGATTGTTCTCTCTCAAAGGAAGTATGCACTGGACCTTCTCACAGAAACTGGGATGCAAACCTGCAGCGACACCAATAGATCAGAGGTTCAAGATTGATGCTGAGGCTGGAGAACCAGTTGATCGGGACAGATACCAGAGACTGGTTGGCAAGTTGATCTATTTGAGCCACACACGTCCTGATATATGCTTTGCAGTAAGTGTGGTGAGCCGCTACATGCATGACCCACGGAAGGGTCATATGGATGTAGTGTACCAGATTCTGAGATACTTGAAAGGTGCTCCCGGGAAGGGACTAATATTCAGGAAGAACAATCACGTGAGCATCGAGGGCTACTGTGATTCTGACTGGGCTAGTTGTGCTGATGACAGGAGGTCTACCTGGGATATTGCATATTTGTAGGAGGTAACTTGGTCTCCTGGAGGAGTAAGAAGCAGTCTGTGGTGGCCAGATCGACAGCTGAAGCAGAGTACAGAGCTATGGCCTTGGGAGTTGCAGAGCTGCTATGGTTGAAGAATATGCTGGTAGAGCTGAAGCTGGATCAAGGAGCCAAGATGAAGCTGTGGTGTGACAATCAGTCAGCTATTAGTATCGCCAACAATCCAGTACAACATGACAGGACCAAACACATCGAGATTGATAGATTCTTCATCAAAGAGAAGTTGGATAGTAGATTACTGGAGCTTGGCCATGTTCCAACCAGGGATCAAGTAGCAGATGGACTAACCAAGGGACTCTACTCAGTGAGCATGATTAGAAGATGTGACAAGATGGGCTTAGTGAATATCTTTCACCCATCTTGAGGGGGAGTGTTGATATGGTATGTTGGGTGTCATATTTAAGTATAGTATAAGCACATGGGAATATCCTGAGGACATATTTGGGATGCCAGAATATGTCACAGGATATTCCATTATGAGATTATTGTCATAATGATTGAGATCATTGTATTAATGACTGTAAGGCTATATAATGCCAATGAGACGATCAATAAAATAATCAACTAATCACAACAGTATTAATGCAGCATAGACACCTATATGAAAATGTCTGTACCCCGTATGTTCATATCGTGTCCTTATCTGTAAACATGTTCGTATTCATGCAACATAGATGCCCTTTAATTTGTATCCATGAAAAAGAGGAGCATCGACTCCATCATTTATCTCAAGAAGGTATGTGTTTGTAGATACCATACAAGTACATAAATACATACTAAAATCAAAAGGAGATATGCAAAGGCATCGATTATTGAAAAATGCAATGGAGTTATGAAATAATATTATATTATATTCGCGTGAACTTTGAAAAAGAACAATCTAGGAGATATGCAAATGCATCAATCATTGAAAACAAAAGGAGAGAAAATTGAACATGATGCATAATAAGATTTGTCAATAAGGCAGCGTAGTGCTAGTATTTGCAAGGGTTCTATAAAAAAAACATTATGAATTTACGGGTAAGTGGGTTGGAACATATTACTCAATCACTTACTTGCCCTAAGATGATGTCGAGGTACGGAGCCAGGATTGAGTGCTGAGGGGGCCAAGAACATAAACACATATTCTCATAAAAGTTTAGGGGGGCAGATACACTATATATTTGAGAAATTTAATCACTTATACCAGAAATTTACGAAGTTTTCATAAGTTAGGGGGGACGATGTTTCTACAAATGGCAGTGGACATAATCACACACACCTTAGGCTAGTAAAATGATATACTTAGATGGTATGCAAAAGCCAGATCTTTCATTGACAAACTGTTTCAGGTTTGGCAATGGTCTGAGTAAGGAACAATAGATTGCACACGGTAGCAATCATCTCAGAGCGCACAAGAAGGAGAAGGGAGATTTAAAAAAAAAAATAAAGAGATCTCCACTGCTGCTTGTATACTGATATTTTGATGTATATTGGCCACGGATGCAACGGCAGACCAATACCACTTTACATAAATCAACGTGCCTCAGAAACTAATAACTTTCTTTTCACTTGATATTTTACTACCTAGTCATCCTTCCCATTTTCTAACAAATGCCAAATGCCAACTAAACCCCCCCCCCCCCCCCCCCCCCCCCCCCCCCCCCCCCCCCTCTTTCTTCTAATTGATTTATATATTTGAAATGGCCAAGAACAAGCCTGCAAAGTAAATAGTATATTATGTGAAGCAGATACATCACAATATTTTATCCCTTTTACATTTCCATAATCAAGAAATAAATTCAATTTGATCTTTCCAATTAGTATATCTGTCTGTTAGAGTTTAAATGTATAATCCTCACAAAACTATTAGAGTTATGGTGTAGCTGAAGGGCTTTACCATGGTATTAGCAACACAGGTTCAATCTTGTGCACATTTTAATATATACACTACCTGAATCCAGCTCTCCACTCAAAATAGGCCTTCCACCTATGGGTGTGTTAGAATTTAAATATAAAACCCAACCTACCCTCCCCGCCCCCCCCCCCCCACCCACCCACCCACCCAACACCTAGAGTTTGTGCGCCGGCATGGACTTTAACAGTATCCATAAATAAACTCGATCATGTCTCAATACCTAATAGGACCTGCAAAACAGACAACCCGAATCCGAAACCATTTCTGTATGAGATACAAATCCGACACATACGTATCGTGTCTGTACAATATCGTGCCATATATGCGTCCGAGCAACACAGGATAGGAACAAAGCAACAAATCAATTTTACTTGTGCTCTGGGATTAGTGATTCCTAAAAACAAATAACAGTTTAATCTCTATTTAGTTTATTATATGTGTAGCACTAAAACATTTTAATTCTCCAACATATGATAGAAATAATTAAATAAGACCGTTTGGTTCGTGAAACGGATAGTAACAAGCTCACAATACCAACCAAGATATAAGGAAAGATGAATGGTGGAAAACCAATCACATCCTTCAGAAGGAGTGAAATAATATCTTTATTTGTCACAACTGACCAATCAAATCAGCCAATGATAGATCTTCATAATATGTCCCACTGCTTAGAGATGCTGCATAAGTACATTAATAAATGAAATCCAGACATAATAATTGCACAATAGCATCACACCATTTATTTCAAAATATATCACAAGAAGTCTCAAAGGTTTACCTGAAGCCCCATTAAATGCATCTGGAAGAAATTATAGATGACTTCAAAGTGTGTCATATCGTAAAAATAACAATGTGCCACAGGAATACATGAGTCGACATGACCTAGCAGTAAAGAAGAAAAGTCTACCCCCCAGTCTAATGAAACTCCTATGAGAACATAGCTAGAATACTACGGAAGAAACGTTAATAACATCAGTCATAGTTCTATATACTAATCTGATACTAGAGTGAGGCCTTGGGTTTTGATCAGCTTGGACTGTATGCTCGGATGAAGAGAACTGGAAAGATACCAACATTAGCTTGGCACATCTACAAAACAATTTCAGAAATATATGTCCATGCTAAAGACACTAAACAAACGTAATACTGCCATTAATCAACCTAAGTTATTTATTTATTTTCTTGTTTTCCCCCCTTTCTGGTGTAATTGAACTGATACTTACCCTGTGGTTTCCACAATAACATGGTATATACAAGTTTGATCCAACACTCAATATATTCTGAAGAAAGTAAAACCTCATCCACTCTATATGGATTACTCCTGACACAAGCTAACCATAAAGCAAACTTCTCTTTTGTCCACCTCCGAAAAAATTCCCCACATCGTAGGACCATTACAAAATTGTCAAGCATCTAGAAATGTATAAAAGACAATTAAATGCAAGAATAAGAAGAGAGACAATTAAAAAAAAAACGTATTCTCTCCTTTAATAATGAAGAAAGCCAGAAAGGAGCAAACCTATTGCCCGAGACACAGCCAGGATTCCACCAACGCGAGCTCCGTTCAGGTAAATCACATGTCCACCTGTCGCATCTATTCGTGCCAGCTCAACAGGCCTATCCGGCTGCAAATATTATTAGCTTTTATATCAGACTGTAAAGAAAATGTTAAAGCCAATAAAGTGTCATTTCTGAAGTGACGCCACTATACATTTGCGGCAGATAAAATATAAAGTGTTTGATTTTGGAAACTAACAATAACTAAAACTGAACAATCATCTCATCAGCCTCCATAAGTTTCCACAACCTTCAACCTATTTGGATGGAAACTAAAATGGGAAGAGATTTCCACTTTGGCTACAAGTTTCCAAGTGGAAAGAATAGGTTAAATGGATATAAACTAACATTGGGAAAATTTTCAACATTGAGGTGATTCCTACTGGGTTCGAATGAGAAATTAGGGTTAAGTCCAGTTACCGAGCTCCCATCCAAGTTTCCATCAGCCTAAAGTCCTAAATCGAACTAAAGGCCTCTTTTGTTAGCAGAAAGAGATTGTTTAGTTCGCAGATTTGGGGGTGTGAAGTGGCCTAAATTCGGATTCGGAACCACTTTACGTGTTTGGTTGGAGAATATTCAGACATAATTTACTGTGAAGTGACATTAACAATAAATCTCTTAGAAGTCAAAAGCGGAAGCAAAGGAGCATGACTACTTAGAAGAATCTAAAGTTGAGAGCATGATGGAAACGTGCGCTAGTAATTTTTTATGTTTATTAATTGTTGTTATCAAAATTTATAGATACACTAATATTTATTAGAATTTATAAAGTTCAATTCAAAGTAATAGAGAAACCATTCGTATGATAATTTTTATGATGTCAACGCAAGTAATCCTTAGTTTATTGTTACTTTGATTAACATATATTAAAACTTCTCCAACTTTTTTCCCAAAAATTATCCTCTTTTAAAATTAGTTATGTTATGGGGGAAGCGCTTATGTCATCGGAGAAAGCGCTCCCATCACAGAGAAAACGAGCTCCCGTCGCTATGGAAATGAGTTCTCAACTAAGAACCGCCGAATCTAGATTCTTACTAAGATTCGTTGGACTCCTAAGAATTTCTGGCTTCTAAGGTAAACTTGTCTCCCACCAAATCCTCATTTTGACATCCGAGTTTTTTCTCTCCGAAGTGGAGCGTGGAAATGAGAAATCATTATTCTCATTTCGCGCATTTAGTTGGAGGACCACTAACTCTCTAATTTAACTCTTTCCAAATCATAAGAACTATGAAAAGTTATATTTTTCAACTCACTTCAACAATTATCTAAACACCAAACGTTAGGATTTTTCACTTATAACCTCCACTTCTCCAAAGCACCCAAAGGAAGGAATTGAAAAAACATGTGTATGCATAACATACATACGCAAAATGTTGATTTTCATATATTGTTATTTCGTCGCACTTCGATGAACCAAACAACCCTTAAGACCAAGTGGAATATTGACCTCTTAGCAAACCTTTTTGGTACAAAGTTTTATATGTCCTATGGAAGTACAAATTCAACTTTTTTGGTGTTTTGTTAGAACGTGGAGTAGACTAGAATGATATTAAAATTTATCAGCACGCTTGGCCAATATTTATAGGAAATAGAAAGGACGCGAAAGGACATCACTAACCAAAGGAAAAGACATAATAAATATGCTCAAAATAAAATAAAATTTATTTTTCAACATATTATATTGAAATGGAATGTTCTTCACATGCACACGACACACACCACTTTGGAACTTTGGAGCTTCAAGAGGAAATGGAATTAGGACAGGAAAAACCCACTTTTCTGTCGAGGATTACACATTCTGTTAACTAGTGAATTGAGCAAATTGCAATATTTGTCTCAACCTACGTTGCAAGGGCACGGATACGACATCGCACGATAAAGACATGGAAATATGGACATGACACTTATTTTGGTGTGCCATAGTGTATTTAGGATTGTGCGGGTTGCTCCAATGTGTCTGAGATGACACGATCACATTTTTGGAGTGTCGTACTTCCTCCCAATATATCTTCACGTAGGTAAACATAAACCAAAGACGCATTAAGGCCTCGTTTGGTTCTCGGAAAGGAATTCAATTTCCTTGTCTTTTCCATATGGATAGAAAATTAGAATACATGTCAGATTTCATTTCATATGTTTGGTAAAACAAGAAAATCATTCAAGAAATAATATTTGATTTTCATTCCAATGTTTGGTTGGTGCAGGAAAGGAAAGAAAAATTATATCAGTTCCAACAATATCCTTGCATTTTAAAATAAAAATATCATAAAAATCTAAAAGCGTAAAATAAGCAATAACACATTTGGGTAGGGTTATTGTCGTCCTAAATTTTCGTAATAAATGCTGAGAAATGAGAAAGAAAAATCCGGCGTCGGTTTTGGTGGGGTGGATCACAAGATGTGAAAAAAACTACATTTCACAGCTTGGCAGAATTTTTTGAAACCTAAAGCTTATGGGGGGTTGGGTTTCAGGGACTCTGAGATAACAAATTTGGCTATAGTTACCAAACTATCATGGAGATTCCTCACACAACCTAATGTTGAATGGGTTACTTTGTTAAGAGACAAATACCTTCAAAACACGGACTTCTGGAAAGCACTTCCTAGAGCTTCCTCCTCCTACATTTGGAAAGGAATCCTTTACTGCAGAGAATTCTTACATGGCAATGTTTATTGGTCTGTTGGCTCAGGTACTAGTTAATATATGGAATGGCCCTTGGGTATCCTCTAATGCAAACGTAAGAGTGATTGGTAAACCTGGAGCTCATCTTCAAGCTAACTTGGTCAGTGATCTGATAAATCCCGACACTAATGAAGGGAATTATGACCTCATCTTCAACCTCTTCTCTACTGAAGAAGCTAGCTCTATCATTCAATGGCCTCTGACCTCAACCAGTGCTGAGGACAGACTGATCTGGACCCCTACCTCTAATGGTGTTTTCAATGCTAAGTAAAGTTTTGCTTATAGATTGATCTTAGAAAGAAGATTTCCTAATATGTTTGACACCAACCAATGTATTTTCAAGGAGTGGAAAAGCTTCTGGCAACTGCACCATATCTGCCTTAGAGTTATCACTTTCGCTTGGAGAGCTCTCCGTAATACTCTAGCAACTGGTGACACTATACACAAAAGAATGCAGGACACTAACCCAACATGCCGCCTATTTCAGGTACATGTAGAAACTTTGGATCATTTACTCTTACAATGTTCTGTTACAGGTTCTGTTTAGAATCACTATCCTCAAATCCAAGCTCAGATACATCCGCATACTACTCTACAGAGCCTATTCCAGAGGACCAGAGCCTTTTTTGTTGCTGCTGATCATCACTCTACTTCATCCATGCTCTACCTTATTTGGGCAATTTGGAAGTCAAGAAACGAAACTATATTCAACCAGAGCCCTATTTGCTGCAGAAATATCATTAAATTATCTGAACGACTTCGTGACTCTTATGTTGTTTTAACACATTTCCTTCCAATTAATGATTCAAATCCTACAGCCTCTGCAACAGATGTGTGGTCACCACCACCAAGAGTTTACTGGAAAATAAACTTTGATGGGGCATATCTCGAAGGGAAGATGGCCGCTGCTACGATATTAAGAGACAATAAGGGACAGTTCCAAGCTGCAATTTCCACATTTCAGGAGAGAGATGGCCCACTGGAAGCTGAAGCAGAGGCGTAAATTCTGGGTCTCCAACTTTGCAAGAGGGAGAGAACATCAAATGCTATAATCGAAGGTGACTGTAAGGTATTAATTGATGCTATCAACAACAAAGAGAGGGACATATTATGGCGGGTTAGACACTGTATTGAAGCAGGCAGAGATATCATGGAAGGTTCTAATGGAATCTCATTTTCTTACACTCCCAGGAAAGCTATTGTAGTTGCTCACCCTATAGCAACTAATACTCTATTTTCTTATCAATATCATGTATCTGTTCTGTATCGAGAGATTCCTCATTGTAGCTTGGCTCATATCTGTAGTGATATGGCCAACATACTTCCTGCTCTATGAATGAATCTGATTTGGTTTTCAAAAAAAAAAAAAGAGAAAGAAAAATCAAAGCTTGGCTCATATCTGTAGTGATATGGCCAACATACTTCCTGCTCTATGAATGAATCTGATTTGGTTTTCAAAAAAAAAAAAAGAGAAAGAAAAATCAATCTCACGGATTAGCTTCTTATCCTTATTTTTTTCCCAAGATAAATAATTCCCAACTTTATGACTACCAAACAAAAAAAATTAACAACTTTCTTTTTCTTTTTCTGATTCCTTAAATAACCTCGTTTGGTTCGCGGAATAAGGTGGCATTTTGTTCAAGTTATGGAGGCTTGGGAATGGGTTTTAGATTCCTTACGGTATGTCTAGGATTGGAAATTAGGAGGGAATAGGAGGGGCTTCATATTTCCATTGTTGTGGAAAAGTAATTTCCAATACCCCCTTGGGAATATGTTTGCTTTCCTAGAACTGTTGTTTAATATTTTGTTTGGACAATAATATCCTCATTTTACATTCAAAAATTCAACTTCTATCACAAACATGTAAATTTAGGTAATAAAAACATGAAAGGGTATTTATGGAAAACTAAATAAACTAAGATTCTTTTTCCATATTCCCAACCTAGCCTAACCAAACATGGGTATGTGAATGTTGAATTCTTTTTCCATGGAAAATGAATGGAAAATGAATTCCTAGGAATACAAAACCTTCATCCAAACGACCCCTTAGGCCTCGTTTGGTTCGCGGAAAGGAAAGAAAAAGAAATCAATTACTCTTTCCTTTCTTTTGGGAAATTACAATTTCCATTGATTTTTCTTTCCGGTGTTTGGAAATGTCAAAAAAATTGGAAGAAAAAATGAATACTTAAAGGTGAAAAACTGATTCCTTAGTTGGATGGAGGGAACCATTTTGCCCCCTAATTTTATTTTCATTAGGAATCAATTTCCTTTCCTCCTCAATTCTTTTGGCTTCCAAACATAGAAAAGTAATCACTTTCCTTTTCCAACCCCATGATTCCGCGAACCAAACGAGGCCTGTGTTGGGAAAGTAAAGTCATTCATTTCCTATGTTTGGGTGCCAAAGGAATGGAGGAGGAAAGAAAAGTGATTCCAATGAAAAGGAAAATAGGAAAAAAAGTGATTCCCTCCACCCACCCAAGGATTCACTTTCTCACCTTTAAGTATTCACATTTCCTCTCAATTTTTTTTGACATTTCCAAACTTGAAACAAATCAACAATATTGATTTTATTAATGGATGATGCAAAAAGTCTTACAATTATGAATATATATAGTGGGAGAACGGATCCATGTCCGTATAGGAGTAGGAGAAGAAATTTGTATCCATATAGGAGAAGAATCTAATCATAAATCTAATCAATATCTAATTCTAACTATAACTAATCTTAACACCCCCCTTCAAACTCATGCTGGGTCAAACAATATGAGTTTGTCCAATATAAACTGAAATCGCGGTGTGGGGTGTGACTTTGTAAAGAAATTTGCCGTTGATCAACTGAAATCACATGTGGTAGAGAAATACTGCCTTTAAAAAAATGCTGATGGACGAAGTGACAATCAATATCAATATGCTTTGTCCGTTCATGAAAAACCAGATTGTTTGCAATCTGTATAGCACTCTTGTTGTCACAGTGAAGAGGTGTAGGTCATGTAGGAGCAATCCCATATCAGAGAGTAGTCTACGTACATGGACGATCTCCCTAGTGGTGGCAGCCATAGCTCTATACTCTGCCTTAGTAGAAGAACATGCAACAACTTCTTGTTTCTTGCTTCACAATAAGATCAACGAATCACCAAGAAACAAACAGAATCATGTAGTAGATCGTCTGGTGGTCGGATCTCCTGTCCAATCTGCATCAAAAAATGCTCGAAGCTCCAGAGTAGATGTAGAAGACATAAATAATGAACGCGTAATGGACCCTGAAGACATCAGAGAATCTGGAGTAATGCACTATAGTGAGCTGATCGAGGCGCGGAAACAAACTGACTAACAATACTAACTGCATGAGAAATATCTGGCCTGGTCAAACAGAGATACATAAGTTGACCCAGTAGCCGCATGCAGCGAGTAGGATCTGTGAGAGGCTTACCACCTGTGGGACGAAGCTTCACATGAAGCTCTAAAGAAGTATCAACTGTGCGAATATCTGATAGACCAGCAGACGAAATAATCTTCGAAGTATATTTCCGCTGAGAAACAAGTATCCCTCTCTTACCTTGTGCAATCTCTAGTCCAAGAAAATATCGAAGGTCGCCAAGGTCTTTCACTGCTGATGAAGGTACCTCTGAGTAGCTGCAATCCCTGATGAATCATCGTCAGTCAAAATCATGTCATCCATATAGAGTAAAAGAAAAACTCGTCCCTGCGGTGACGATCGCACAAAAAAAGAATTATCCTGAGAACACTGCTGAAAATATGCCACACAAATAACACTCCGGAAATACTCAAACCAAGCTTGGGGAGCTTGTTTGAGACCATAGATAGCACGACGAAGGCGACAAACATGTTCCGGCAGAGTAGAAAGACCTGGAAGGGGATCCATATAGAAAACCTCGAATAAAGAACCGTGAAGAAAGGCGTTCTTCACATCCATCTGATAGAGTGGCCACTAACGAGCGGCAGCAACAACTAGTAGTGTACGAACTGTGGTCATTTGAGCAACAGGTGCATAGGTCTCATCGTAGTCAATCTCATTCTCCTGTGTAAAACCTCGTACAACAAGTCGAGCCTTGTGTCGCTCAATAGATCCATCAGGTCGATACTTGACCTTGTAAACCCATTTGCAACTAAAAGGCTGGACCCCGTCTGGAAGTGGAACATCCCAAGTACATGTCTGCTGAAATGCTCGAAACTCCTCTGTCATAGCCTCTTGCCACTCAGGGTACTGAACAGCCTCTTGATAAGAACTGGGCTCTCGTGTAGTATGGATAGCAATAAGAAATGAATGAAACTGTGAAGAATATGAAACTAAGGTGACAAAACCAAACTTGTCCAGTGGACCGAAACAATCTGGAGTAAAACGTGAAGGAGGTCGATGAGTACGTTGGGACTAGCGAAGAGGTTATGGTGGAACCGTAGATGGTGGAGAAGATAGCGTTACGGGGGCTGGTGGAATTTGTGGAGAATCCTTGTGAGTTAGGGACGGAGGCATCGTAGGAGGAGTTGTACGAGGATAGGGAAGCAAAGGAGTAGGATCAATGAAAATACTAGATGATGGAGCTTGTGGGAACAAAAAGTGAACATCCGGAGGTGGGACAGTAAAATATAAAGAGTCCTCTAGAAAGGTGACATGACGAGATATATAAAGACGACGGGCTAAGGGATCATAACAATGGTATCCCTTGTGCTCGAAACTAAAACCAAGTAAGAAGAACTTGGCTGATCGGGCTGTCATCTTTGTGCGCTCAGTCTCAGAAAGAAGGACAAAACAAGTGTATCCAAAAGTCCGAAGCATATTGTAATCAGTTGGACACGAATAAAGACTCTCATGAGGTGTCCTACCAGATAAAACAGAGGAATGAGTGATATTGATAAGATTAACAGAAGTAACAATGGCTTCTGCCCAGAACTTTTGAGGAACAGAAGAGGATAACAAGTGAGCACGAACAGTTTCAAGAATATGACGATGTTTGCGCTCGGCTATCCCATTATGTTCATGAGTATAAGGACAGGACTGCTGAAAAAGGGTGTCGTGATATTGCAAGATAGATCACATTGTAGTGGAGAGATACTCACGAGCACAATCAGAATAAAATTTTTTAATCCTAGCATTGAATTGAGTGTGAATCATAGTACTAAATGTCCTATAAATGGTTGGAAGATCAGAACGGTGACGCATAAGATAGACCCAAGTATAACGAGTGTAATCATCAATAAAGCTCACGTAGTAGACAAAACCACTCATAGATGGGATAGGAACATGTTCCCATATGTCAGAATGAACTAATTCAAAAATACTACTAGATTTAGACAAACTCTTAGAAAAATATAGGACTATGTATTTTGCCAACTTACATGTGGATAAAGAAGAGAAAGAACCACGTCCAAGAGCTCCACTGTGAAATAAAGTCTTTAGACGAGATTCTGGATATGACCTAAGCGTTTGTGCCACAAGTCGGCAGCAGACGTGACGATAGCAGCATGACTAGAACTCAAAGGTTGAGTTGATGGAAGATGAAGAAACTCTAAGTGGTACAATCGTCCCTTCCTACGAGCACGACCAATCGTCTGGCCCGTACAAGGATCCTTCACAGAACATGCGAGTGAATCAAAAGAAAAAATAAATTCACTCTCACAAATGATACTGACTGATATGAAGTGCAAACTGCAAAGTAAGATGTAGAACATGTAAGACAAAAGGAAGACTCAAAGTGTCAAAAATAATGGAATCAGATTGAATGGTTACCAACTGAGAACCATCAGTTGTGTGTAAAGAAGGAAAGTGAGATGGTAAATGTGTAATACTAGATAAGAGGCTAAGTTCAGAAGTCATATGATGAGAAGCACCAGAGTCTAATATTCAAGAAATATACGTACCAGTAGAGGTAGATGGAGAGGAGCCAGCAAGGACAGGCTGATGCTGAAGCCGGAGCTGGACTTGGAACTCTAACTGAGTAAGATGGTGATGAATACATGTCGATGTCTGTGTGCTATCAACAATGTCTGACTGAGGTACTGAAGAGCGAGTCGAGAAAGAATCATTTATCTTTATCCTCTTGAAAAATTGAGTGCTTAGATGTGGATGGAGCATAAAACAATTATCTACCGTATGACCGGACTTATGGAAGTGAGAACAAATCATACCAGACATCTGACGAACATAACAGGTGATAGCATAATGACCATACTTCCTGCAATAGGTGCAATAGGTGCATAGAGGATGCATTTTTTTTTTTTTTGAGAAGCAGAGATTTTGGAACTTTGAAGTGGAGAGAAAGAAACCTCCGGGTGATTCCCTTTTGGAAGACAACATTAGAATAATTTCCTTTTAAAATAAAAATCACAACTAGCCGTCCACTAATTAATTGTCACACTTAATATTTGATCAACCAGTCGAAGGATTGAAAACCCTAGGCTATGATACCATGAAACAAATCAACAATATTAATTTTATTAATAGATGATGTAAAAAATCTTACAACTATGAATATATATAGTGGAAGAACTGATCCATGTCCGTATAGGAGTAGGAGAAAAAAATATGTATCCATATATGAGAAGAATTTAATCATAAATTTAATTAATATATTATCCTAACTATAATTAATCTTAACAGAGCGAAAAAAAAAATTTGATAGGAATTATAATTTCTCAAAGAAAAGAAAAGAGCAAAGAATTCCTTTCCTTTCCTTTCCTTTCCTTTCCGTGAACCAAAGGAGGCCTAAAAGGAAACTAAATGTACTACTACATTTACAAACTTTTTCACTAATTTTGGATATTCCTTTTGTAAGTACTCAGGTTATCAGTAATTAAAAGAGGCAGTTCTAAGTGTAAAAGATTAAAATCACAAGCTTTAAACGGTTATGTTAACCAAATACGTGGCGAACTTCCGCCACCGAACCAGAATTTCAGTAACTGGTCCCAAGCATATTGAAAAAACAAAAACAAAAACAAAAACAAATAAGCCCTCTAGTTCGAAGAAATTACCAAAATTACCCTATGATCAATCGACATCGGGACGGCCGTCCCTCCCCGGCAGAGCACGGCGCGCGAATCCCCGCAGTTGGCCACAAGCACGTGCCTGGGCCCCACCACCGCGACGACGGCAGTGGACCCCACGATATCGGATTCGAACCCGGACCTCTCGCACCCGCACCGCGGATTCGAAACCCGGCCGCACGCACATGAAGTCAGCGCCAGCTCGTCCATCCGCGCGAAGCTGGCCACCGCTGCCGATGTCAGCACGTCCTCATCCTCCGCTCCCGCCGGTGGGCCCCGCGCCAGCTCCTCCGCCAGCAGCACGTGCATCCTCTCCATGCACAGCTTCGACACCTGGCAACATCGTAGCCGCGTCAACTCTGTAATTTCTGATCTAATTTTCTTTTGGAAATATTAAGGTTGTAAAGTTTATAAAAAAAAATTTGCCGCCAAACCAACTTTATACCAATATTTAATATTATCAAATAGACAAGATATAATAATTTTTATAAATCAATATTACGTGGGATCCACCGTGTCCGTCGAACACCGCGAAGAAATGCAACGCCGAACCGCCGGCCGGCGTGTAGAATCCCGGCCGGACCGCCACTGCGTCCTCCATCTGCCTCGACCGGCCCGACAGCGCGAGGGATCCGAATGACACCGGCAGATCCGCCGCCGGATCCGGAGTCTCGGCCTCTCGCTTGTTCCCGATCGCCGGATCTCCTCCGGCGACGACGGACGCCATCCGCCGCATCTCAAACCGGATGCGGCGGCGGGCCTCGCGGCATTTGGACGAGGAGTCTTCTTCGCTGGTCATCTCGTCGATCACATCCGCCATCAATCGCAGGAGATTTCTTTTTTTTTCCCAGTGAGGTCTGGTGTCGAGATCTGGAGAAAATTTCCTTGCGTGGAAGAAAAAGAGTGGAGTCGTTCGAATGTCGAGTCACAGTGGTGCTGATGTTTTTCTAGTGGGGGAGGAAAAGGACGGGCAGGTCGGGCAGCAGAGTATGGTGCCCGCGACATACCGCGACGTGGCGTGCGACCGACACGTGTGAGGGGTCACGCGTCGATGAGTTTCTCTCTGGCAGAGTCTATTGTCTACGTGAGCATTGCCACGTTACGCTGCTACATCCTGGCGGTCCAGAAGACCATTTTTGTGCAATTTTGGACCGGTTTGATTGGGTAGGACCTACTCCTAATTGTGTAAGTTTGGACCGGTTTGGGTGAAAGAAATCATAAATATTGGGCCAAGTGAAAACAAATTCGGCGGGAGACAAAGCACACGCGTCGGTTGACAAGAACGACCGGGTCGCCAATTGCCAAGCAAAAGACTACCACTCAGAGGGCCCCACCGGGCACCTGGCCCGTCCCCACGTGGCGAAAGAAGGGACGGCTAGCGTAGCACGTTACCACGACCTCCCTCTCCGGTCCGTTGACACGTCACCGGACGGCCACCGAAAGAGGAGGAGGGAGCTCGAGCCTCGGAATCACGTACGGGGACACGTGTTTTTTTTTTTTTGGTAAGACGTTGAGATTTTGTGTAGGGTTCTATGTGGACCGGAGGAAAGCGGCTTGGAACTGACAACTTTCGAGCAGATCCAGCGAATGAGGATGAAGCGTGTGGCCTGCCACGTCATGGGAGGGACACTTCCGTTTCTGTGGATAAACTTCTTGGGGCCCGTTTGTTACTTTCCAATGGAATGATTCCACAATTCAGACACGTAGGGCCCTTTGGATTTAGTTTAGAAAACAGAAAATTTTATGCAGATAAAAGTTTAGAGAAAAAGAAAGAGGAATTTTTTTTTTTTTTTAAATTGCATCCACAAAACATTTCATTGGGCATTTTGTCGGAATTTGTACGTACACAAATTCTATCAGAAAATTTACTGTACAAAAATAATTTTAAATAAATTAGTAAAAATGAAACTAATAATTTTAAATAAATTAGTAAAATCGAAAACTTATTTGAGAAATTTAATGTGACAAAATGTTTTGTCAAAGAAGATGGCAAAATTCTGAAAAAATAATTTTTTTTATTTACTTGACATTTTTGCCACCCTGGTTGGCAAAATTTTGTCATTGTCAAAATTTTGCCAACTCAGTTGGCAAAAATATGACATATGTGATTTTTTTTTTCGTTTTATTTTTTTTTAAATGCTTTTGTTTAGTTTTATTTAGATTTAGCTCTTTTTAAAAAAAATTATAACAATACATTTTTTAAATAAATTTAAAAAAATAAAATTTTAACATCCAAAGTAAAATATGCTATCATTGAAAATAAATAAAAAATTAAAAAAATGTCGTAAAATAATTATGTTTGTTGCCAATCAGACTTCGAGCGGCCATAACTATTTGTTTGAAAATCGTTTTTCGTCAAACAATAGGTCAATTTGTATGTTTTCGATGAGAGTAACATAATTCGTGTAGAAAGAATTTGCATCCGAAGCAAGACGCACATGTTACAAACAAAAGTATAAAATTTAAAACTTTAAAGTATCATAACTTTTAGCCGAGTGATCGAAACAATGCCCAGCTTGTGTCACGCCCCGATCTCCCGCAGGACTCGGTCGTCCCCGTTAGGCGCGAATCACCATGCCAGCGTTCCCGCAGGACGATCGTTTCCATCGGGACGTGATGTCGCGAGAGCTTGGAGTTGCGTCCGCGCAAGGCATATACCGAAACGACCGTTGATAACTAGTTCGCATAGTCGTCATAGTGGAAACATAGAATAAACACAAGTATTGAATCCAAAACAAGCTCTTTATTGATATGAAGTAAAGATTACAAGCGGCGCTAGGCCGAGATTTCAAGTTGCTCGTGCTCTCTCTCTCTCTCTCTCTACAATGAATATGCCCTCAGGCTTACAACTGAATCAAACACTCTAGATGATGATATTCCCATACATTATGTCTCATATATGTGAGCTCCAGGTCCGTGCGCCACGCTCCAAGACGCCAAGTGCGGTCTGGCGCCTCACTGCGTTAAGCGATCTCCGAATCCGTACGAGTTCTTCCGGCACTCTGCATGCAATTTGGTTGGGTATCAGTACATTGAATGCACTGATGGGGAGGCCTCTCGTCCACGCTACAAAATAAGCACGTTCATTAGTTCTGTGCACCGACTGATTATGTTATTTTTCTAGTCTTTGCCTTAGGATCAGTTTCATGACAATATAATGAAAGTAATACTCGTGTCTGAGGCAAGAGTGTTGTACTATAATCAACTGAGTTCGTTCTTACCCTTTTCTTACCATTCGGCCTTCCATGTCATACACAGCAATATAATCAATAATCTACTAAGTAGCGAAGAACATCTATGCAATTCAAGTGTTATATTTGTGTCTCTGCCTCAGACATGTTTTCTTCTTACTATGTTATATGTCGTACATCTATTCTAAATGTGCTAGTGCCGTACAAATGTACTACTTCATGTTACTACTCTTCTGAATGCGGATAGCCGCTATGCATGCATGACTTATCTATATGAAGGTCACTGGCTCTGTTAGCCATATTGGACATATCTTCTAGGATGGAACTGGTGTCTTCCCAGCTTGGTTGCGAGCCTTACTGGACGTCCCGAACCATCCGACGAGTCGGCTGTCCTTCCAGGTCGGTAGCAAGTCTTGCTGGATGTCCCGCACTCGCCCGCTAGTACTTCAGCTAGCGTATTACCAGGACTATACTGGCATTGTCCTCCCGGACCGACACGATTCGGATGCCTCAGCAATCGTGTCGAGGACTCTTCTCTACCTGTTGCGCAACCAGTTGTCCGTGACCATACAACTACTCCCCCACTTCCAATCCTAGCCGAGAACTTTCTGCTCGGTTTCTCTTATCCGAGGACATCATCTCGGTTTAACCTTGCCAAGGACTACACTCGGATCTTTCTTCCTTGCGCAGCTCCGTGATTAGAGACTGCCTCTGTGATTTGGATATCCCGAGTACTTTCTTTTCTTTTCTCCTTCTGACTCGGAATGACTACTTGATAGTCTTTCTCGTCTATGTATGCAATATGATTATACTCTATCTCGTGTCACGTTTCGTGCGGTGCGGTGCCTCAATATGAACTCAAAACTACTTTTGTGGCACATATAAGAAATTACTATATTTCAACTCAATAAACCAGATTTCGCAGATAACAACTAAGATCTCCATGTTCTATGAAATGATAAGACGAGGTTATATCCTTAGATATGTGCGTTCATCTCTTTTTATTAGCATGCAAACGTTATCGCTAGAAACTGGCATGTATCATTCATTTTCTTAAGTGTGCAGCTAAGCAAAGACAGGTTCACCGGGGCCACCCACCTTAGAGATGAATCGCATTGGCCGAGCGAGACTCTGAGCGCGTCTCAAAAGTCTTAAGTCTGAACTCGCTTTGAAGATCCAAGTCTGAATACCATTGCATCGAACGAGTCATCTCGCTGAGCAAGGCCGGTCGGTTCGCTACACTTGTGCCGTTTGAATCAGCCACCGGGTTGAGCAGAGCGGGTCGTTACAGCTTGTGCCAAAATGACTGTAATGAAAAGTACTATGAGATAAACTGTTTCACCGTTTGACGGACTTCGAAAAATTTTAGAATCGTAAAAAAACGATGTTTAGACCTCCAAATTTTACTTTCGATAATTTTATTTTCGAATTTTTTTCATTATTTTGATATTAACGAGTAAAAATTAGTATCTTCGGACACTCAAATATTATCATATAATATATCAGTGTGAAGATGATTAAAAATGGGACAAGAATATATTTATTATTTTTTTAACGATAAAATTATCTATTTATAAGTAATTTACTAATCGTAATAAGATCGATTACGGTAGAAACTTTAAGGATCTGCTTGACAATTGTGGAAGTAGCGGTTATGAGATATTTTTACAATACTGGTTATGAGTGATCCGGTTTTGAGTGATTTTAAGTAGCGGTTATGAACGGGTAACGAATGGTTTTAAAAGTTTTTTTTTACAAAATTAAATAAAATAAACAATTTGAGGTTTTCATAAACAATCGAAAATTATACTAATTTATTTAAAAAAATTAATACTACAACATTTTTAAAAAAAACTAAACCTAAATAAAATTAAACAAATGCACTCTTTTTTCCAAAAAAAAAAAAACAAACCAGGAAAAAAACCAAACGAAATAAAACAAATAAAACTCAAACGAAAATAAACCAAAAAAAAAATCGTATATATCATATTTTCGCCAGCTGAGTTGGCAAAATTTTGACAAAGCCAAAATTTTGCCAACCAGGTTGGCAAAAATGTCAGAAGTAAATTAAAAATTTATTTTTAGAAAATTTTGCCATCTTCGTTGGCGAAACGTTTCTTTACAATAAATTTCTCAGAAAAAAAATTTGTTTTTACTAATTTATTTAAAATATTTCTGTACAGCAAATTTTCTATATCCGACCATCTATGGAAATTTTTGCATTTTTTTTTTCTCCAAAACAAAAAAATTTAATAATTGTTGGTGGTATAATGGTAATAAGTTTTGACTTTTGTTCAAAAGATTGAGTTTTCAATTCACATCGAGTTCAAATTTAATTATGTATTTTTTTTACTTTTTAGGCAAAATTGAAAAAAAAAAAAAATATGATGCAAGAATTATGTCAAACTGACAAATTTTGTGCTCAGATTACAGATTTCATTGACGAAATATTTCGTAGAATATAATTTTTTGAAAATACTTTCTACTGTTCTATTTATCTAAACTATCTTTTTTTTATTATAAAATTTTATGTTTAGAGACATAGTTTTGCAAAAGAGTATTCAATTCACATAGAATTCAAATTTTTTATGTATATATAAAAAATATTGTGCAAGAATTCTACCAGATAGTCTGACGAAATTTATGCACATATTCTGTCAGACCGTCTTGTAGAATATTTTGTGGGATGTATGTTTTTGAAACTACTTTCTCCTGTCCCATTAATCTAATCTATATAAAATTTTCTGTTTAGAAAACTGAGTTTGCTAAACAGTCTTGATAAAAAAAAATCCAAGATGAATAATTTTTGTGTTTCTAATTTGGTTTTTATAGTCCGAAAATTGTTCCCATTTGTATAACAAAAAGAATGTGTTTGATTTGAGAAGTGGGTAAAAGACTAGGAAAGTAGTTCTGACTAGCAATGCGCGTTCGATTTATTCGGTTTCAACTGAATCGAAATAGTGAAAAACGAATAAACCAAAATTCTAAAAATCTAAAACTAAAACCAAATCAAAATTAGCCAAAACCGAAACCGAATCGGTTTATTCGATTGAACTATTTTTTTTGTTTAATACATCGAACAAAATTTGGATTGTGTTTAATTTTATTATTTTATATACATATTTGTTGTATTTTAAAGTTGTACCCAAATTTGAACTAATTGTAAATTATCAAAATTGGACTTCAAAACACATACATAAAATTGTTGTTTTCAAAATATGTAACTTTTGAATCACAAAATATTCATAGAGTTGAAAATATTTACATAAATGTACAAGTCTTGGTCGGTTTTAGACCGAAATTGAATTTCAAAACTGAAACCGAATAAATTTTTTTAGTATTTTCAAAAACAAAACGGAACCGGTTTTTTTTTCAAACCTAACCTCTTATTCGGTTGGGTTTTCGGTCCAAAAACCGAATACTGCTAGGGCTATGCTATGACTACAACCAAATGCCTACAATCCTCTTACAACCGTCACGTGACGTCCACCTGACGGCCGTCCATTAGAGGAGGGGGAGAGGTGGGACTGGGTGGTCGTAATGTGGCAGAAACGTCACGTGGCAGCCATTTATCGAAGGGAGAGGTGGGACCGGATGTGACCCCAGCAGGGAGGAGAGGTTGTAAGAAGGTAGTAAGCATTTGGTAGTAAACTTAGCATTATTGAATACTGCTAACCCCTAGTTCCGACTTGTATAATAAAAGGAATGCTCACCCCTATTCCCTGCATTATTGTGTTACTTTGTTATTCCGCTAATATATCGAATAGAATCTCCATCAAACTTCATCCTTCCCTGCATTCTAGCAAGACCATGGGAGCAATTCATTTGTATCTCCCCAAACTAATCTCATTATTAAACTCTAGAATCGCCTAAAATTAGCTTACAGTCGAGCCAAGTTGGTTCATGCCAGATTTTTGGGCAAGTTAACAAAAAAAGGAAGGTAGGAACGGAAATACATCAACATCCCATTAATGTAGATATACTATCACATCCTGATTTTACATCATGATTTCGTAGAATCGATAGTCGTCCTCCGAACGTAATGTCGTGCGAGCGTAAGACGCGCTCGCTCAAGGTCTAGACATAATGATATACTTATGAAACACATGCAACAGAGTACGTAAATTTGAATAGCACATATTTGACGAAAAAAAGTTATTTTTATTGATAATGAACATCTTATACAGAACACACAGCAATATGATAGTTCGGTAAATTTGTGCGTGTGACAAGCATAAAATGTTTTAAGTTTATTTCTTTTTATCTTGACTCATTTTATTATTATGGTATCGTTGATCGAAACGCACAAGCGAGTCAGATTATTAAGAGTGAAGACTTGGAGATCGAAAGTAAGATCACTCACAAGTTGGTGAATCGGAAAGAGAAAGGGAAGATTTTTAGGACTTCGCACTCACGTCGCCTACTCGAACACCTACACGCATCAACAGACGATCAATATCTTCTTGTCTCGGTCTCCCAGAATTCGATACGAAATGCGAAGTTCAAAGAACGAAGACAATGAAATCCATCGAAACAGTTCAAGAAAAAGCAAGTCATAAAACCAGCACGAAAGCAACCAAGCGGAATCGAAAGCGAGCAACGAAAACCAATGCAACGTAAAGGTCTCTCGCGACTCTGCCGCTGAGTCATTTCTCGAGACACGATCAGTTGAATGCGAAGCTTAATTCCGGAAAAACCAATCCATAACGAGAAAATGATCTTGATTCAATCTATCATGATCAACCGATACCAAACATTTTCTTAGCAGTTCTCCCCGAAAAGGGGGGAAATGGGGACACTACATATACTACTTCCTACCTACTTCAGTGGCAGGTCTCTGATTCATGGCAGGCTTCTGCTTCATGTATCAGATGATTTATCAAGAACCTAAATGTTCAAGACTTCACCCAAAAGCACTATTTTGCAAGAATCATACATACTCAGAACCGCTTGCAAGTCTAATGTAGCCAAAATAACCTTTCACCCAAAATTTACCTGTTAAATAATCAGTGCAATGAAGCTATTGACAGTGAAGCTTTCGGTTAGGCACAGAAATCCAACACACACACTCTCTTAGCAGCACCTGCAAGAATCAGACCTTGTTCGCACAACAAAGAGAAGTAGGGTTGAAGGGGGCAGTCAGCTGGCTGCTTCTGTGCCACGCCCCCTGCTTCCAAGACCTTGAGTGCAGATTCCGAGTTGCTGGGGGACAAACTTGCCATGGCACACCACGGAATAGTGACATTGAAAGTGTGGAGGAGAGTGGTGTGTCATAACAATATTAGTGGGGAGTCAAGGCTCACCACTGCAAACGTGGGTGAGCCCAGACCACTGAATAATTTCTCGCGTAGTACCATAGCTTTTTTTGCCTTCGTGATTGCAAATAACGTTGAAACTCAAGTTTACGATGGAAGATACGTCCATATTAAAGAACTGGTTGGCCACTTGCTTATTCTAACATGTTCTTAACCAAGAAAATATCATCCTAAATATACTAAGAGTTTAGAAATACTAGTAATAGTTAGACCACTATTAAATAGAAAAACCTTTCAAGTTTATAATTAGGGCATCCAAGATTAAGAATGAGGTACACACAATCTCATATAGAAGATCCTTTGCTAATTTGTAGTTAGGACATCAGAGTATATGAATGGCAGACAAAATATATCTGCTTATCAGGATTTTAATCCATGTACAGTAAAATTGTAAGAACTACCTGGCAAAAAAGATATCAAAATTACACATCAGATGTAAGATCAGAAAGCCTTAGCAATCATCTAGGAACCTATACTCCACCATCCGAGATGTGTCAAGTAAGAATCACTTCCTCAGTTAACATAAATAGAAATGATCGGCACTCAAATATTATATATTCATAGATATTATATATTTATTTACGTATAGATAGACACAGCCAACCCCAAAAAATTGGATAAAGGCTTTTGTTGTTTTTGTTTTTGTTTTTGTTTTGTTTTTGTTGTTGTATATGCATAGAAAGAAACCATGCTCTGTTTAGGAATTTCTTTCTCACTGTAAGGCTTTAGAAGTACTTTCTCACTTCCCAGAAAACTCTTGGCCTTCAAAAGATTGTGAGCTAAACATTAGAACATCTTCAAGATAAGAAAACTGCAGTATAATAACTGACTACCTCTGTAGCATGATATTTAAAAGGTAGGATACACATGTCAGAATCATAATGGAGATCCAAACTCTGTTCTAAAATGAGGCCGCCCAGGTGCTAGGTGCCCGCATAGTCGCAGCACCACCCCCCCCCCCCCCCCCCCCCCCCCCCCGACTATGCATGTTTTGGAGTTTTATGGATTTTTTTTTTTTTTTTATGCAATATTCAGTAGGGTTTTTCTGGATTTTTATTTTTATTTTTTTGAACCGTCCAGATCTAGACGGGCTAGGCGGCGGGTGGCCCGTCCAACTACCAGCCTTTCCACAACCTTGAATCCAAATGAAAATACTTGTTGGAAAAGCATAGAAGACATATCCATTTGTCATGAGATTCCAAATTACTATTTCCCATATTCAATGCAAATCTAGGAACTTATTGGTTGTGTTTGGTTTGGTCGCACTGAGTGTTTGGTCGAACAGAAAGCTTTAGCAATCATTCCAAATTACTATTTCCCATACTCTACCAAACTTATTTGAGATTGTATCGGCTGTTGGTGTTTTTTACTTAGCTTTGGGAGCTTTAGTCCCACATTGGAAAACGACCAATGTGTATATCTCAATATATAGCTATGCTTAGTATTGGTATATGCACATGGGGTGGTGGTCCATGTGGGTTGACTTTCCTAGAGGGATTAAGTGTGAACTCTTTTATGACAATCTTTGTTTTGTCACCACCTTTGAAAAGTTTTCCTTAGGAGCTAGCTACTCGGACTCGGACTCGGGCTCAAGGGCGCAAAATGACGCTTTGATGGCACACTTTGCACTTAGCACGTCAGCATCGTCACATGGCACTCATGCGCTCTTTTTTCTGCACGAGTTGCATGGCTCCTTACTCGGGCGCATCCTTCGTGACGCTATGCGGCCAGGGGCTATGCGGCCAGCGAGTTTGTAAGAGCGAGTCGCACGTGGAGCGGACATGGCCTGCTGTTGGCGGCGCAGTGCGGTTCGTGGTTTTCAGTGGCATGTGTTTGCAGCTTCCGGCGCCTGGCGGCGCTGTCTGCTCTGAGCAGTACATCGTACATGCGGCACAGGCGGCGCATACGGCTCTGACACCCTGATTTGGAAAATCTAGTCGGACAGCGCGTATGCTCACATATGCGCGTATGCGCGCATAGATGCTGATTTCTTCTATATATAGAGGACCTTCTCTTTTATTTGAGAGGTTGAAAAAACCGAGAGCACCAGAGCATATATGGCCACCCGGACACCCCTCCCTCATATTGGATTTTCGATTGATCCGAATGTGACCAAGAGCGTTCCAGAAGTTTATTTATGAGCTTGCTGCTTCCTGGGAGCAGATTGTCTGTACGACGAATCTTGCTTTGAGCAACGATGGTTTTGACCACCCCAGCAAGGAGCTTTTCTTCAGTTTATCATTTGTTCTGTTCTTTCTCATTGTAGCATCTGCGAACGTAAAGAGAAGAACGTTTACTTGTTGCTAATTGTAATCTTCATTTTCTTCGAAGTCTATTTGTAACATGTTTTGGTTCGCACTTCGTTGGAAGCAAGAATATCTGATGAGGAACTCTTGTGTGAATCTCTGATCTCGACGACAACTTGGGTTCTAATAGAGAGCGGACTTTCGGGTCTCGATAGCAGCTCTGCTAATGGCCCGTGTTCTACCATCTTTGATCCGCCTCAGGACTAACAATCTCAAAACAAGATCCAAAGAAAGATGAAGAACATCCGTTCAAAACTTCTCGGCAACAAGTTTTCACAAACTTGAGAAGATTGACAGAATTTACTTCGAACATTTAGATGAGAGAAGGAGTCCTCAGTCAAAATGTTAAAAGAAAGGAGTCTTCTCCCCCTGTGTGGTAGCATCAATCTTCTCCTCAACTTCCATCATCACCATGACACTCTCAGCTCCAGAGTATATCCCAGCCAATGTCGTCCAGACATCAGCTGCACTGCAGATCGACTCCACCATTCCAGCTATGGATGGAGACATAAAAGTCAGCAACCAAGAAACCACCAGAGAGTTAAGGTGACTCCATGTGCTCCACTCAGCACTCGTCTTATCCTTTGGCTCAGTGCACTCACCCTTCACATATTTTTCAAGCCCCTTGGTCTGAAGGTTCAGCAGCGCCCTCCTAGACCAACTTAGCTAGTTTCTCGTCCCCTCAAGTTTGATGTCATTGGACAACAACCCTATCTTCTTTATCACCTGTGATGGTTCTGGTGCGGGTACGACTGCCCTACTGGACAAGGTCTCCTCTAATTTGGCCTGAAACACCCTGACCACCCCCTCCAATATCACTTTCAACTCCTGACTAGTCACATGTGTTCCCATCTCCACAGTTGCATACAGGGACGAGGTCAAACGTAACTCAAACACGTGTCGTGCGCCTACATGCATCACAATTTTCTTCATCTATCTGTACACCCCCAAACTCATGCGGCATGAGGAATGCACGATGGATAGAACTTGCCGAAACAAGGACTATAAATAGAGATTTGTGCAAAACTTTCCAGTAAGTATGCTCTCTAATATCATAACCCACGTTGAGATCAAAATCAGAGGATCACACAAGAGTTCCTCTCTGATTATCCACGATCCGACGACGGGTTTGACGACACCCGCAAGCAAACCCGCAGGGAACGTCGACGACACCCGAGGGTAGGAGGGGCTTCCACGCATAGAGGAACGCGGTGGGGGGGGGGGGGCTTCAACCCAGGTAGAGGAAGGCGGGGGGGGGGGGGGGGGATCGTGTTGAGAAACAGGGGGAAAAGAAATTCTCCTTGTATTTTTGGAATTTTTTTTTTTTGAAAAAAGATTGAGAGCTTTGACTCTGATACCATGTAGAGAGAAAATAATTGATTGATTTACTTCCAAGAGGATATATATAGGAGGAGGCTAGCCTCCTCCTTATTTTTTATCCGATGTGAGACTAAATAAGTCCCTCATAACTCAACACTAAAGACACTAAACAAACGTCATACCGCCATTAATCAACCTAAGTCATTTTTTCTTCCTTTTCATGTTCTTTTTTTTCTTTGTCCCTTTCTGGAGTAATTGAACTGATACTTATTCAGTGGTTTCCACAATAACATCCGTAATATTCCTATAAATTTGCACTATGCATAACAACTAGTTACACATTCTTATTTATAACAAAGAACACCAATAAGATAACGAAAGTTTGATCCAACACTCATTTTCTGTCGGAAATAACCTTGAAGAAAATAAAACCTCATCCGATACGGATTACTCCTGACACAAACTAATCATAAATCAAACTTCTCTTTTGTCCACCTCCCAAAAAATTCCACACATCATAGGACCATTATAAAATTGTCAAGCATCTAGAAATCTATAAAAGACAATTAAATGCAAGAATAAGAAGAAAGACAATTTAAAAAAAATCAACTTCCCTCCTCTAATAATGAAGAAAACCAGAAATGAGCAAACATATTATCCGAGACATAGCCATGATTCCACGAACGCGAGCTCCGTTCAGGTAAATCACGCGTCCACCTGCCGCTTCTATTCGTGCCAGCTCATCAGGCCTATCCGGCTACAAATGTTATTAGCTTTTATATCAGACTCTGAAAAAAATGTTAAAGTCAATAAAGTGTCATTTCTGAAGTGACGCCACTATACATTTTCTTAAGATCAAATAGAAAGTGTTTGATTTTGGAAGCTAACAATAATAAAAAGTGAACAATCATCAGCCTCCATAAGTTTCCAAAACCTTCAGCCTTTTTGGATGGAAACTAAAATGGGAAGAGATTTCTACTTTGGCTACAAGTTGTCAAGTGGAAAGAAGAGGTTAAAATGGGGATAAACTAACATTAGGAGAAATTTCAAGATTGAGGTGATTCCTACTGGTTTCAAATGGGAAAACAGGGTTAACTCCAGTTACTGAGCTCCCATCCAAGTTCCCATCAGCCTAAAATCCTAAAACAAACTGAAGGCCTCTTTGGTTAGCAGTAAGACCTCTTAGCAAATATTGACCTCTTAGCAAACTTTTTTGGTACAAAGTTTTATCTGTCCCATGGAAGTGCACATTTCAACTTTTTAGGTGTTTGGTTATGTTGAAAGTCGCGTCTATATTGTGACTAGAATGAATTAAATTTTATTACGACCCTTGGCAATTATTTATAGGAAATAGAAAGCACATGAAAAGACGACACTAACCAAAGGAAAACACATAATAAATGTGCTGAAATAAAATAACTAATCCAGTTTTCAACATGTTATATTGAAAGGAGTGTTCAGTAGAGTAGAAAAGATACTGTATGAAGCAAATTGGAGCACCTCATGCTCTTCACACACACACCACACATACCACTTTGGAGCTTCAAGGGAGGAAATGGAATTAGAAGATGAGGGGGGGGGGGGGGGGGGGCCCACTTTTCTGTCCGAGGATTACACATCCCGGTTACTAGTGAATTGAGCAAACTGCAGTCTGTGTCCCAAACTACTTTGGGAGGGCATAGATACGACATGACACCGGTAAGGACACAGAGACATGGACATAACATATTTTGATGTGTAATAGTGTATTTTGGATTGTACAGGTTACTCCAATATATGTCCGAGATAATACTGTCCACATTTTTGGAGTGTCCGTACTTCCTCCCAATAGATCTTCAAAGCAGGTTAACGGAAACCAAAGACGCTATGACATTTACTAACTTTTTCACTAATTTTATATATTTCTTTTGTGAGGACTCAGATTGGCAGTAATTAAGAGAGGCACTTATAAGTGTAATAAAATTCAAATCACAAGCTTCCCGACCAAATCATTACGACCAGAATTTTAGTAACTAGTCCCAAACAAGCTTCCTGGTCAGCACGTGGAGGAGATATACTATGATTCTGATTGGGTGTATTCGATCAGAAATGGATTATTCCTTATGATTATGGTGGAAGTTAAAAAAGAAAAGAAAAACTTATAAAAAAAGCCCTCCAGTTCGACCAAAATTACCACCGGTACCTTATGATCAATTGACATCGGAACCGCCGTCCCTCCCCGGCAGAGCACTGCGCGCGAATCCCCGCAGTTGGCCACGAGCACGCGCCTGGGCCCCACCACCGCGCACGATATCGGATTCGAACCCGGGACCTCTCGCATCCGCACCGCGGAATCGAAAACAGACCGCACGCACACGAAGCCAGTGCCAGCTCGTCCATCCGCGCGAAGCTGGCGCATCGCTGCCGATGTCAGCACATCCTCCTCCTCCGTTCCCGCTCCATGCACATCTTCGACACCTGGCAACATCCTAGCCGCGTCAACTCTGGAATTTCTGTTCTAATTTTCTTTTGGAAATATTGAGGTTGAAAAGTTAAAAAAAAAAAAATTGCCGCCAAACAAACTTTATACCAATATTTAATATTATCAAATGGAAAAGATATAATAATTTCTATAAATCAATATTACGTGGGATCCACCGTGTCCGTCGAACACCGCGAAGAAATGCAACGCCGAACCGCCTGCCGGTGTGTAGAATCCAGGCTGGACCGCCACCGCGTCCTCCATCTCCCTCGACCGGTCCGACGGCGCGAGGGATCCGAATGACACCGGCAGATCCACCGCCGGATCCGAACCCGTACTCGCAACCGACGACGACGCCGGCACGTCTGCTCCTCCTCCGGCGCCTCCACCTCCGGACGATGACGACGGCCACGAGGAAGACGTCTTCGTTTTCGGTGGAGGATCGGACTCCGGGACCCGACTCCTCTTAGTTGACGTCTGCAGGTTCGGAGTGTCGGCCTCTCGCTTGTTCCCGATCGCCGGATCTCGACGGACGCCATCCGCCGCATCTCGAACCGGCGGCGGCGGCGGGCCTCGCGGCGTTTGGACGAGGAGTCTTCTTCGCTGGTCATCTCGTCGATCACATCCGCCATCAATCGCCGGAGTTTTTTTTTCCCGGTGAGGTCTGGTGTCGATGTCGGGAGAAAAATTTTATTGCGTGGAAGAAAAATGAGTGGAGTCGTTGGAATGTCGAGTCACAGTGGTGCTGATGTTTTTTCTAGTGGGGGAGAGGAAGGACGGGCAGGTCGGGCAGCGGAGTATGGTGCCCGCGACATACCACGACGTGGCGTGCGACCGACACGTGTGGGGGGTCACGCGTCGATGAGTTTCTCTCTGGCAGAGTCTATTGTCTACGTGAGCATGGCCACGTTACGCTGCTACTTTGCTCAGGAAAATGGAGCTTGAATCCTGGCGGTCCATATGACCATTGTTTTGCAATTTTGGACCGGTTTGATTGGGTTGGACCTACGTCCAAATTGTGTATGTTTGGACCGGTTTGGGTTATAGAAATTAACAAATTCATTAAAATTGGGCCAAGCGAAAACAAATTCGGCGGGAGACACAGCACACGCGTCGGTTGACAAGAACGACCTGGTCGCCAATTGCCAGCAACAGACTACCACCCCGTGGGTGCCCACCGGACACCTGGCCCATCTCCACGTGGCGGTAGAGGGACGGCTAGCGTAGCACGTCACCTCCTCCTCGTCCGGTCCCTCAGACACGTCACCGGACGGCCACCGGTTGAATCGACCCTCGGAATCACCTACGGGGACACGTGTCGTCTTTTTTTTTTTAAATGACAGATTATGTAGAGGTGTCAATCCGACTGCTCAGATCCAAAGTTGACCGATTTCGGACGGACTGAATCAGCTCGAAAAAGAAGATGGGTAAGATTAGATCTGGCTTTGTGGTCAATAAAAAAGATATAATTTTTCTGGCTAAACGGATGTCTCGAAATTAAACCGTGGGAGGTACGAAGACAGTGAACTCAAATGACATGCAATGCAACGTGCGCAAAGTCACGTATGTATTGTCGAGCATTTTAAAAAAAGGATGGGACTTATAAATGTAAACTTTAAATTCAATTCGGATTTAGACCGGATAGCTTCGGGCCGGATTCGGACTAAATCCGACCCGATGCGTGAGCTGTCCAATTTTTTAAAATAATAATATACATATTAAAGTTTTATATTTATATCATATTTATATGTATTTCTAACACAAAATAAATTGGATCCAGTGGTTAGCTGGAGAAGATATTGGTTGTTAGGAGATCATGAGTTCAAATTCTTTTTTAATCTTTATATTTATTTAGATATTAAAAGGATTTTTATCGGACCTAGGGTCGGACCTGGTCGGGCTGCGGGCTACAAAACTAAACTCAATCCAAACCCAGTATGTAGTACGGACTGGACTGGACTGGACCGGACCTAAGGGCCTAAAATTTAAACCCGGTTGAGTCTGTCACATTATTGGACCTAATATGATCTGGCCGTTGACTGAGGCCGGCTCAGTCCAGCCCAATTTTGATTGTGCCAAGGCCTGATCGGATTTCGAGCCGTCCGGCCCATTACACCTTAAGATTATGTAGAACGGAGGAAAAGAGACTTGTACTGACAACTTTCGAGCAGACCTCTGAAGTGCGTGGCTTGCGTTTGTTACTTCCAATGAATTATTCCATAATTCGAACACGTAGGGTCGTTTGGGATTTAGTTTAGAAAACATAAAAAAATTATTCAGATAAAAAAAAGGTTTAGAGAAATACAACAACACACACGAAAATGAAGTTTCACAAAATTACATCCAGAAAATATTTCGTTTTCACGGTCTGTCAGCATCTATGCATACACAAATTCTATCAGACAATTTGGAGGAATTTTTGCATATATATTTTTTTTTCTCAAGAAAAAAAACTAATAATCGTTTGTGGTTTAATGGTAATTTATTCAATTCACATTGACTTCAAATTATATATATATATATATATATATATATATATATATATATATATAATTTGTTCAATCGAACTCGGTTGTCTCTTATGGTTAGCGAGGAGAGGTATAATCTTTCTGGTTAAACGGACAGTCTTGGGATCAAACCGCGAGGGAGGTGTGGGTGTGTGAAAATGCATGCTGCGTTACATGTATTTTGGGTCAATTGTTTCCAATTTTCACACACATACTCACACCTCTTCCGCGGTTCGACCGAGACCGCTTGCCCAGCCAGAGAGTTTATACCTCTCATCGCTGACCACAAGAGCCAGTTGAGTTAGAAATTTTTTGTGTGACAAAATTGAAAAAAATATGGTACAAGAATTCTGCCAAACCGTCAGACGAAATTTGTGCACAGATTCTACTAGACTATTTGGCGAAATATTTCTTTAGATGTAATTTTTTGAAACTACTTTCTCCTTTCCCATTTATCAAAACTTTTTTTTTTTCTCTATATAAAATTTTCTGTTTATAAAACTAAGTTTTGCTAAAGATTGTTCAATTCACATTGACTTTAAATTTTAATTATGTATATACAATTTTATTTTTTGACAAAATTTGGAAAAAAAAAATATGATGCAAGAATTCTGTCAGACCGTTTGATGAAATTTGTGCACAGATTCTGTCAGACCGTCTCGTGAAATATTTCATGGGATATAATCTTATGAAACTACTTTCTCCTCATCCATTTATCTAAACTTTTTTTTTCCATATAAATTTTCCTGTTTAGAAAATTGAGTTTTACTAAACAGTTTTGATAAAAAATAGAAAATAAAAAATTTGGTGTTTCTAATTTGGTTTCTATAGGCCGAAAATTGTTCCGACTTGTATAATAAAAAGAATGATTTGCATGTAGAAATTATCAAACGATTGTATACTTAAGTTATGGATCCAATATTTCACAATTTTCCTCCTTGTTGAGCTTGCGATCAGACTAGATTTTATTTATGTTCTTATATAAGAGAAATATTTTACACTCATTAACAATCTATATATAGCTACAAGTTTGGAGTCATGGTCGTTTTGTTCTTGGTCTTAGTGAATTCGTGAGCCCCTTAATGGGGATTATATAAAAAAAATGTTTAAAGAGTCCCAATTTTTTTTGAAAATATATTCGAATTTTAAAGAAAGAAATACTATGGGTACAAAAAAACAAAAACAAAAACAATATGCCCTATCACATGATAGAAAAAATCACTATTGAGTTGCAAAAGTGTAGAGGATATCACATCATTTTTTTAGGAGACATCACAAATTCAAACACCAAACTTCTATTCCCCTTCCTCTCGTACAACATTTTTTTCATCTTACTCATACAATTTCTTACTCTTACAACCTTAATCGAAGATAACAAGATAAATCTTTTTTTTTTCTTCATTCTTCTCTTCGTTCTAATGTATATTTTCTAGGTTTTCTCAAATAAAATTGAACACAACATTTTTTCGAATATTTTTCTTTTTAGATTTCAATTAATTTATGTTGAAATTTTATTTCTTTCAAACACAATTATTTGTGTTTTTAACACTATTTCTAGGATTTAAAAGCTTTAGAAATCGGCACAGTCGGATTAAGGGCGGCAAAGAACTGATAGAATTCTAGTAGTCGTAATACATAATTTTATGTTTTAGGACTGTCATGATTCTATTGCCAAAATCATACAATCATAACATACAGAAAATTGTGATAGCTTTCGTAATATTTTTTCAAAAATATTTTTGGTATAAAAAAGGACTAATAAGAGTTTAGACCCTGAATTTTATATCAGCTTAGAGTTTGAGTCATGACTTGTCCAATTGGAGAATTTAAACTCATAATTTTTATTATTTGTTTTTTTTTTTTTTTAAACCCTCACTCCCATGCAAACAATAAAACCTTCCTATACAGACTAAAAAGGGTAAGATGGTAAAAAAAAAAAAATTCAGGTTCTAAACTCTCTAATTGGACATGTCAGAGCTTAAACTTTAAGCTGGTATAAAATCCAGGATCTAAACTTTAATTAGCCCATAAAAAAAAATGACAAATTTAAAAAACTGTAATAGTCCATCACTTTGTGTGCGGTCCTTAATAATTTCCTTTTAAAGGAATGCATGCTTCATGCATCTATAGTGTTGTGTATAAGTTTGTATAATAATAAAAAAAAAGCAGCTAAAGCATTAAAGCATTAAAGTTATAAGAACTTGTACAAGGGATTTTTTTTTTTTTTGTAAAAATTAGTGAGAATGAATCAAAACAATAAAATTTGCAGGTAAATTTACTATTTTGTCGAAATATGTGGTAGAAATGCCCTTTTTAAGGGCGCTTCTTTAAAAAAAAATTTACTTGTAAAGTGTTTTGCTGCTTTTTTAAAAATTTCAAAAAAATGGCCTTAGTAAGAACGTTTTTTGTGTGTTTGTTACCAAAATGCTCTTAGTAAGGACTTTCTAAAAAAAAATTATAACTCCCTTACAAAGGAACTTTTTAACAAGTAAAGCTCCATTTTAAGGAATTTTTTTTTCATGCAAAACTTTTTACTAAGGAGCGCCCTTAGTAATTGGATGAAAACGTCATTACTAAGGACATTTTTTCATTCTAACGATGTTTAAGTGAGCTTAGTTGTATTTAGGTGAAGTTCCTTACTATGGTTGTTTGATTTTTTGATTAAAATTTTGAGAAATTTTTTTCTCCGTGTGCAATTTAGTATAACTTAAAAAAAGAGGATGGCAAGCCAATAAAAAAAGATGATAGGTATCCTCTCCTGCGCAGGTATCCCCCAAAAATGGCGAGGGCCAACGGCGAAAGCACTCTGCTGGGCCGACACTGACCTATTTTTCTGAGTGAAAATTTATGCAATAATATTGTCTTCTCACTCTGGAAACGTGGCATCCATCTACCTATTTTGAGTCCAAAATCACCACGAGTGATATATCTATACTACTAAATAATATGAAAAGTTAGATTTCACTGCAGAAGTTTTTTGTTCCAAAAATATTCTTACATATATTTACTAATTAAAATTTATTCATTAAATTTAACATAATTAGTTAGATAATTACGTATAGAATTTTTTTTAAGAAATTATTGTTTGTTCTTTTCAAGTAGTAAACAATTATTTGTTATTTTCTCAAGTAATAAATGAATAAAAGACTATTCTTTACTCTTTCAAATCAATATAAAATTTGTGCTGATGCACGTAACTTAATTTGATTGGACTTTTTTTTTTCCATAGAAAACATTTCATCAAAGAATTCCCACCTTGAAAGGTCATATTTTTCATGAAATTATTTTCAAAAAAAAAAAATTATCATTTTCAATAATTTTCTTCAAAATGGTAAAAAAATAAAACTGGTCAAATGCATAAAAAAAATATTATTTTTCATAAAAAATAATAACAATCAAACAATAAATTAAGTTATCGAGAATTTTTTTAAAACTAAATTTTTTTTTTTCTAGAAAAATAATTTCATAAAATTAATTTAACGCTACTTCAAAATTCATAGTCTTGTTTACTCACTCAGTCCCACTTACTCCACTCACTTCCAAATGGGCCATCTAAGAGGAAAAAAAAAAACCTCCTCCTCCAACCACAGCCACAGCCACAGCCACAACCTCTTCCACTTCCTCTCCATCCGGACCTCCTCCCTCCTCCGCCACGCCAGCGCCCTCGGCCGCCGCTGCGTGCCGGAGCGTCCCTCCCTCCCTTCCTCCGAACGCTCCGAAGAGTCGACCCCTCCGAGTAGCGATTTCACCTTCTCCTTATCGGGGGAGAGAGAGGGAGGACGACCTGAGCCGCCGGCGGTCCTTCGAGGGACTTCCGGAGCTGTCCGGCCGAAACAAGAGGGAATACGAGGAGAGGATGGACTGCGGCTTCGTCGACGCTGAGCGTCTGGTCGATCCCCGCCGTCCGGTCGTGTCTCGGCGACTACGGTTGGTTCTTCTGGAACGACGTCGTGAGTTTAATTTACGCTTACTTTTTTTTTTTTTCGTTATTTGCTACTATTTTAGGTACTAGTTATCCCCGTGCCTCGGCCACTCACCCTGTGTCTCCGCATTCCTAAATTGATTATCGAAATTGCTTACCATTCATATCGTCTAATAATAATATCGTTAAAATTATTGACCAAACGTAACACTTCTTTAGATGACAATGTCGAAAATTATCGCTCCGTTTTATCGTGACACTTCATGTTATGTCGGGATTACTCCTGTAGGGCTAATCCCAGCCGTTCTTTATCCTTCGCGAAAGGCAACCCTGTTTTGTTATATTGATGTTATAATTGAAGTTAATTGGAGAAACATAAATTCGATACACTTGCATCTAAAATTGTTGGGCTAGTTTACTCAGGACACACACGCGGCAGGATTCGGACAGGTCGATACGGATACGATACTGATTTTGGTGCGGCCTAGTGTATTTTTGGAGTGCCAGACAAGTGTTTGGCACTACGTGACACAGACATGGCACTGATTTTTGGAGTGTGTGTACTTCCTAGCTGTCGTGTTGTGGGTCATATTTACAAACACCATGCCTGACCTGAATTCCTATAGGTGAACCTGATTGATCTAGTAATTTCTCCGGAGTATTGTGCCACCGAATTTTGGTCACAGTGGACTGCTTTGATTTAGGCCGGGTTTCCTTGGGAGTTCCATTGCTTGTGCATGTGTCTTGGTAGCCAACAATTGATTAAGAGAGGAGAGAGATTGAAGAAGATTTGGGATTGAAAATTTATTAGGTCTTCTTGGAAGTAATCTTTGGGTTTTCTTGTGTGCTTTCTCTTGGATTGGGTTGCGAAGTTGTAGGGGATCCTGTAAAATCCTTGTTTTAGTAGTACTCTTGCACTCATGGTGGTTTTTTTGGTTAGGATTTTCCAGTTTATCCTTGTGTACTCTGCATGTGTTTTGATCATTGTTTTCTCTGTAAAAGCTGCCCACTAGTTCATCTTTCTCGTCACTGATGAAATTGTTAGGAAATAGTTTCGTGCTTATTACCAGCTAAAATGACATCTTTTTCTCTGCATTATACCAAAATCTTTCTTTTGACCATTGGAGTAGGAATAAGTTTCATGTGAGTCATATTCTCTATGCTGGACTACTAGTGGGGTGTAATTAGCTATCCACTTTGCAATCAATGGCCTATTAGTATTGCGAGGAATTATGTTATTATGCTAGCTGGTTAATCTAGTCTGTATTGTTTTAGGTTCTTAGGATTAGGGGTGAGTGTTCGGTTTATTCGATTTCAACCGAACAAAAATAGTTAAAACCGAATAAACCGAAATTCTAAAAATCCAAAACCGAAATCGAATCAAAATTAGCCATAACCGAACCCGAACCGAACCGATAATCAATTTGGTTTGTTCGGTTGGACTATTTTTATTGTTTAATGGGCGATGTATTTTAGAAATTATAATTTTAGAAACATATACATAGAAGTTGGAATTGTAGTTAAATTATATTAAAAATTATAATTTTAGACATAGGTCGTTGTATTTCAAAGTTGGGTTCAAATTTGGACTAGTTGTTAAATTATCAAGTTTGGCTTAAAAACATATACATAGAAGTGTTGTTTTCAAAATATACACATTTTTAATTATAAAATATGCATAAAATTGGGGATATTTAGTAATTGTATAAGTCTTATGTGATTTTCGGTTTTGGACTGCAATCGAAAGCAAAAATCGAAACCGAATAAGGAATTTCAGTACTTTCAAAATCAAAAGCGAACCGATTTTTTTCCAAACCGAACCGAATCTCTTATTCAGTTCGGTTCTCATTCCAAACCCGAATAATGCTCACCCCTACTTAGGATTGTCCCAGGTGGTAGTTGCATTGTTCCTGGATTGCTGTAGTATGGACACAGATTATTTGTCTGTCTAGGAAATTGTAAATTCTAATTATATATTTTATAAATTTTATTTCGTTGAGAAAAAGGAATGTCACTTTAAGTAGCACTTTTGTCATTTTCCTAATGGAGTCCAGCCTGTTGAGTTTGAGAGAGAGGGATTTACTAGATACGCTTCTTTCCAATTATCGAAGAAGAGGTCATGAAAGTTAAATCAATTCCTTTTACATAATTTAAAGACTTCTGAGGTAACTTATGATGACTGTTATGGCAAGTTTTGTTTATAAAGCTATGTTGCATGGAAACAGGTATAGCACACATAGACATGATAGTATGTTGCACAGACACGACTGCAACATGGCACACAATGGACACAGTGACATGGATGTGACACTAATTTGGAGTGCTGTATTTTGAAGTATTTGCGTCGTGTCTAATATGTGTCTGACACGAGGCGGTATGGACACAGACACCGATTTTTGAACTGTCCGTGCTTCTGTACATGATAATGAATTTATTTTGTTATAGTGTGTTTATTTCGTGTCCAACATGTGCTTGATGCAGATATGGCATGGACATGAGACAAATTCTATAATGTCCGTGATTCATAAATGTAGAGAGAAATAATTCAGTTATGCTGTATGGGGCGATGGGTAATTTAAAACACTTATTTCATATTTAAGGTGGTGATGATTAATAGTAGCATTATGGAAAAAATGGCTTAAGGTGATTGTAGAGAGAAAATAATTGATTGATTTACTTCCAAGAGAAGGGGTACATATATATAGGAGGAGGCTAGTCTCCTCCTTATTTTCTATCCGATGTGAGACTAAATAAGTTCCCCATAACTCAACACTCCCTCTCAAGATGGGCGATAGATATCAATCATCCCCATCTTGTTACAAAATGTATCAAACTCTCTAGGACCTAAACCTTTAGTTAAACAATCAGCTAATTGCTCCGCTGATTTCACATAGCTCAAAATCAAAATTTTTCTATTCAGCTGCTCCTTGACGAAGAACCGATCAATCTTCACATGTTTGGTGCGATCATGCTGAACTGAATTGTTTGCAATATCAATTGCTGATTTGTTGTCACACCAAAGTTACAGGGAGTCTCCTCTAAACAAACGCATCTCAGCCAACAAGCTCTTCACCCACATCATCTCGCACAGGCTAACTACCATAGCCCTGTACTCGGCCTCAGCTGTAGACCTAGCTACTGCATCTTGCTTCTTGCTGCGCCAAGATACAAGATTGCCTCCAACAAAAACACAGTAACCTGTAGTGGACCTGCGATCGTCCATATAACCAGCCCAATCGGCATCACAGTAGCCTTCAACTCTCAGATGTTCAGAACTTCTGAACAATAACCCCTTTTCTGGACTTCCTTTAATATACCTAAGAATTTTGCGAACTGCCTCCACGTGCTGCTCTCTGGGATCATGCATATGACTATTTACCACATTCACGGCATAAGTTGTCACGCCCCAATCTCCCGCAAGCTCGATAGTCCCCGCTGAACGTGAATCACCACGTTGCAGCTCTCCCGCAGGACAATCGTTCTCATCGGGACGTGATGCCGTACGAGCCTGGAGTTGCGCTCGTACAAGGCGATGTTGTCAAACACCAAATGTTATCATTGAAACAACCAAGTTGCAGCGAAAGTCAAGTATTGTGTACCAAGCACACAATCAGAGTAATACGCGGCGAAGCTCACGATAGGGTCCAAATGAAATGTCCCGAAGGCAATGCCACAAAGGCGATGCCACGGAGACGATGAAATGCTCTTGCTCTTTTCTCTAGCCCACAAAGGTACTTACAGTTCATACATTATGCCTCGTATATCCAAGCAGCGCCACTACGCCTGTGTACCTGAAATAATGCCCACAAACGTGGGTCAGTACACAACCGTACTGGTGAGCGGGGTAACCCACTCGCCTAAGCCGACACTAAGTAAAATAGTGAATGCAAACAGTTAAATGGTGATCTTTCTAGTTTGAATCCTAGATTCATTTCATGGCATAGGAATGACATGTTAAGGAAAGCTGTAAAGCAGTTTAAGCATGCAAGCATTCAACTCAAACCAAACGACAAGCAATTATATAAGCAACTCGAGGGAAACTAGCATGCAAACCGTCCTGCTCAAGTCCAAGCAACACGATAACATGTCGAACCATCAACCAAGCCTCAATATCCATCCTCAACCAACACTTACAATCCAAATCTCCCAGTGCACACTCTTGCCGAGGCAAGGTGGCCGCGCCTACACGAAAGCCAAACCAACAAAAGAAAAGCAAGCCATCACCTATACTATATGGAGTCACTGGCTAAAAGCCATAAAGGACATTGATCGGACCAAGATCAATAGGGCAATCCTACCCGATCCAGGGTTGGGCAGCTACTCCCGCCTGGTGGTATCGGACTACCAGCACTGCGCCCAATCGCGCGATGCCCCTTGTTTCCTCCATGGTAGAACGGTCCCGGTGCCCCGGTGCCTCATCCCGTTCCAGGAAACCAAACCCTGTGCCACGCAGGTTGTCCGTGACTATGCAGACACAGTAGGTATGACGAGAGGATCGAACATTCTCGCCCCACCAAGCGATCCTAGACTCGTTCCATGAATTATCCAACCAAAACATCCATAACCATTTTTCCAACATATAGCCCAAGGCACCAAATCCCAAGTATTTTCCATAGGCACAATGCCTCTTCTCAACACAGTGTTTCCAATGGTGCAACACCCTTCTCAAAGCTAACCCATGGCACAATGCCCCAAAAGAGGCACAACACCCTCGCCGATGCAGTTGTTCGGTTTCGAACCACAACTGCTCGCTTTGCAAGACAAAGCGACCAAGTGATACTCGTACACGGATGCACGCTCGCTCGCCCAGATTCCCGATATTCCCAATGCATCAATGACTCATTCCAACTGTCCAAGCATAATCCCAATCAATCAACCAACTGCCTCCAATGCAATATTCCAACTCTAGCTCCAACTATCCAACGCGCAAACCAAATCAAGCCACAATCCTACCAAGCCAACGACGTCCACTCTATGCACGCCTCAGTGTAGTGATTCCCAATGTTTCTATCCAAGTGTTCAAGTGTAAACCCCCTCAATTTATTCTGTAGATAGTTAGAGTGGGTCAGGAAAAATTTTGATAGAAGATATTGAGGTTTAGAGTAGGGGATATTTACCTGGAATTTTTAATCCAATTAATTTAAACCATTGGCACACCCTATCTTTGTCTAATTATTCGGAGCCCATTTTCAGCCCATAAATTTCGTACAAATATTGTACACTCGACTCAACTCGCCAAATTAGGCACTGGACTTTTCTGACTGTTAAAATCAACTTTTGTGTGCTCTAAATTAATTGCGCAACATTCCAAAAATCGTAACCCGTATTTTATTCCGTGTCGGACACCTGTGTCGTTACCCTCGATTTTGGGGTACCAACTTAACCCGTTGAGCCGGACCAACTAAAGGGTCCAAGACCGACTCTAAGCCCCCACCATTTTTGGCCTTTGCGCCGTTTCCAGATTTTGACCCCGCGGGCCCCAATTAAATTAAATTCGCGGGACGCGTTATCGTTAATTAAATCGGGATTTACCAACTTTGTAAATTCTATTTTAATATTAAATTAATCCCAATGCCCTTCAAATTAGACCCGCGCCTAACGCGCAACGCCCCCTCACCATGACAATTTTTAATATAATTTTTCTCCGCAATTTTTGCGTCATTTCATGTGTCCATGCAAATTCCCGAATTTACGGGGGCTTACTTGCAATTATTGAATTGTTGGCAACACCTCATTGGTCATGATAAATTGTAGGGTCCCAAAATGGGGTCCCAAACCCAATTCCCTCATTCCCTCATGAAGAAATCCCACACCCTCTTCATGATAAATCTCCACCACTCATTTCAAATGAGAGCATCTCCACCCTCCATCCAACACACCCTTACCCATAAAAAGCCTACATCCCCACTCTTCCCCCTAGGCCGGCCCTAATCCCAACACATAGGGAACCACACCCCCTCTCTTTCTCCTCCCTCTTCCTTTTACTCTAGCAGCCAAATGCTTTTCCTCCTCCATATTTTTTTCTTCTTCTTCTTCCCTTCTTCTTCCTTTCTCCTTCCTGGAGGAAAACTCCAACTTGTGCAGCTGACCCCGACTCCGGTGGTGCAGCCGCGGCATTGTCCGGCGGCTGACCCCGACTTCAGCTACTCTCCGTCGTCCGGCGTCAGTTCACCCCACTCCGGCCTGTGCCACTACTCTCCGTCGACTGTGTAGCCCGACTCCGACTTCACAGCGTCCGCTCGAGCCCGCACTCTCCACCCGCCGAGCACTGTCGACCCCGCCGGCTTCGAGCTGCCACTCCGGCCAGCTTCACGGCTGCAGCGACCCCCCACTGTTGCTTCTCCGGCGAGTCCATCCGACCTCCTCCGCCACTGCAGCTATTGCTCCGGCGAGTTTCCGAGCTCCCCCGACTTCGCTGCTCACCACTGCCGATCCTCCACCCTGTCCGACCGACTGCCACACCATTTCCGGTCATCATCCCCCGGCCAGTTTATTCCCACCACCGCCGACTGTAGATCTCGAGCCCCGGCGACCAACCCCGGAGCTCCTTCACCCGAGCCGAGATCCCCATTCCCCGCGGCTTCGATACCACCGGCCGAGCACCCCCTCGACCTCCAGCTTCACCCTCCGTCCACCATTACCATCACCGGCACAGCCACTCCACCACCACATCTCCGTTATCACCAACCTCCAGTCCGGCAGGCCGATCCTCCCAACCTACTGTTGATCTACTGCCACCACCACCACACCCCGTTCCATCACCCCCTTACGGCCAGCGAACACCTCGCCAAGGTATACCACTTTTCCCCCCCTCTCTGTATTGATATATATGGTGTTGTGGTTGAGTTAGGGTTATTGTTGTATAGTTTGTTTAGTGTAAGTCTAGTATAGTATGAATGAGCATGTGTTAAAGATATGAGATTAGGGTTTAAGGGTGAGTTTAGGGTTTACTTACATGAGTAATTAAAATGGAATTAATGGTTATATTCGAGTTAGAGTATGAACTATATGCATGGGTGGAAAATGCAAGATTAATATACAAGGCATTCGAATATATATTGAGGTCATGATATTGGGATACCTTGAGATGTTAGGGCATTAAAATTTACATTTTTGCACTATTGATTAATATTGTTGAACAAATTAAATTGCTGCGAAATTACACTGTGATTTGTCATCGAGGGACAGGTGATTTATTGTGAACTAGTGTGTTGTATCAAACCATTAACCGGTGATTTGGGAACTGAATATTAATGATGGGTTTAATTGAAGATAGGTACTATTTGCAAATTGACAAGGATGATATAAAACATAAGGTTTAAATAATTCTTAATTGAGTATTTGAGGATGACAGTAAATGTACGAATTAACGTTAGTGCACACCGATGGAAAATATGAGGAATAAATATGCATGATATACCAAGGAACCTTGTGCTGAATGAAGAAGGATTGAGGATGATTTGATGAGGTGGTACAGATGACTAGATGATTTGACGTATCGTACCGATAGTCAACGATGGTCAATCCCCCCTAGCGTCTTGTCCCTGAGAGTCGTAGCAGAGACAGGGTTTAGTTGTAGGTGTGTGTAGCATCCCTGTCTGTCGTGGAATAGATTATTGATTATTGGTTTGTATCTCATCTCTAGGTGCTGCGGGACCTGAGGACTTGGACGCGGTACCAGATCCCCGTCATCAGCAGCCACACGCAGGCAAGTGTACCTTGCCACCCTGTATTTCAGTTTACAGATATTTGTTGTTCTTTATGTACATTGTGCACGTAGTTATGTTGACGTTCGATACTTCACGTCCGGATCGCAACCGGGTGTTGACATTCGACTTAACGTCTTAGAAATAAATACTAGATGCTTCATAGCACCTCGATGCACGTACCAGAGTACATCGATACCCCAGGACACACTCATACACTGTGATCGTGCCAGATTCCTGTATCCTGATACTGACATCATGACCAGAGACTGGGACGACCTTATGGTCATTGTGATCGTGCCAGATTCCTGTATCCTGATACTGACATCATGACCAGAGACTGGGACGACCTTAGGGTCGCGTCTGTTGAGTTATTCCTTGTGTCGAGACTGTAGTTAGAGGTTCAGGTTCAACGCACAATCGTTGACCGCTTGGGAAGGGGAAGACAGTTACTAGACGTTTGGGCTACTCTGCACGCGCTTATATATATGTAGTATTTTTTAGTGATACCTGTTTCTAGTGATACCTGTTTCTAGTGTACCTGTTTCACCCGTGTTACTCTTTGCCCGGAGCTGCGGTACGTGCCGTGTGTTTCCGTGTCCGGAGCTACGGTTTTATTTTGGACAGCCCACGCGTCGAACATTGTCTTTAAACTGTGTCACACTAGTTGGTTATGATAGAGTACCCTGTCGTGCACTTGTACTTTCTGTTTACTTGGCATGTTGTATTTTTGTACCTTGTTACGTCCCTCTGAGGACCTGGTTCCCTGCCAGTTTTGCAGCATAGATGATTACGGAGCATTTGGAGTTACTGTTGGAGTTGCACGTCTTACGGGCATGGTACCAGGTACTCACATTATATCTACCGGCATTATAGCTATTTTACATTGTTTATTCCATCTGCTGTTGTAGCCTAGTTTTTATAGACTCATACTTATTCTCGAGTCTATTCGAGTTAGTGTGTTATTGGGCGGCCGACTCTAGCACATATAGCTCTTTCTTGTTTACTGTCGTACATTGTGGATTGAGACATAGAGGTTTACATTTATGGAAAATTCTAGATAGTGCCCTTTATATTACAGCTTATACGTATTCGAGTCAGACCAGAGTCTGGTCGAATGCGTAGCTGGCGTGTCACGTGTTCCTGGTCCTACGTATTTTGGGACTGGGGCGTGACATGTTTTTGTGGTGGCCCATGCAGGTCCGATTTAAATCGTCTTGGTCACCAAACTGTGCCAAACGAGCCTGCAAATTAGGAATAGATGTTATGATTGTTGAATAGGATCTCAATCCATAATCGATTTAAAAACTCTTTGTATGTGATTATCGCCCTTGGACTTCCACTTTGCATTCGTTCAATCTTCGTCAATATTGCTATCCTTGTTCTTCGTCCCCTATTGTTCGGGGAGGCGAATGCTTGTGACTGATGATTTCCCTCCAGCAGAAGACCGAAGAACAGACGGCAGAAGACAGAATTCGTACGCCTTTCTCTGAGAAGATTGTTACTTTATCAGGATAGATTGATGGGTTCTTTGGATTCTAGAACTAGTGTGGAAGGTTGGCAAGAGAGTTGGACCCAGTAGTACCCTACCCGTGCTTGAGGTAACAGTGATCTTGGAAGTACTGAGAGCTAGAAGGATTGATGATCGTGACCTAGAATGATTTATGGGAATGCATAGCCTGATGATGGAAACTAGTGGTTGTATATGATAGCAATACCAGGAATGATATTATGGACTAGAGGAGATAAAATTTCAAGCTCTCACTTGGAAGATGATGATCTAATACCAGAAATTTTAGCATGTACTTGGGTGACATCATTATTATAATTGCACTAGGTGACTTGGACAGATAAATAACGAAAAGAAGGAATTTGAGGAATAAAAATTTTAGGGAAAACTTTGAGGAGGAGAATTATACATTAGGCAAGGAATTATTTTTTCCTTTTGAGGATTGATGTTGGAAACAGAACGGGTGAAATTATTTTGAGGTTTAGTTTAGACTATGACCTTATCCTAGACATGGATTGGTTGAGCCAATACCACGCAACGCTTGATTTCCGTTATGGTTGTGTCACCTTTAGACCACCGGATTAACCTGAGTTTGAGTTATTAGAGAGCCTGGAAGCATGGTGCCCATCTACCTTGGAGGCATACAATACAGGAGGTGAACCAGTGTACCACCATGTTATAGCAGAGTTGAGGATATTTTCTAGATAATCTTTTAGGACTGCCACCTGACAGAAAGAGTTTGTTACAGAGTTGACTCCAAGAGCCGAGCCGATTATTTTTCTATCTTCAGACTAGCACCGACAGAGTTTGGTTGAGTTGGAAGTCCATAATAGAGGACCTCTTAGACAAGGGTTTCAGTCGGGCTAGTATTTTTCCGTGGGAAGCAACCATTTTATTGTACCAAAGAAGGACGGGACGATACGTTGCATAACGATTACAGGGCATTGAATGCCGTAGAGATAAAGAGCAAGTACCCTTGTCGCACATCGAAGATTCAAATTGAATCAGCTAAGTGGCGCATATGTATTTTGAAGATCGATCTCAGATCAGGCTAACATCAGATCAAGGTACGGAAAGAGGACATCCAGAAGGCGGCCTTTCGGACGAAGTATGGCCATTATGAGTTTTTAGTCATGCCGTTTGGTTTAACCAACGCGCCAGCAGTATTCATGTGTTTGATGAACAATGTTTTCCACCAGTACTTAGATAAGTTCGTGGTGGTATTTATAGACGATATCTTGATATATTCCGAGAACCAGGAGAAGCACGAGAGACATCTCAAGATTATGATGGAAATGCTAAGAAATGAGAGGCTATAAGCCAAGCTCAACAAATATGAGTTATGTTCAGATAGAATAGATAGTCTACACATCAGGACAGCTGAGAGTTCATGAGAAGAACTATCAGACACACGATTTGGGGCTAGCGGCAGTGATATTTGCACTAAAGCGATGGCGACACTACCTTTATGTAGAGCAGATGTTGAGATTTATACAAAACACAGAAAGTCTGAAGAATGCCTACACGCAGAAGGAACTCAACATGAGACAAAGGCATTTGGCTAAAAATTATGACAAATTATAACATCAAGTTGCAGAACAACTCTAGCAAGACAAATGTAGTTTATGACTCATCGCCAGTTGTTAGAGGATTTCCAGGAACTCAGGATTGAGATCGTATTGCCAGGTATGGATGGACATGTGGCCAGTTTTGAGGTTCAGTCTACTTTGGTTGAGAGAATCAAGGCAGCATTGCCTACAGATACGAGATTTAGACGATCGCAAGAAAGGACAGAGGCCGACATGCAAACATGACTCAGGATTCATGGAGACGGAACATTGAGGTATAGAGATCGCATATACGTTCATAGTGGCGAGCTACGCCAAGAGTTAATGATCGAGACTCATAGCTCGATTATTCTATTTCATCCCGGAAGTACGAAGATGTACCGAGACTTGAGGCAGCACTTCTGGTGGCATGGAATGAAGAGAGAGATTGCAAGATTCGAGGCGAAATATTTAGTTTGTCAACAAGTCAAGGCTGAACGTCAGAGGACTGCAGGATTATTGCAGTCGCTTCCCATTCCCGAGTGGAAGTGGGAACACGACTTCGTCACAGGATTCCCGCGGAACCCTAGCGGGAAGGATGCAGTTTGGGTTGTCGTAGACAGACTCACCAAGTCTGCACATTTCTTGCCCTACAAAGTTGGGCATCCACAGAGATACTAGCTGACATGTATACGATGCAGATAGTACGATTACATGGAGTGCCTGTCAGCATCGTATCGGATCATGATTTCAGATTCACGTCACATTTTTGGCGGAGTATGCAGGAGAGCCTAGGAACTCGTCTCAAGTTCAGCACTGCATATCATCCACAGACTGATGGACAGTCAGAGCGCACGATACAGATATTAGAGGATATGTTGAGAACGTGCATGATTAATTTTGGAGGATCTTGGGAGGACCATCTACACTTGGTGGAATTCTCCTACAATAACAGTTACCATGCCAGCATACAGATAGCACCTTATGAGGCACTGTACGGCAGGAAATGCAGGTCGCCAGTTTGTTGGAGTGACGTGGAAGAGCGTCGGATACTTGGCCCAGAGTTGGTGACACAGACAGTAGAGAAGGTCAAGCAGATTCAGAGCCACCTGCGCGCAGCACAGGACAGACAGAAACACTGGGCAGATGCGCACCGCAACCATTGGAGTTCAAGGAGGGTGACCACGTATTTTTGAGGATATCGCCCACTCGTGGTACCATCAGATTCAGAGGCAGAGGCAAGCTGAGTCCGAGGTATATCGGACCTTTTGACATTCTGGAACGAGTTGGCGAAGTGGCATACCGTCTTGCTTTACCTCCATCATTAGAAGGAGTACATGACGTATTTCACGTATCGCAGTTGAGGAGATATGTCGCAGACCCTAGCCACGTGCTTGATCATTCGGAGATTACAGTCGGGCCCAGCCTGTCTTACGTAGAGCAGCCAGTTGAGATCCTCGATCGCAGCAAGAAGACTTTGAGAGGGCAGACGATTCGACTGGTCAGAGTGGCATGGAAGCACCATTCACCAGGCGAGTCTACTTGGGAGCGCGAGGATTCTATTCGGCAGCGATTCTCGTACTTATTTGAGGAGCAAGGTACGAATTTACGTACGGCAATTTAATTACTAGTTATTTTAAATTATGTTAGATATTATCGTGCTTTACTTTTAATTTCGGGGACGAAATTTTTCTAAGTTGGGAAGAATGTAAACCCCCTCAATTTATTCTGTAGATAGTTAGAGTGGGTCAGGAAAAATTTTGATAGAAGATATTGAGGTTTAGAGTAGGGGATATTTACCTGGAATTTTTAATCCAATTAATTTAAACCATTGGCACACCCTATCTTTGTCTAATTATTCGGAGCCCATTTTCAGCCCATAAATTTCGTACAAATATTGTACACTCGACTCAACTCGCCAAATTAGGCACTGGACTTTTCTGACTGTTAAAATCAACTTTTGTGTGCTCTAAATTAATTGCGCAACATTCCAAAAATCGTAACCCGTATTTTATTCCGTGTCGGACACCTGTGTCGTTACCCTCGATTTTGGGGTACCAACTTAACCCGTTGAGCCGGACCAACTAAAGGGTCCAAGACCGACTCTAAGCCCCCACCATTTTTGGCCTTTGCGCCGTTTCCAGATTTTGACCCCGCGGGCCCCAATTAAATTAAATTCGCGGGACGCGTTATCGTTAATTAAATCGGGATTTACCAACTTTGTAAATTCTATTTTAATATTAAATTAATCCCAATGCCCTTCAAATTAGACCCGCGCCTAACGCGCAACGCCCCCTCACCATGACAATTTTTAATATAATTTTTCTCCGCAATTTTTGCGTCATTTCATGTGTCCATGCAAATTTCCGAATTTACGGGGGCTTACTTGCAATTATTGAATTGTTGGCAACACCTCATTGGTCATGATAAATTGTAGGGTCCCAAAATGGGGTCCCAAACCCAATTCCCTCATTCCCTCATGAAGAAATCCCACACCCTCTTCATGATAAATCTCCACCACTCATTTCAAATGAGAGCATCTCCACCCTCCATCCAACACACCCTTACCCATAAAAAGCCTACATCCCCACTCTTCCCCCTAGGCCGGCCCTAATCCCAACACATAGGGAACCACACCCCCTCTTTCTCCTCCCTCTTCCTTTTACTCTAGCAGCCAAATGCTTTTTCTCCTCCATATTTTTTTCTTCTTCTTCTTCCCTTCTTCTTCCTTTCTCCTTCCTGGAGGAAAACTCCAACTTGTGCAGCTGACCCCGACTCCGGTGGTGCAGCCGCGACATTGTCCGGCGGCTGACCCCGACTTCAGCTACTCTCCGTCGTCCGGCGTCAGTTCACCCCACTCCGGCCTGTGCCACTACTCTCCGTCGACTGTGTAGCCCGACTCCGACTTCACAGCGTCCGCTCGAGCCCGCACTCTCCACCCGCCGAGCACTGTCGACCCCGTCGGCTTCGAGCTGCCACTCCGGCCAGCTTCACGGCTGCAGCGACCCCCCACTGTTGCTTCTCCGGCGAGTCCATCCGACCTCCTCCGCCACTGCAGCTATTGCTCCGGCGAGTTTCCGAGCTCCCCCGACTTCGCTGCTCACCACTGCCGATCCTCCACCCTGTCCGACCGACTGCCACACCATTTCCGGTCATCATCCCCCGGCCAGTTTATTCCCACCACCGCCGACTGTAGATCTCGAGCCCCGGCGACCAACCCCGGAGCTCCTTCACCCGAGCCGAGATCCCCATTCCCCGCGGCTTCGATACCACCGGCCGAGCACCCCCTCGACCTCCAGCTTCACCCTCCGTCCACCATTACCATCACCGGCACAGCCACTCCACCACCACATCTCCGTTATCACCAACCTCCAGTCCGGCAGGCCGATCCTCCCAACCTACTGTTGATCTACTGCCACCACCACCACACCCCGTTCCATCACCCCCTTACGGCCAGCGAACACCTCGCCAAGGTATACCACTTTTCCCCCCTCTCTGTATTGATATATATGGTGTTGTGGTTGAGTTAGGGTTATTGTTGTATAGTTTGTTTAGTGTAAGTCTAGTATAGTATGAATGAGCATGTGTTAAAGATATGAGATTAGGGTTTAAGGGTGAGTTTAGGGTTTACTTACATGAGTAATTAAAATGGAATTAATGGTTATATTCGAGTTAGAGTATGAACTATATGCATGGGTGGAAAATGCAAGATTAATATACAAGGCATTCGAATATATATTGAGGTCATGATATTGGGATACCTTGAGATGTTAGGGCATTAAAATTTACATTTTTGCACTATTGATTAATATTGTTGAACAAATTAAATTGCTGCGAAATTACACTGTGATTTGTCATCGAGGGACAGGTGATTTATTGTGAACTAGTGTGTTGTATCAAACCATTAACCGGTGATTTGGGAACTGAATATTAATGATGGGTTTAATTGAAGATAGGTACTATTTGCAAATTGACAAGGATGATATAAAACATAAGGTTTAAATAATTCTTAATTGAGTATTTGAGGATGACAGTAAATGTACGAATTAACGTTAGTGCACACCGATGGAAAATATGAGGAATAAATATGCATGATATACCAAGGAACCTTGTGCTGAATGAAGAAGGATTGAGGATGATTTGATGAGGTGGTACAGATGACTAGATGATTTGACGTATCGTACCGATAGTCAACGATGGTCAATCCCCCCTAGCGTCTTGTCCCTGAGAGTCGTAGCAGAGACAGGGTTTAGTTGTAGGTGTGTGTAGCATCCCTGTCTGTCGTGGAATAGATTATTGATTATTGGTTTGTATCTCATCTCTAGGTGCTGCGGGACCTGAGGACTTGGACGCGGTACCAGATCCCCGTCATCAGCAGCCACACGCAGGCAAGTGTACCTTGCCACCCTGTATTTCAGTTTACAGATATTTGTTGTTCTTTATGTACATTGTGCACGTAGTTATGTTGACGTTCGATACTTCACGTCCGGATCGCAACCGGGTGTTGACATTCGACTTAACGTCTTAGAAATAAATACTAGATGCTTCATAGCACCTCGATGCACGTACCAGAGTACATCGATACCCCAGGACACACTCATACACTGTGATCGTGCCAGATTCCTGTATCCTGATACTGACATCATGACCAGAGACTGGGACGACCTTATGGTCATTGTGATCGTGCCAGATTCCTGTATCCTGATACTGACATCATGACCAGAGACTGGGACGACCTTAGGGTCGCGTCTGTTGAGTTATTCCTTGTGTCGAGACTGTAGTTAGAGGTTCAGGTTCAACGCACAATCGTTGACCGCTTGGGAAGGGGAAGACAGTTACTAGACGTTTGGGCTACTCTGCACGCGCTTATATATATGTAGTATTTTTTAGTGATACCTGTTTCTAGTGATACCTGTTTCTAGTGTACCTGTTTCACCCGTGTTACTCTTTGCCCGGAGCTGCGGTACGTGCCGTGTGTTTCCGTGTCCGGAGCTACGGTTTTATTTTGGACAGCCCACGCGTCGAACATTGTCTTTAAACTGTGTCACACTAGTTGGTTATGATAGAGTACCCTGTCGTGCACTTGTACTTTCTGTTTACTTGGCATGTTGTATTTTTGTACCTTGTTACGTCCCTCTGAGGACCTGGTTCCCTGCCAGTTTTGCAGCATAGATGATTACGGAGCATTTGGAGTTACTGTTGGAGTTGCACGTCTTACGGGCATGGTACCAGGTACTCACATTATATCTACCGGCATTATAGCTATTTTACATTGTTTATTCCATCTGCTGTTGTAGCCTAGTTTTTATAGACTCATACTTATTCTCGAGTCTATTCGAGTTAGTGTGTTATTGGGCGGCCGACTCTAGCACATATAGCTCTTTCTTGTTTACTGTCGTACATTGTGGATTGAGACATAGAGGTTTACATTTATGGAAAATTCTAGATAGTGCCCTTTATATTACAGCTTATACGTATTCGAGTCAGACCAGAGTCTGGTCGAATGCGTAGCTGGCGTGTCACGTGTTCCTGGTCCTACGTATTTTGGGACTGGGGCGTGACATGTTTTTGTGGTGGCCCATGCAGGTCCGATTTAAATCGTCTTGGTCACCAAACTGTGCCAAACGAGCCTGCAAATTAGGAATAGATGTTATGATTGTTGAATAGGATCTCAATCCATAATCGATTTAAAAACTCTTTGTATGTGATTATCGCCCTTGGACTTCCACTTTGCATTCGTTCAATCTTCGTCAATATTGCTATCCTTGTTCTTCGTCCCCTATTGTTCGGGGAGGCGAATGCTTGTGACTGATGATTTTCCTCCAGCAGAAGACCGAAGAACAGACGGCAGAAGACAGAATTCGTACGCCTTTCTCTGAGAAGATTGTTACTTTATCAGGATAGATTGATGGGTTCTTTGGATTCTAGAACTAGTGTGGAAGGTTGGCAAGAGAGTTGGACCCAGTAGTACCCTACCCGTGCTTGAGGTAACAGTGATCTTGGAAGTACTGAGAGCTAGAAGGATTGATGATCGTGACCTAGAATGATTTATGGGAATGCATAGCCTGATGATGGAAACTAGTGGTTGTATATGATAGCAATACCAGGAATGATATTATGGACTAGAGGAGATAAAATTTCAAGCTCTCACTTGGAAGATGATGATCTAATACCAGAAATTTTAGCATGTACTTGGGTGACATCATTATTATAATTGCACTAGGTGACTTGGACAGATAAATAACGAAAAGAAGGAATTTGAGGAATAAAAATTTTAGGGAAAACTTTGAGGAGGAGAATTATACATTAGGCAAGGAATTATTTTTTCCTTTTGAGGATTGATGTTGGAAACAGAACGGGTGAAATTATTTTGAGGTTTAGTTTAGACTATGACCTTATCCTAGACATGGATTGGTTGAGCCAATACCACGCAACGCTTGATTTCCGTTATGGTTGTGTCACCTTTAGACCACCGGATTAACCTGAGTTTGAGTTATTAGAGAGCCTGGAAGCATGGTGCCCATCTACCTTGGAGGCATACAATACAGGAGGTGAACCAGTGTACCACCATGTTATAGCAGAGTTGAGGATATTTTCTAGATAATCTTTTAGGACTGCCACCTGACAGAAAGAGTTTGTTACAGAGTTGACTCCAAGAGCCGAGCCGATTATTTTTCTATCTTCAGACTAGCACCGACAGAGTTTGGTTGAGTTGGAAGTCCATAATAGAGGACCTCTTAGACAAGGGTTTCAGTCGGGCTAGTATTTTTCCGTGGGAAGCAACCATTTTATTGTACCAAAGAAGGACGGGACGATACGTTGCATAACGATTACAGGGCATTGAATGCCGTAGAGATAAAGAGCAAGTACCCTTGTCGCACATCGAAGATTCAAATTGAATCAGCTAAGTGGCGCATATGTATTTTGAAGATCGATCTCAGATCAGGCTAACATCAGATCAAGGTACGGAAAGAGGACATCCAGAAGGCGGCCTTTCGGACGAAGTATGGCCATTATGAGTTTTTAGTCATGCCGTTTGGTTTAACCAACGCGCCAGCAGTATTCATGTGTTTGATGAACAATGTTTTCCACCAGTACTTAGATAAGTTCGTGGTGGTATTTATAGACGATATCTTGATATATTCCGAGAACCAGGAGAAGCACGAGAGACATCTCAAGATTATGATGGAAATGCTAAGAAATGAGAGGCTATAAGCCAAGCTCAACAAATATGAGTTATGTTCAGATAGAATAGATAGTCTACACATCAGGACAGCTGAGAGTTCATGAGAAGAACTATCAGACACACGATTTGGGGCTAGCGGCAGTGATATTTGCACTAAAGCGATGGCGACACTACCTTTATGTAGAGCAGATGTTGAGATTTATACAAAACACAGAAAGTCTGAAGAATGCCTACACGCAGAAGGAACTCAACATGAGACAAAGGCATTTGGCTAAAAATTATGACAAATTATAACATCAAGTTGCAGAACAACTCTAGCAAGACAAATGTAGTTTATGACTCATCGCCAGTTGTTAGAGGATTTCCAGGAACTCAGGATTGAGATCGTATTGCCAGGTATGGATGGACATGTGGCCAGTTTTGAGGTTCAGTCTACTTTGGTTGAGAGAATCAAGGCAGCATTGCCTACAGATACGAGATTTAGACGATCGCAAGAAAGGACAGAGGCCGACATGCAAACATGACTCAGGATTCATGGAGACGGAACATTGAGGTATAGAGATCGCATATACGTTCATAGTGGCGAGCTACGCCAAGAGTTAATGATCGAGACTCATAGCTCGATTATTCTATTTCATCCCGGAAGTACGAAGATGTACCGAGACTTGAGGCAGCACTTCTGGTGGCATGGAATGAAGAGAGAGATTGCAAGATTCGAGGCGAAATATTTAGTTTGTCAACAAGTCAAGGCTGAACGTCAGAGGACTGCAGGATTATTGCAGTCGCTTCCCATTCCCGAGTGGAAGTGGGAACACGACTTCGTCACAGGATTCCCGCGGAACCCTAGCGGGAAGGATGCAGTTTGGGTTGTCGTAGACAGACTCACCAAGTCTGCACATTTCTTGCCCTACAAAGTTGGGCATCCACAGAGATACTAGCTGACATGTATACGATGCAGATAGTACGATTACATGGAGTGCCTGTCAGCATCGTATCGGATCATGATTTCAGATTCACGTCACATTTTTGGCGGAGTATGCAGGAGAGCCTAGGAACTCGTCTCAAGTTCAGCACTGCATATCATCCACAGACTGATGGACAGTCAGAGCGCACGATACAGATATTAGAGGATATGTTGAGAACGTGCATGATTAATTTTGGAGGATCTTGGGAGGACCATCTACACTTGGTGGAATTCTCCTACAATAACAGTTACCATGCCAGCATACAGATAGCACCTTATGAGGCACTGTACGGCAGGAAATGCAGGTCGCCAGTTTGTTGGAGTGACGTGGAAGAGCGTCGGATACTTGGCCCAGAGTTGGTGACACAGACAGTAGAGAAGGTCAAGCAGGCCGTGCTCTACAAATCATCCGACCGATCGGACTAAGGAAGATGGCATTATCATTCCAACTCAGCTATCTCAGTACTGCTCTGAACGAACACCTGATTTCCATCGAACCCGCTAGCCATCTGCACATGAAACAACTCAATCAATACTTCTTCCCAAAATCTAACAAATCAAATGTAACCAGCATTTGTTTGATTCAATCCGACTCAGCGTAACGCTCCGAGCGGTTGCGGGCGTTACATAATATACCACTTAGAATCAGGTTCGTCCACGAACCGTGCTGGTACTCATTCCTATCACATGCCACAATCCATTTCCATGGATCTGCTCTATGCAACTCACATTATCCTGATCCATACTCAGCATCTCGCTCTGTTGAATGCTCGTACAATTTCTATATTCCCACATCCTCCTTGCAGCTCAATACGAATTCTTCGTATCGCTTAGTTTTGGATCGTACACATATTTAAGGCGTCCCTAAAATACATGCATTTCAGCCGAGCTTTGCGATAGCGAATTTGGACAAGTTACAAGGGTATCTTTATGTCCGAGGCATCCATTTATTTTACTCCCAATTGAACCAAACCTGATTTCCATTCCAACATATTCACTTGAGCACTATTCTCAATATGATGATTTTCCACCGATCAATCAGTCCGAGTTCCAACTCAATCCATCCAACTATTTCTGAAACCGCACTAGCAACATCTCCAAATATATATCACTTGTACCGAACGATCATCTCAACTGATACTACCCCAACTAGGCGACTTACCCAAAAATCAACTTTGCTCTCATCAGCTCCACCAAACACCTCTTCCTCAATCTCAATACCTCGCTGGGTGAACATCTATATTGAGGTTCGTGTGATCCACGAAGATCTCGCCGCCACGCCAAAGGGATAGTGTCGCCACGATTTCAACGTGGACACACTCGCCACAATTCCTAGGTTGCGCATGGAATAGTTCTTCGTGCTGCTTCTACTGCCTCGAAGCATAGGATATCACCTTTGCCTTCTGAATGAGCACGCTTCCCAGACTAAGTTTCGAGACATCTTGTAAATCTGAAGCAAATCTGTCCCTTCCAGTATTCGCAAAGATTTGATCTGAACGAGCCGCTGCTTTAACTTCACGAGCTAGTTTCACAGTCGTCAATTCATATGAATGCTATTCCCTTCCAGGGCACGATGAGTCAGAGGCGATGCCATCTACAAAAAATCTGTGACTCTGAATCTCATCAGTTGACAAGGCTACTTCCACCATCGCTTCGATCTTCCGGCTGCATCTTCAGCTGAAGGCTATCCCAAGGGTCTCTCAAATCCAACACTCAGTCAATAAGCCAAATCTCATTGCTCACATCTGCCCTCGACGCATTCCCAAATACGCCGCCTTAAGGGTCGTTCTATGGGTCTACCATATTCAATCTCTGATCTGACGGGCAAGTCGCTAGGGTCAGCTGTCCCGAAGCTACGCTCGATAATTGTAATCATCACGATAGACAGTTACTATGAACCATGCTATATCTCATCTGCAAATCTGAATCAAAATCCAACCATTCCATCCGAGCGAACTTCCGAATCCGAGAACTCATGCACTACCTCTGCTGATCTGTCAACTGATGCTGCTTAACCACTTAAGAGTCTTGCTATCTATCCAAGCCACAATTCGAGAACTGTGCTCATTGAAACCGTCTTCCATCAATCCGTCGTTCTGCCCTGAATCCATCAAATTTTCTGAACTGCCATGTTCGACTTCTCGCACTACCACTGCAATGATTTCCGAAACCAAAGACTTGCTCCAATTCTTATTCGATTGCCACGTTCCATAATGCACGTCCAACTTACTCGAGCAGCACAGTGATTTGCTCCGACGTTGCTCCCAAGTTTAGCTATCTTCAAAAGTCTGTCCGCCATAAATTCTTGCCTTTAGTTGTTGCCTCAATCCGTCCACGTCTTCCGGAGAATCCGTCTATGCTTGTTGCACCATCTTGCCCAAAATTCTATTTCCGCTAAACTGAGTCGACTTCTCGAGCAGCAATATCCAAAATCTTCCAAGTTTGTGTGAATCCATCTCATTGTCCCTCCAAACCAAATAATGTTTCATTGCTCAACTAACAGCTCAAATGTGTTGCCCAAAATTGTAGTCCGTGCTCGCTATCATTCGATTCACTCGTCGCTCGCTCAAGCGTATCCCAACTGTTCGTTCCGATCTTGTCCATCTCTCAAGTCCAACGATACTTCCATTTGCACCAGTCCGTTCTCGATATACTCAACTCAATATTCGCTTGCTCCATTTTTCATTCTTCCCAACTCAATCGACTTGCACCAACCAACATGTATTCTCAATACCCGAGTTCGTTCAGGCAATTTCTATTGATGTCCAACCAAAATATTTTCAATACCTTGCTCAATATGTGGTATCCCATATACCACTCCGAATCGAGTCGCTACTCGCATTACGATTTTCTTGCACTGATCCAAGATCCGTTCGAACCATCCCTCATGTGATCCTGCCATTCCAACTTAAGTCTGACACAAAACTTAGCCAATTCTTTAACCAACAATCTCGTTAGGCAACTTGTGCTAAATCCCCTTCTCAATGCTTCCAGCTATTCTCAAACCGTCTGATACTTTCGCAACACGAGCAATCGTGCAACGATTGTCTTCCAAATATTCCAACCCAATACCCAATGGTTCCACACATTTGCTGTACGATCAACTCGTGCAAACGTATCCTGATATTCCCAAGCCAAACTCAAACATGCTCAACCGATGCGCCACAGCCGAAATCCCAACTTCTATCCAACACAGTCGCTAGACGAGCAACTCGTGCAACGATCCATTCCCATCGAATGTTTCTACTCAAAACATGCCACACTACCAAATCTCGTCTGCCAGCCAACAGATCCACTGATGCAATCAGAAACTCCCGAACGACAAGCCAAGCCAACCCAACGAAAGCTCTCAACTTGTTGCACGAATGCAACAACGCCTAACGAGGCTAAGCGATCTAACGAAAACCAACCAAAGCAACACAACCAAGAACAATATGCAGCCACAACTAGCAATAAATAGACTTATTGCATGAAACATCCGATGCGGCACCGAGTAGAGTCAAGAGCTAGACGACACGCGGAAGCTATTTAGAGTTTGTGATGAAGCGAAGGACCAAGTCCGAGAAAATGAACCAGGCGCTCTGATACCAATTTGTCACGCCCCAATCTCCCGCAAGCTCGATAGTCCCCGCTGAACGTGAATCACCACGTTGCAGCTCTCCCGCAGGACAATCGTTCTCATCGGGACGTGATGCCGTACGAGCCTGGAGTTGCGCTCGTACAAGGCGATGTTGTCAAACACCAAATGTTATCATTGAAACAACCAAGTTGCAGCGAAAGTCAAGTATTGTGTACCAAGCACACAATCAGAGTAATACGCGGCGAAGCTCACGATAGGGTCCAAATGAAATGCCCCGAAGGCAATGCCACAAAGGCGATGCCACGGAGACGATGAAATGCTCTTGCTCTTTTCTCTAGCCCACAAAGGTACTTACAGTTCATACATTATGCCTCGTATATCCAAGCAGCGCCACTACGCCTGTGTACCTGAAATAATGCCCACAAACGTGGGTCAGTACACAACCGTACTGGTGAGCGGGGTAACCCACTCGCCTAAGCCGACACTAAGTAAAATAGTGAATGCAAACAGTTAAATGGTGATCTTTCTAGTTTGAATCCTAGATTCATTTCATGGCATAGGGATGACATGTTAAGGAAAGCTGTAAAGCAGTTTAAGCATGCAAGCATTCAACTCAAACCAAACGACAAGCAATTATATAAGCAACTCGAGGGAAACTAGCATGCAAACCGTCCTGCTCAAGTCCAAGCAACACGATAACATGTCGAACCATCAACCAAGCCTCAATATCCATCCTCAACCAACACTTACAATCCAAATCTCCCAGTGCACACTCTTGCCGAGGCAAGGTGGCCGCGCCTACACGAAAGCCAAACCAACAAAAGAAAAGCAAGCCATCACCTATACTATATGGAGTCACTGGCTAAAAGCCATAAAGGACATTGATCGGACCAAGATCAATAGGGCAATCCTACCCGATCCAGGGTTGGGCAGCTACTCCCGCCTGGTGGTATCGGACTACCAGCACTGCGCCCAATCGCGCGATGCCCCTTGTTTCCTCCATGGTAGAACGGTCCCGGTGCCCCGGTGCCTCATCCCGTTCCAGGAAACCAAACCCTGTGCCACGCAGGTTGTCCGTGACTATGCAGACACAGTAGGTATGACGAGAGGATCGAATATTCTCGCCCCACCAAGCGATCCTAGACTCGTTCCATGAATTATCCAACCAAAACATCCATAACCATTTTTCCAACATATAGCCCAAGGCACCAAATCCCAAGTATTTTCCATAGGCATAATGCCTCTTCTCAACACAGTGTTTCCAATGGTGCAACACCCTTCTCAAAGCTAACCCATGGCACAATGCCCCAAAAGAGGCACAACACCCTCGCCGATGCAGTTGTTCGGTTTCGAACCACAACTGCTCGCTTTGCAAGACAAAGCGACCAAGTGATACTCGTACACGGATGCACGCTCGCTCGCCCAGATTTCCGATATTCCCAATGCATCAATGACTCATTCCAACTGTCCAAGCATAATCCCAATCAATCAACCAACTGCCTCCAATGCAATATTCCAACTCTAGCTCCAACTATCCAACGCGCAAACCAAATCAAGCCACAATCCTACCAAGCCAACGACGTCCACTCTATGCACGCCTCAGTGTAGTGATTCCCAATGTTTCTATCCAAGTGTTCAAGCCTTTACGTGTTTTCCATATTATTAGGCATGAAGGAGTAGAGGAGAAGGGAAAGAGCCCACTCACAATGATTGATCCCGTTAGGCATCCTGTCCTGCCGATACGGCCAATCCCTTGAACCCGTGGTCCGATGCAAGCGCGATCTACTCAACTGGTATGACCGTGCGAGCAGGCCGTGCTCTACAAATCATCCGACCGATCGGACTAAGGAAGATGGCATTATCATTCCAACTCAGCTATCTCAGTACTGCTCTGAACGAACACCTGATTTCCATCGAACCCGCTAGCCATCTGCACATGAAACAACTCAATCAATACTTCTTCCCAAAATCTAACAAATCAAATGTAACCAGCATTTGTTTGATTCAATCCGACTCAGCGTAACGCTCCGAGCGGTTGCGGGCGTTACATAAGTAATATCAGGTCTCGTATGACATAGATATATGAGCCGACAAACTAATATTTGATATTGCTCCTTACTCACCGGATCACCACCCTCAGCACACAACTTGTGATTCTGCTCGATAGGAGTAGAAGGAACCCTGCAACCCAGCATTTCTGTCTCTGAAAGAAGGTCCAGAGCGTACTTTCGCTGAGAAAGTACTATACCCTTTCGTGACCTTGCAATTTCAATTCCGAGGAAGTACTTCAGCTGCCCCAGATCCTTAACTTCAAATTCCTCTCCAAACCTTTTCTTCATCCGTAGGATCTCCTCATTATCGTCTCCAGTAATTACAATATCATCAACATAGACTGCAAGAACAGTGATACGCGTCTTGGAGTGCCTGTAAAACACAGTATGATCTCCATTGCACTGCCTATACCCATACCACATTTCGTGATTTCCAAGTTGTTATCCCTAATTAAAAAGTTGCTACCATAATCAGACTATTATAATTAACAACTAAATAGTGCTAAGTTTCCCTAATAACCGTCCTACTTTTTTTAGGTAGGATATAATGATGCAGGTAGCAAGTTGTAAATCGAGATTTTTTTTAATATTTATTAGTTAAGGTAGCAATTTGTTAATTATAATAGTTTATAATTGGAACTAAAATCGGGGAGTTCAAGGCATTTAGTTGCGAATTATCCTTTTATATTATCCTCAACAATATTCTTTTGATATTATATCTCAACCAGAAACTACATATAAAATATGTTGTAAATATAGAAGGTAGTATCTTTTGTGGTTCAAAAAGAGTGATAGTTAGACAAGACTAGAACCCCTATTGCAAATAGAAACTTAAATCAACACGCAAAAGGAAAAAAAAGTCCAATTACTGTTTACCTAAGTTGGGGGTTGACGCTTAGTCCAAGTAAGATAGTTTGTTTATTGAATTCCATGAAGTAATCTTTAACCGATTTACTTATCGCCACAGCATATATCTTACATTCTTTACGATCGATTGCGGTAATGATTATGTAATGGTTTTTCCTTCAGCTTCTAGTTATGGCAAGTTAACTTGAAACTATGTAACCCTAAACTAAATGAGAGCATGATCCGTGCATTAGCTTCAAGTATAGCATGGCTATATGATAGCAATAGATAGGGAAATGGTACTTATAACTTCTTAATTTTTTTTACGCCTTAATGTCATGTATGGATTAGGACTAATAAAATTTAAAAACTCTGTAATGTGTTTGTGTTAGACATGTAAAAACAGGAGATACTTTAATATACACTATGACACACAAAAATCACTGTTGTCCATATCAGGTTTCAATATTGTGTTGTGTTATATTCATGTCTTTACAATTACAAGATAGTGTATATAGACGATCTTTATCTTCACCTTGAAGGGTTGTACTGTTAGATAGATAGCATGTATACACAAGATGATGAAATAAATATGATATAGTACTAGTTAGCCAATTAGGAATAGATGCCCACCAAATGGACGATGACATTCGTGTCTGCAACTTGTGCGCACAAGTTAGCCAATTAGGTTTCCACCAAAAGTCCATTGAAGAGCTCATCAAGACTCTTTAAGGATGACTTCATAATATGAAGACCTCAATTCCCTTTCCTAATCCATGTGAGACTAAACTTGCATGTGCAACTTTAAATTGGATTTAACTCCTTAATAACCGACGTGAGGCATACACACACCATTATCGACCCAACTATTATGTATCACTGAAAAAACATAGGGTTATGTTAACATGTGCTCCAAGGGCACATGTTAATACATTGATAAATATGTATTTTACATGGGTGCTCCCACCGACACATTTATCAATCCACATTTTACATTTATCAATACACATTTTAAGTGAAAGGTGCATTAATAAATATGCTGATAGGAGTATCCGTATAAAATGTACATTTATCAATGTATTAACATGTACTCTTAGGACACATATTAACATAACCCAAAAACATAAAACATCTGCCCCCCCCCCCCCCCCCCCCCCCCCCCCCCAACCCAACCCAACCCACAAAAGGGTTAAAACTATAAAACCAACTAAAAATCATATATCATCTAATAATATTGTAGATCAATATAGGGTGTCAAAATTATTTGAACCTCTCCTTGGGGGGTATTGTAGGGTGCGAAAAAAAGTTAATTGTTTAAATTTATTAAATAAAATATAATGATAAATCCCAAGAGTGTCTTATTAATATTTCCAAAATCATACTAAAAAGGCTTTAAAATAACTATTTTCATTGGAGCTAAAATACATTAACCCAAAAGTAAAACGATAAATCCCAAAAATTCTAATAATATTCCAAAATTACATAAGAAAGCTTTAAAAACTCTCCACAAGGCCTCGAACAAAGTTGTTAAATTGTAATTAGAGAACACAAGGGTGTGAAAATAACACTAATTAAATTTATTTTAAAAAAATATAAAAATAAATCCCAAAGAAGTCTTATTTGTATTACTGAATTATACTAAAAAAAACTTTTAAAAAACACTTTTGCATTGGAACAAAAATACATTAACTCAAAAGTAAAACGGTAATTCCAATAATTCTGATAATATTCAAATTTACATTAAAAAGCTTAAAAAGCTCCCCTACAATGCCTCAAACAAAGTTGTAAAATTGTAATTAGAGGGGACAATGCCCCTACTTTAACTAAACACTTAAGATGTCGTCACTAACAAAGAAATATTTGTATATAATAATTAAATACTCTATTGACACTGGCATGTAATATGTTTATAAAATAATTATTCTACTGTCATAGCATATAATATATGTTTCTATCTTTAGTTTGAACAATTAATCTATTGTTACTACTCACTAGCATATAATATATGTGTCTATTTTTAATTACATAATTAGTTATTGTCAATTCCTCTACTCACTGAATATGTAGATGTCGGTTCTATATCTACTATTTAACATCACAAAGCTACAACTTCGTTCTTTTAAAAATGATTCAATTCTGACTAAACACATCCAACGAACCTGTATCCTGATTATATTAGTGTTACTAGATTACAAGGAAACCCCTGATCGATATTGAGTACCATATATACTTGATGACCTCGCAGTACAAAGGTTTACATGTATAAGCAGCATTTTTTTATCTCGTTGAGGTGAGTACTTAAATCCAAACTTCCCCAATAACTCACACCAGTTCCAACAGTTAGGCCACCACCGGTGTCCGTAAGTAGCACAATCGAACTACAAGATTTTCCTATAAAATTTTGGTTTTGCATGTAAGTTCCTCCAATCTTATATATTTTCAAATAAGTGTCATAAATCTTATGAGATGCTTAAAAGTCCCTCAAATCTCCACTAGATAGAGTTATGAGCCCCCTCCATCTCCATTTGCCTAACCCTACGGGTTAAAATTATTGATAGACGATTTTATCCTTTCAATATTCTTAACCACCAAAATTTATTTCTTTTTTCATCTTCTCCCTCATTTTATTCACAAAAAGAAACCCTAAATTCTTCTTGAGTAGGGTTGTTTGAAGGATTCAACCCCTTCCATCAACAACCTTCATATATATACATTAAAAGTGTATATTCAACTTTTCAATTTGGGGGAAATAGTAAGAACTTACAACAATTTTTGCCTTTTATTTTAAATTTTCAATAATTTTATATATTTACTTTTCGTGACACGTCTTTTGTTTTATAAGGAGAAATAATGTTAGGGTTTGAACAAGAATTTTCTAGATTTATAGTATGAAGCAGAGTTTGGAAAAGAAAAGAAACGGAAACGAGAGGATGGAGGAGGAGGAGGAGGAGGAGGAGGGTTTTACTAGTTATAAAAATGAGAAGAAGAGAGAAGGGATTCGAAGTAGAATTGATGAGTTTTGATGGTGGTTTTAATGGAGGTTGGAGAGTTGTGAAGAAGATAACAATGGAGAAAAGGGAAAAATATAATTAGTCTCATTGGGAGGGGCAAAACCGTCAAAAAGTTCATACCATCTGAACTGACAAATATTCCATTTTTAATCTGGTTTGATAACCAATGGGACTCATAACTCTGTTTACTATAGAAAACATTTAAGCAATTCATAATATTAGGGGACATATTTAAAAATATATGAGATTTAAGGGACTCATATGCAAAAAAAGCAAATATATATATTTATTAGTGTGTCAGTTTGTGTGTATTGTGTATATATTGCCTTGTATAAAATTGTTTTTCTTTAAATGAAATAGCCATGATATTACTTTTTGGAGTATTTTCTAAATTAAGATACTCATTACATTAAATCTTATATACCAGGAGTAATTACTTTGTGCAAAATTCGGACTGGAGCAAGAATTTCCTAGATACATGGTGGAATCAAACATCGTTGATACGATTTGGATCAAAAAAAGTAGCGACAATGCTGCGATGAAGCACTTGATAACCTATCACCAGGAGAGTTGCAAGAGCATGTCAGCATATATTTTGTCCATGCAATGTCTCTTTAATTCCTACCCCTAGTCTCTCCCATGGAGACTTGTTATTCATCTTGTCTTCTCACCCCACACCATCTGGAGAGGTTAATAGCTCTTTGTGATACATGCCCTAGTGCAAGTTTTTATTTGTGCAGACTGTCATTTGCTAAATTGAATGTGGTAAATTTGCTTGGAAATTGTTTTATTTGGTAACAATCTTATGGTCTATAAGGTTTATAAATTATGGTTTTCTTATTTTAGCTATAAGAAATCTCAGTACCTGTAATGGTGAGAAGGACAACTATTATTGGTGACAAACATGAGATAAGAACTTCTGTTGAAAGATAGTATTACGACTGATAGTATATGTATTAGTTTCTATGAATCAACTAGATGTGATTCTCTCTCTCTGCATTGTTGGTTGCAGTAACCTATTCCGAGGGAAATTTCATTGTGCACCTTGCTGGATTTGACGAAGAAAGAATGGGCTGCCAAAATTCTTCAAGAAATAAATGCTCAGAAGTGATCACGGAAGCAATGATACTGCTCAAGCATTCAGGTGATCACCAGTTGGACTTGTCGTACTGAAGCTAAATGGCTGCTTGTTTAGAAGGAAAGAACAAAGAAGATGGAAACAAGGTATCGTGCTATTCACTTCGAATTTTGCAGTACAATTTTACTTTGAGAACTTTGTTTGGGTGAATGTAGTTGATTTACTTCGGAACATTTCCAGAAGCCATCATGTCCCAAAAATACAAATGGATGCAAGCAGCCTACATATCGTTCGCTATTTATAGACCAAGAATTGGCGGCTCATCTGGTGAATCGTAACGATCTCCTCAGTGAGACGCGATGATTCATCCCTACGCAACCAAAACTGTGATTGTCGAGATCTGGCGTGATCCTCTCAGAGACCCGGACTGACAGAGCGGTGTGAACACGTCAGACGCACAACAACACGTGAGGCGCAAAAAGTGGTCATTTCTCTTTCTGAGTATAAATCAAGTCAGCCAGACAATCGCGACAGAAAAGAAATTTTTATTTCATAGAAGTAAAAGACAAACTACAAGAATAAAAAGCAGTATCAAAAAAGAAAATATAAACTACTGCTACTCGTCATGAGAGCACAACTCCAAGATCCGTCCAAAAATATGATTATATATAGTAAGGTACTAGCCTGGACAAAAGACTGGCTGGCTATATGAGAATCAACACTCAAGGGAGAGAGAAGAGTTTCTGCATCGGATCGTCCACAGAGTAAAAAAAATTGCTATACTCCTAACCCTCCATCGTTACCCCCCAGAAAATAAATTTGTAGTTAGATTGTCTCCTAGGACTCTTCTTTGTACTTTCTTAGTTTGTTAATCAAATCTAGTTCTCCCCGTTCTCGTTTTGATATTAAATGAAAAACACCTGCCAGAACCTAAATTTTTTTGAACATAGATTGTATTGACACTGTTAATCTAAACTACCGACACCTGACCTGTACTGATATTCCTAATAGTGGCTCGACGAAGCGCACTCCTGACATGCTAAAATTGAGCATGGATTGTATTGACACTGTTAATCTTGAACTCCCGATACCAGACTTGTCCTGATATTTCTGTTAATAGTCCATCGTATCGAGTTAACTTGACATGTACTGATACTCCTGATAGTGGTTCGACGAAGCACACTCCTGACATGGTAGAATTTTTCTGAACTGTAATACTTGAATTGATAAGATAAATTTTCGTGGTTGATTTTTCTTGCTATTGTCCTGCATGTACTTGCCAAGCTCGTGTTCTGTCCTGTCCTGTCCTATATTCATATCTAATGCAAAATTTTGAGCACCACGGTCATGAATTTTTAATAACTTGTTCAGGATAACAACTAAAATAATGTATTAGAAGCATCTAGAGATATTTTTTGGCTACATGCAATTCCGGTATTCCAGTGACACCTGATGGATTTGGAGCTCTCCGTCATGAGGGGCACACTTCTCTAGCACGCCGTCGAGTGTTGCATATTCCTGTAAATTACTATACCTGATATAATCTAATCTATGTATCCTTACGCCTGGATAACCCGAATAGTCTACATGATATGTGGCTGTATGGAATCTCAAAACTGCATGTGTTGGTAAGTAGGACTGTGATAATCCTAATTAGCTAATGATAGCAAATCGTAGGGCATTATTGATCGTGATTGCTTGATTTCAAGTCTAGTCTAGTCCTGATATGCTTAACAACTGATCCGAAAACTGTAATCTGAGTACTGATTTCGGATATCCTTGTTTAAATGCTCCAGAATATTTACATTCGTTGGGCTTCCCTCTGCGGGAGACAGCGTCCCGGCATTTTTGTGCAATAAACCCCTCCGGCCGAAGACTAGTGATTGGTGGGCTGTGACAAGGTCCAAAAGGGATAAGTTTAGCGGGAAGAAGGGCCTGTTATTTCACATGATGCACTTATTTAATTATTCCTTGTGCTATTTCTTACTGATTTGTCTGCATGCTGGTTTTAGTTCCTAAGTTGGCTTCCTTGTGATACTTGTTGTTTTGGGATCTGATCCCACTGGTTTTGTATGGCCAAATTTCAGAGCAGGACAGTAGGATCTTCCGTATTTTCTGCCTCAAGATGGTGAACACCAGGAGCACCCGAGGACATGAGTGTGTTTCTTCTTCATCACCCACTTGATCTTGTACTTATACTTTTGAGGCGTTTAGCCACCGAGCACGTGTTTAGCTCATATTTTGGAACTTAAAATTCTAGCCTGCATGCCTATATGTAAAGCATATTCTAAACTATAGCTAGAGCTGATAATGTAATATTGTACTTTTGCTAGTTCTTCATTTTTGTAACTAGCTTCATGATCATCTGTGTATGTATAGTTTGTGACGTCTTACTATTATATGTTTGTTGATCATACATCTTTTAACTTGTTGCTTGCTTGAGATTGAGACATCTAGGACCCTTGACCTAGGAATGACTGTTGGATTGTAGAGTAAAATCCTCACATGTCTAGACAACCGTGACCGTATCTTGGAGTATTTTGTACTCTGGTGTACGTAGTTGGCTTTGTCCGCCTCCGCTCTCAAGTATTCTGGTTCTGGGACGTGACAGCTTCACTTCACCATAATACATACGCAAAATATCAATTTCTAGATTTTCTACTTCGTTCCACTTCGCCAAACCAAATAACCCTTTAGCATTTCTTTTTTAATCATTATAATTTCTAGAAAAAAATAAAATTTCTGTACAGGACAGTTTGAGAGAGTATTCACATTACAAGAGAAAATGACACACTTTTACACCAATAAGTGACTTGTAGTGCTATTTCCTCTCTCCATGCATGTTTCATTCTTGGTCTACAATCACATGCAATAACGTCACCTAGGCTATAGCAGAAAAATAAAGACAGAAAATTGCATATAAAGCATAGAAATTTTATTTTATTGCATCCCGAGCGATGAAGTTTCAAAATTTTCGAGGAGAGCAATGAAACGCTCTTAAAAAGAATGTTTTTGAACAATTGTCCAAAAACGTTCTTTTAAAGGACGTTTTGATGCAAATATTATTATTAATTACTTTTCCATTCTAACGGACGGATTAAAAGACGAATTTTATAATACACAATTTGTTCCAAAACATTCTTAGAAAGGACATTTTTGAATTTTGTTTAAAAATATCATTTTAAGGACATTTCTATAATATGTACACAAATTTAAAATTTTATTCAATTTTTTGAACTTTTTATGCTTTTTTTCATAAACAAAAACAAATGAGAAGATTTTATTGTGCCATGCGAATGACATCATCAAGATATTTTAGATTTCATTCATTGACACTTTTGACCATGTCCACTCACAACAAAGGTAAGTAGTCATCATGAGGAACAGTGAAAGACTGATAGAATGTGTTGTTGATCATGGTTCTGAAGTGACATCCTAACCAATCACGAGTCTCTGCTAGCTCCCTGCAAATTAAGGACATTCAAAACCCTAATGCCCACACAACTCCAAATGTTTATGTCACTTCAGGAGAAAAACAATTGTACGTGGTTGTCCAGCTAGCTAGCTAGTGGGCTTTGCTATGACTACAACCAAATGCCTACAACCCTCTTACAACCTCCACGTGGCGTTCACGTGGAGGTTACCCACTGGAGGAAGGGGAAGAGGTGGGACCCACTGGCTGTTCGGATGGCCGCCACGTGACAAAAATGCCACATGGCAGCAGTTCATTGGAGGAAGAGATAGACCCAGGGGTGGCCCACATAGCAGGGGGGGAGAGAGAGTTGTAAGAAGGTTGTAAGCATTTGGTAGTAAACTTAGCATTATTGCTAGTGGGTTCCAAAGCTTTTGAATCAGTACGAACTGATCAAATAATCTGATGGAGTGAGTGAGAAGGAAAGGCTCAATATCGATCTCTGCAGGGAAATATCTGCAATTTTGGACGTGCAGCCATAGTAAAGGAGGCCTGGGTTTGGCAACCAGAGACTGCATGCAATTGGGCACCATGCTCTCCGCAAATCTAAGTCTAGATTGGGTTCCCCCGTCACTTCAGGAGGGAAACTCTGGTGTGGGATTTGCTCACACAAGTCACATACTTGCCAGCCATGGAGACTGGAGAGGGAAATATTCTTCTGTGTAATCTGAGTTGTACTATAAATACAACTCTCTTTTAGTGATCCCATGGTCACGTAATGTAAAGTGTCACAATTGAATATTTTTCAGTAGGTTGACTGCATCTTTAGTTTGGGAGCACAACACAATCATGTACAGACTTATCAGAAACTTCAGAATTGTGTCAATGGTTAAGGGTTTTACATATTTATGCTACAATATATATGTCTGAGGCATATGTTCATTTTGGACTAAGTGTTGGATTGTATCTAGTTTTCAGTTGAGCGTTCAAAATGGGATGACAATCGAGTTGATAATTTAGTCCCATATCGGACAGAAAGTGGGATCGCGTGGTATAGATAATTTGAATTTGTCCAGATCTTACATAAAAAATTTCTTTTAAGACATATGGGCACAATTTAATATCGTACATCATGGGCCAAATTCGGTTCGGGTCTCACCACGTTTCCAACAAATGGTATCGAGCCCAAGATAACTGGGCTGATTTGGGTGGCTCTAATTGGTTCAAGACAGATTGTGTTGAACGTTCATGCATATGATCGGAGACGAGGAGTCGATTATATACCGACTCTTTTCTCAAGATGGAGTTAGGAGCATTCTCCTGACATTCGGTTGAGTACGGATCAGACGGATCAAACCTAATGTTGGAGGCAAATATACGAATTGGCATTAAAAGAGGAGACAACACGTCCAATGTAGAGTAAAACGTTGTGGTTGGCACATAGATGATGGTGTGAATTAATGTATCGATTTAATTCGGTGGTCGAACGAATTGAGATGACATTATGTTCGATTTTCTGGGTGTCTGACTTGCGGTTACAAGCAAGGTGTTCGGCTAGCGGGAACGAGCAAGGGATGCTCGACTAGCAGGAACGAACAAAGGTAGCCGAGGTGTGCTTGGTTGCTCGGTCAATGAAAACGAGCTAACGTAGAGATTGTTGTATTGTATTTCGTTTCCAATTGAGCGCTTAAAATGGTGTGACAATGGAGTTGATAATTTAGTTTCACATCAAATAGAAAGTGAGATCATGAGGTGTAGATAATTGAGATTGGTTCGGACCTTGCATAAAAATTTTCTTGTAAGGCATATGAGCCCAGTCCAATGTTGTATCTCATGGGCCAACTCCGGTTCTGGTCACACCATGTTTCCAACACTAAGAGCTAGATTCTTGTTAGAGTGACGTATGCAAAAAATTACCCTATGCACAATGTAGATTGTAAGTAAAAACAAACTAGTGTTATAATTTATCCTAAAATTATTCCTAAAATGTATAAATATATAACCCTCAACACCCTTATCACACTACTAAGAGTCTTGTTGAAATGAGTGAGACTTGGTCCATAGGATATGTTAGAATAATATAACCATTTAACTTTTACCCATGTCAAAGTTCAAGAGTTTAGGTGCGATAGAAATTTTTAACACTTATTTTAATTCTTCTTGCTTAGCAATTATAGATGTTCTTGCTTGGCCTACTTGATGTTAGGCTGTGTTTAATTGGGAGAAAAAACTTTTGTGAAAATATGATATTTTTCGTTAACGTTTAAGTATTTTCCTTGGAAACTACTCAATTCGTGAAAATATAAATTCCTATGTTTGATTGTCACTAGAGTTTTTTTAATTTTTCTTTTTAGTTGTTAATGATTTTTTTTAGAAATGGTTATTTTTAATATTGTCGGATTAATTATGCTGATCATCCCTATGTTTTATGTTTATTACACGGGGTGTTCCTAATTTGAAACTAATTAAATGGGGTATCCCTCCTTTAGAAAAAAATAAATAAACATATGGATAATTAGTGTTATAACTTTCTGTAGAAAATATAAAAAATATGGGTGATCAATGTAATTAACCTTTTTAAATAAATATTTACAATTTTTTTTTTATTTTCAACAAATTATATATATATATATATATATATATATATATATATATATATATATATATATATATAACAACTACTTTCTTAACTATGCTTGTTTTTTGATAAACAAGTCAAGAAGGAAAAAAAATGGAAGAAGAAGAAAGAACTATATCTACGGTGTAATCAACAAAGGTGATGAACATCGACTGAGAGAGGGATGTCGAACGTTGCAAGATGAAAATATATGAAGGTGACGATACATCTCCTCTCTCCTTCCTAATAATCTTAATAAATATAGATAATTTTTTTCTTAATTTTTTTTTTTTTTTCTTTTTCAATTTTCTAGGAGGTCGTGGAAGTCATTTACGAGGGAGAGAGCATGGAAATAAAAAGAATCCATTTCATATAAATGAACTTATGCAAGGAAAATACTTCCATGAAATAAATAGCAACCAAACAACCAAAATATGACTTTTCAGGACAAATATGTCATATTTTTATGGAAATAGCAAAAAATCAAATACAACTTTAATTAGGATTCTCCAATTAAATAGAAACATGCCTTTTAGTTACAATTGCTTTACACTTTAGATCATCTAGCATATGTTTCGATCCTTGTCTCCAAATATAGGCTTGGTCGACTAGAAACGGACCAAAAAAGCTTTTTATTTTGATCACATAAAAGGTTTGTTCTCATGGCTGACAGGAAAGGATGCACCACAGGGGTCTAGACTATGTCCCTTCTCCACTAGCTACTACTTCCTCCTTAGACCTAGACACATTATCACGTTTCGATTTTGCAAAACCGAAAATCGTCACTGGATGTAATCATACAAGTCATAATTGTACTTTCCCAAGACTAAACAACCAAGAACGACAAAAACATATCAAAAACAAAGTCATTATAACAAAAGAAAAATAGAAAAAGTTATATAGACATTGTCTCCCCCTAGTCTCTAAAAGTCACGGGACTAATCCTGTACTTGGCCAACTGACACAAATCAAAATATAATCCATCTCATAAAATTTCCGTGATTTGTTCATATGTTGTCTAATATGAACTCAAGTTCAATAAATCTAAACCAACTTTAGCAATCTATATCTCATCCACGCCGGATAATACCAAAGCATGAAAACCCAAAGCATAAGTCTCAAAACACTTCCAAAATCGTAAATAGTGGGCATGTCATTGTCAACAAAATGTATCAACAGTACCCCCATTCCTCCTCCTCATGTGCAGCTATCTAGGCCAAACTAAAGAGATGAGAGAGTTTGAAGAGGATTGGAACATGGGGTGTACAAGAATGGCAAGGAGTATAAGGCCTGGCAGGAGGCCAGGGACTCAATTCCACATTGCGCTAAGCTCTTTTTCTCATTTCTGGCAACAGACATTCACAAGTGGGGAGAGTAGAGTAGGGATGTTCAGTTTCGGGGGGTTACAATTTTGATGGGCACCCCCTGCTTCCCCCATTACTCTTCCGTCAGTTTCTAATAAGACATTTGATGTGGAGAAAGAAAGTGAAGGAATGGTCTCACTCTCTCTTTCTTCCAGCTTTTAAACAGAGAACTCAAAAGCAAAATGATCTGAATTTTATCATCAATCACCATCTTCATCGTAGACAGTTGATTGATGATATCCTGAACCTCGTTCAAATGTTGTACCACCGAGGCACCGTCTGTGCGCTTCGATTTGACGAGTTGGCGAATAAGAAATGCCTTATTGACGAGTTGACGTGGTGAAACACTGAATCGTCTAGCCATTGGCAGATGAATCCAATGGTCTTTCGATCGAGTCGTTTTCAGTGTTCAGTAGCTTTGTCCGATAATTTTGCGCTGTCGTCCTCCAACGGACCATGCAAGTCCTTGCACCAGAGTAGATCCTCCATCATTGGCTTCCAAATTGTCCAGTTTTCTCCTGTGACGGTGATCATACGTGTGTTCATCTGCTCCTAGATATGGTTGCACCTTCACTCTCGTGAACTCGAGAGCTCTGATACCAGTTGTTGGAAATCAAACACAAGAGCCAAATGAAAGCGCCACCGATGTCGAACTAAGAGGCAGTGTCGTCGGTGTCGATGCCGGTGAACCAGGAGGACATATCCGCTCCAACGCCGACAACCGATAATTGTATAAATCTATGACACCTATAGTCCGAGTGACGGAACCCTGTGTCGATGATGTCAGATCCGTAATGTCCTACTGTGTTGCCTTGGTTATAGTCCTGAGCTCCAAAAGGTTTTGCTAGAGTGCATCAAAATGAGCTAAGATCTTCGCATCGCCCATCTGCGGCTGGGACTGGGGTTGCTGCAAAATCCTTTCCATAAACTCGTCACATAGAGACGCAATCTGATGATCAACTCTCTCCTGCTGGACTCGCACCGACTCCTAGGAAGGCTTTGGGGTATGCACAGAGACAATGGGGGTCCTAGAGCACTGCGTCGCAACATAGGGGCCGTAGGACCCCGTACCGTAGTACGTACCCCTCTGAAGACCATCAGCGACAGTCTGCCACAGCTCGTCAACTGACGGAACTGGGTAGGCCGGTGACTGCAAGGAAGTACCGGCCACTCCCTCGGGAGGTTTTGTACCAGCATCTTGCGTCGACTGCTCACGGAGTCATAGATACTGATCATTTTAGAAAAAATGAATCGCTCGATAAATGTACTTGTTACTATCCACTCGTTGTAAACATAAATCTATCTAAGCAACTTATTACTAACTAGATGGATATTTATTTGCATCTTTTTTAAGTTATATTAAAATTAAAAAAATGTAAAGTAATACTTACGTAAGTCTGCGTGGCCCTATCATCGATGAGTTGTCCGCCCTTTCGATGGGTGGCGAAGAAGACGGTCACCATGTTAGCGTCCTCACCCCTCTGGACCTGTTAATTACAAATATATATTGTTACTAAAATTAACCATTTTATCCTACTTTGATTAAAATAATATATATACGTTCAAATACTTACCATACGACGAAAATATTTCGTCATTGGAATCAACCAACCACACCACTTTTTTGCCTTCTTCCTGGCCGCCTTCTCCTTCTCCGAATTTTTCTTGTACCTGCGATCGTCTAATCTAGCCCTCATCTGAGTCCACTGCTCAGTCGTGATCCAACCTTGGATTGGTTTTCCCAAACGATCACGGTCCTTCTGATCATTGATCGTATCCCGGACTAGCTTGGTGGCGAAGGAAGAAAATATCTCCTCGATCACCTCGGCCTGGTGTGGTGGGTAGAAATACGTATCCTACAAGAAGTAATATAGTAAGTTATGTAATATAAATAAATTAGATGATCGATATTAAAATAAAATATATTTTTATCTTGAAGTGCGCAAACCAGAAAGCCTTCCTCTCGTTTGGAACATCAAAGTAGTTAATCCAAGGGCCACCATAATTGTACATCAGAAAGAGCCCCAGGTGTCTTTGTACCCTCTACGGACGGTATCTATACAGAGATAATTATATTAACGGAAAAGTTAATATATATATATATATATATATATATATAGCCTAAGGAAATATTAACTAATTAACTTACTTTGTGTCGTCGGCCCAAATCTCCATCCGTTGCTCGTCCAGAGACGCGCATGTAGGATCTCTCAGATACTGTGACAGCGGAGGTTGGGCCTCGTCTGTCTCCTCCGCGGTCTCCATGGTACCGTCAGCATTAGGAACGGTACACATAGGAGTAGGGTCCGGCATGGAACTGCTCGTCCCAGGAGTACTATCATGAGGAGATGCAAATGGTTGGAAGAGTGGAGTACTCGGAGTCGATGGTCCGGACATAGTATCCGGTACCGAAGGAGTGATGCAGCTCAGATCATGGTATCCTGTCATAACTGATATCAACATATAATGACGGTTAAGAACATATAGGGAGTCTTCATGCACATCCAAGGCAGTAGGTTGTACAGAGTAACGATCACAGGCCAATATGAATATTGGGAGCCCGAAAGTCCGAATGGTGTAATATCGACGGAGGAGAGCCCCAATCTTATATTAGGCAGATCCGAAGAAAAATCTGGATACTCTCAATCGAAGTGCTTCCGTGCTTCTCCTTCAATCTGTTCTCGCCTATGCCAACTCATGTTTTCGGCATTCTCCTTCACCATAAACAACCTTTGCAACCGGGACGTTAAAGGCAAGTAGTACATCAAATCTGTCGGCTTTCTTGCACCGACAAGCCTTCTGTACCAGTTGCCTTTAAGCGATCAGCACCAGAAAATATGCACACGGCTGCATTCTTGTCGTCTTTGTAGTGCATCATGCACCCGTTGTGACATGCATCAATTTTCGGGTATCCCATCCCGAACGATCTCACCATCCTCTTAGACCGGTACCCGCCAGCAAAATCTCTATAATCAACTCCATCAGTCGGTTGTATCATTCTTGTGACATGTTAAAATTGGACTTGATGCTCAACAATCTTTTAACCACCTCCAACGATGAATGATCCTCACAACTAGGATATAATGGAGTCCTTGAATTCTCTAGTAATTTCTTGAACTTTGCAGCATCGACATTCAGTGCTTCCTCAGCTGCATCATGATTGTCCGGATTGAAACTAGGCCCTGAGCGTCAAAAACCATGTTCACCCACCCGTCGTCGTAATTATCACGCCCCGATTCCGTAGAATCGATAGTCTTCCCCTGGGCGTTATGCCGTGCTTGCCTAGGTTGTGCAACGCACAAAGCCAAGGTATTTTATATAGTGAGCACATATTCTAAGTATGCAGATATATGAAACACAATGTTGAAACATGGAAAAGTTCTATTTATTGATAATGGACATATTTTATAAACTCTTGAACGAGTCGGATAATTGCCGCACGGGCTTACAAAAGTGGACTCAAAATGAGATAACTGTCCAATATATTATATCCTTTTACTAAATTTCAAAAGCTATAGACACCTTCTGGCGTAGCTATCGCCTTTCCTCGGAGCTGCATAAGTTATGTGCACGAGCTCTTGGAACTTCAAAACGTTTCTTCGAAGGCACGATTAGGACGTGCGGGTAGGTGGACTGGATGGGAAGTCGCTCTAGCTTCTTTCAGGATCACCTTAGCGTGGGGAACTTGTTACAACGAGGGTTAGTACATCAAAATGCACTGGTGAAGGTTAATTAACCCAACTATACCAATCAACACGTTATTTATATGAAGCATCCAAGTTATTATGTGGTCTTTCTATCTTGCCTTAGTTTAATTATTTTACAAGCTAACATTAGATATGGAAATTTACTGAAATAAATATGCCATCGTTCGGTGACTTTTACCTTTCCGTCTGAACCACCTGCATAATACTTACCATGACCTTCCCTGCATTGAAGACATAATTAGCTTGCACATTTTAGATATACGAGGGGGTCACTGGCATTATGTTGTAGTGGACGATTAGTTTTGGGCGAGAATGGGATGCAACGAAAGAACACGAGGCGTTACAGTCCATCCCGCCCGAACACGAGACTATCACTAAGTTTCGTCCGGATCAGAATGGTACCAGTGCCCCAGCGATCGTCCGTAGGAACCATAAATCTTTGTGCACAAGTTATCCGTGACCAAATGACGTTTAATACTATATTGTCAAACGATACAGTTTAAGGCAACACAAGTACGAGACAAGTTACATGGCATGATCTGTTTTGCATAGTCTCCCTGATCAGTTTATTGTATAGCAAGGTGTATTCTATATATAAAACAGTCATAGGAGAAGTATATATATATATATATATATATATATATATATATATATATATATATATATATTCTAACTAGAACTGAGGCTTGATGAAGAACATTCTAAATGAACTAGTATGCAACAAGATAACCGTTCACAAGTTTATTGATAAGTAAAAGTAACTCCAAGTCTATTCCCTTTTTATCTTGACATCTTTTAGTTATTATGGTATCGTTTGATCGAAACAATCTAGAAGGCAAGGTTTTAGTTGTGAATACTTGGAAGAAGGGTCAACTGAATCGAATTATAGCCACTCACAAGTTGGTTGGAGAGAGGAAAGGAAATAGGTGCTTAAAGACTCCGCTCGCACGACGTCTACTACACGATTACCTGCATTACCACGAATATATGCAATACCTCTTCTACTCTTTCCAAGCTCAGAATAAAATGCAGTTCAACAAACAAAAGAAATAAAATCTATCAAAATCGTTCAAGAAAATACAAATCCCAAAATTAACTCAAAATCACGAAAGCAACAAGGCGACAATAAAAACTAGGCAAGAAAACTTGCAGCGGAGAGGTCCCTCTTGACTCTGCCGCTAAGTCCATCCTTGGGGCATGGTCAACTGAATATGTGAATCAATTTCGAAGAAGCAAATCCAGAACGAGGAAAAGATCTTGATTCAATCTATCCCATCGAACGATACCAAAAGTATTTCTTAGTCGCGCTTCCCGTAAGAGGGAATGGGACACCACATCCTAAACAACTAATAGAAAGTTTCGTCCACGAAACTTAGGAATAGAACCTACCACTATGAAACAATGGGGGAAAATTTTCCATCATCTCAGACTCAAGCTCCCAGGTCGATTCTTCGATTGAATGATTTTTCAAAAACACATCAGGAAACTCCGCCACAACAGAAGATGACTCAACGTTTGCGCAATCCAGCTGCGTGTTCCGAACTGACGCTAAGTATCCCTTGCTTCCAGAGTGTATCATCCGCCGAGCTGACATCGTAGAAATTACTATACAGGTCCTTGACGCTTCTGTTGATGGACCACTTGTGTAGCAGAATTCAGCCTCTCCAGGTAGACGAAAGATGATCCGTTTCTCTGCACATTCGATAGTTGTTGAGCAAGCGTTGTAAACCCCCTCACCCAAAATAGGTATTTTGTGTGTATTTTATATTATTATATTTATTATAGATTATTTCAAATAATGAATTTCTTTAGAGTATTCTCTTAGTTAATTAGAAAATAATTTTTTAATATATTTACTTATATAAATATTTTTTAGAATCGTTTTTAGGCTACTTTAGATTTTTGGAGATTTTTCTAGAATTTTTAGGTAATTAAAACATTGAAAATGTAAATTTCTAGGACTTCCATGATTTACTATGAGATCATACTTGCATATTGTCCTACCAAATATTTATTTTAGGTTAAAATATTTAATTATATTTTTCTGTAATTTATTTAGAATTTTAAGAAATTTATTTAGAATTCTGAAATTATTCAAGATTTATTTGGATATATATAGTCTTAATATGAGATAGATGCCAATTTAGTGTTAATAGATATTAATAAGATTATATATAAATTATTTGTATTATCTTTAATTCTATTTAAGATTATAAATTATTGAGATAAACTCAAACTCTATTTTAAATTAATTCAAATCCTGAGCCTACTAGGAAAGCAACTTCATGCATATCCTATCCTTATTTAAACTGATCCTAATCATATCCAAATTATCCAATCATAGTCGTATTCAATTAAGTAGTGTCCACCATTATAAATACCTCATCCTTCATATTTTTCTTCCCCAAATTCATCTCTTTTTCGTCCAAAAAGAGTCAAAATTCGTCATAAATTCAGCCTCATTTTCTAGTATGTTATGACGACTTAAAAAGACGATATCTCCTAACTCCGGATTCCAAACACGCTCCAGTTTTTTTTGTTAGAACAATATCAAGGTTAGTTTTCTGAATATATAAATTATTTTAATAATTTAGGAACCTATTTTTCCAGAAAATTCTAAAAGTGTCAGTTGTCCGAAATCAGACGCGTTTCCGTATTTTCGAGATTTCGGGAGATCCCGAATTCGGAATTATGAACCGTTTAAAGTTTCAAAAATTTGACATGATAAACTTACATAAAATAATATTTTTAGAATTTAACATGTAATTTTAATTCACTGTAAAATTCGTGCAACGTATAGGTAAATAGAAAACTACCAAAAATTATCATCTGTGCACCCTTGTGGACAACTCTTTACCGACTTGTAATTTTATGAAATCGTCGATTTCGGTGTTTATATAACACTGAAATCTATAAAATTCTACACACAAATCAAAAATTTGAGTCGGTTGACTTTTTGGTCAACGGATTGCCTCGATTTGCGTGCCACGGATCACAAATCCGTAAAGTTGACTTTCTTTGGACCAAAATTAGAATTTACCAATAAAATTAGATTATAATAATATTAAAAATACTATTTTTGGTTATTTTATTTAGAATTAAAATAGATTAAAATGACGGAAACTATTCACCCACTTTTGTAACCTAACTTGTTTAATTTATGTGACGGGTAGATCGGATGACGCCTTGAGTTGGGACTTTGCAGCTTTCTTGTCAGCCAAATATACCTTGCCAAATTGTTTACAGTATTTTGCATGCTATTTATATTTCTGTATATTCATTGCATGTGTAGTTTCGTTCAGTCACTACTATATATTAGATATGTTGACACACACTTGACACCTAGTATCATGAGAGGACAATCATTAGGTGTATGGGCTTTAACCACTTTGGTAAACCGTAGTATCTAGCTCGCACTACGGTAGTGTGTCGCGCTGGTCGTTACCCCCGAGGTATGTCGATTTCTGTAGAGTCGCGCTGGTCGCTACCCCCCGAGGTATGTCGATTTCTGATGTTCTAGACGGGTGTGTGAGTTGTGAGGCTTAGATCGAGTAGCCTACCCTTGTCCATACGTCGAAAAGTTGTCCTCATTTGTATTCATATAGATTATCTCGTACAGCGTACTTATATATTTTCAAACATTATGCATGTTTACTGTATTCAATTGGCTTGCTTCTATGTATCTTGTTACGTCTCTCTAAGGACCTGGTCCCTTGCCAGGTATAGACGACCATGAGTATCCGCAGGAGTACAGACCCGGACCTGACGCATTACTTTCTATCGAGGAGACCCTACCCACTGAGCATCACTGATTATCCCTAACGATGGATCCTTTAGCTGACACTCTTATATCGTCACTATTTTATATTGGTGATTTTACTCTTCTCTCTCATTTAGATTTGATATAGTCATTGGTAGTGGATTTGTCTCCACCCGACTATCAATTATGGATTATTCAGACACTTTATTCTAGTTTAGTTATATTCCCTTCTGTGACTTATTGTGTGGATGAGATTAGTATTTCTGTGACTTATGACAATAAATATATACCACATGTGAGTTTTATTCATATTACAACGTACGTGTGTATTATGGTATCCATATATTAGAATTGCCATATACATATAGCTGGCATGCTTACGTGTCATAGTCCTACGTATTTTGGGACTGGGGTGTGACATGTTTTTGTGGTGGCCCATGCAGGTCGAGAGCATATTGTTTCGGTTACATTACTGTACCGAGCAAGCCTGCAACTAGGATTAGAGTATAGGATCTCATCCACAATTGACTATGACTCATCTTTCTTCCAATCTGTTCTATCTAAATAATCGCATCCTATTTGATTCATGTGCTTCCCTAATAGTTTCTTGAGTATAGCCTTCACCTAGAACATAAGAACCCTTATTGTTAGAATAATAATTAGGGTAATAATCCTACCAAGAATACAACTAGAGAATTTACACATCACTAAGTTTAGAATATCTAGTGAACCCTAGCATTCCTTATCTATATATTGGTTTACCATTATCCCTTAATCTGTTTATGAATGACTTAAGAGTAGTATAGACACTGCTAGAGTGTAAGCCCCTGATTTTTCAAAAATATTAAAATTGAGATTTTTCACAATTTTCTGGAATTTTCTGGGAATTTTCTGTAATTAAAATCAGGGTTTTGAATTATTACAAGATTTTAAATTGATAATAAAAAACATTAAAATATTATGAAAATAATATTTTTGGGTGTAAAATGAAAAACTGGACTTAGGGTAATTTTTTGGAATTTATTGGACCTCAGACCTATTTTTAAATCCCTAAAAAAACTATTTAATTATTTATTTATTTAATTAACTAATTATTATTATTATTATTATTTTTTATTTTTTATTAATTTTTGGCCCATCCGGCCCAGCCCGGCCTGCGGCCCAACCCGCGGCCCGTCACCCTAACGGGTCGGGTCGGGTCCGCCTGAACCCGACCCGCACCCGCTAACCCGCCCCCTTCTCCCCTCTGCCCGATTCTTCAGCCGACTCCGGCGCCGCACCGCCCGCCGCTCCGGCCGGCTCGCCCCACGCCAGCACCGGCCACGACGACCTCTTCCCCGCCATTTCCGGCCATCTTCCCCTCTTCTCCGCCTTCCCCGGCTCCTCGACGCCTATATATTCCCCCCTCCCCCCGTCGACCACCGGAAACCTAATCCTCCCTCCGGCCACCTCGCCGTCCTCCTCCCCTCCAGCGCCCTGCCACCGCCTCCGGCGCCACCGCCCTGCCCGCAGCACCCCTCCGCCGCGGCCAGCCCCTCCCTCTTCTCCTCCTCCTCCTCCCCGCTCGTCGACAGCCGCAGCAGCAGCCCGAAGCAACTCCGGCAACGGCGACAGCCATCTCCGCCGCCTCAGCTCCGCCTCCCAGCGCGCCTCCGCCCCTGGCCGGCCCCTCCCCACCGCGAGCCGCCCTGGCCAGCCTGAGCTCCGGCCGCCGCCTGAAATCCCTAACCCTAACCCTAATTTTCCCAATTCACTGTGTCGGACACAGGACACTCCTGTGTCGTGTCGGACACGATTTTACCTGGTTTTTTGGCCCCGTTCAGGTGCGTGTATCTTCTTGCTCGTAGCTCTGTTTTCAATTCCGTAAATTACGTTGGGAAGCTTGTATGACCCTCTCGGTGTCCGGATAAACCGCTCAGGACATCGCATCCTGTGGTGATCGCACACCGCGATCCAAAAACAGGAAAAAACCAGACCCTGTTTCACCCCGGAACTGAGTGCGCCCCGCCAAACGGGACGACTTGGTCGCGTGCGGTCTTCACAGATACGTGCGCGTCATCGATACGGACGTGTGAGTTTTCGCGGAAGTTGATTCGGGTGTGCGTGCACACCGGAATCAACACGTATCCGCGGACATCGTCCGTATCTGACTTTTTTGCTTTTCGCCCTAACTTCTTGTACACTCGTCGGATCGAGACGAAACTTGCGCCATCGGACTCGTAGCAATACGCTGGTCCTGTGGGTCAAGTTTGGTTCGATTCTGAGAACGTTGACGAAATCGCGTGTCGTGGGCCCCACAGGCCCCGCTCGACGGGCGATTTTGTGTTCGGCTCATCGGAATCCAAATCTGGAAGTTCCGTTGGGTTTGTATCAGCGTTCCTGACCTATTGACACTAAGTTTGGTAAATTTGGAGACCTTTGACCCGGACACGTTTTTCGGTGCAAAGCGGGCCCACCGGCGGACCCCGTTTTGACCCGAAACTGCCGTTTTTGCCCTTGTCTCCAAATGGGACCCAAGGACAGGCATTTCTAGCTATTTGGCATCTTCTGAGCGTGATGGTAATGTCTATTTCAGCTTTTGGACTCATCTCTAGAATTTCCCCGAGTACATTTAACTGGATCCAAACAACAGGCAAGTACCTGCACTCAAGTTAATCTTTATATTGTGATAATTAATTCCCTGCTTTACTAGTTCCATTGATGATTACACGTAGTGCTAGAACACTGGATTTTATGTCTTGAATATTAGAGTTCATGTCTTATTTTTCATGTCGGGTGGGAGAATACTAGAAGGCATGTAGTTTACCCATTCCCCTGTCGTGTTTAATAGCTGTTGGTACGCGACTGTACCCTCAGCCGAATCTCGATTATTCCTGTTTAATAGCTATTTATGACGGCCGGATTAGCCTTATAAACCCCTACATGCTAACTATGTATTCTAAAACAAACACAAGTTCACACAGATAGTTTCTAGATCTTGTTATATTTCTTGCAGACTGTTGTAGTTTCATTTCCTGTCTCATTTATTTCGATTTTTCTCGTATTCCTGTTTATAAGCATTAACTCTGAGATATTGATGTTCTTTATGCAACTTTCTCAATATGATGCTCAATTTAATTGTCATAAATATTTAGTTTAATCTTGTTGTGCATTGTGTACTTTGTTCCTTTCCTGACTGGATCCGTTATTTTAGGCGATGATGAGAACCTTGCCCCCACCTATTATGGCCCCTATGAGGCAGCAGGTGATACAGTTGCAGAGCCAGTTCCCGCACAGGAAGCTACTCCTGCGGAGTAGTTAGCAGTAGTTATCTTAGTTATTTGCTCTTTATCTTAGTAATCGGGTTTGTCCCCGATTTCATTCTGAACTTCTGTACTAAACATTTAATCTGTTGTCGCATATATTTCATTTGAAATCTTAAGTTTCTGTTTCCCATTATTATCTTGCCTATGTTATTGGTGAATGAGCTAGATTAGTTAACTGTGGATTTGACCTAGACAGCGTACTACCGCCGACTCTGCGGCGTAGGCTGGACGTACCCACGCACTCGTGCCCGAATTTCCGGGTGCGGGTCGTGACATAGAGTTAGTAAGAAATTGACCATATTATTTGACCCTAGTATTGAGGAACCAATAGAAATCCAAGATTGAACATTAGGACTAAACCTAACTTTCATAGTGAGATAATATTAGAACTATAAATTTAGATCATTGTTTTGATATTAGCAAAACAGTACCTTAGGAAGCCAAGAGGAAAGAATATCATATTTTCCTTGATCATACCTCGAACACAGAGATTAGCATACCATATTTCCCTAGAAAATCATGATATTATCAAGAGTCTCTCTATTTAATTTCATATCTTGTTCCTCCGAAACCTTAACGCTCGCTATTGGTGCGACGACTAAAATTTTCTTTTATCTTTCAATTCGTGCCACCTAACCATTCTGATTGTAGGCTAAGTAATTTTCTTTTATGTTAGGATACATAGTTTGGTAGGATTGTAGTTTGTTAATCTTAAATTATGTGCTTAGTAGTTAGAACTTGATAGTTGAGTTATTCATTTAGATTATGATTTTATGATTATCCTTTAGTTTCAAATCACATAATTTGTACTTTCACTCATCATAATCCAGCGTACCTATATTTTTTGTACTACCTCGACTTATGCTGCTATTATAGCCTAGTTTTGCAAGCTTATTCTTTTATCGAGCTTGTTCATGACATATGTATTATTGGGGGCCCACACTAATACATTGTCTAAATCAGAATCAGAGTATTATGGTCTGATCAACCTTAGTGCGCTTGGTTCGCTCTTCGCATGACTACTTTACGTGGATTGAGATATAGTTGACTCAACTTGTTAGACGAATATACTTGCCCTCTAGACTGGTCAGAGCATATCACGTCAGGTACATAACCGTTCTGGTGTGAGCATGCGAATAGAAATTTACCAAAATAAGATTTCACTCCACAACTGCCTTGGCCACTTGTAAACCCCCTGATTTTTCAAAATTTTAAAATCTGGATTTTTCACAATTTTCTGGAATTTTCTGTAATTTAAAAATAGGGTTTTAATTATTCAATAATTTTTAAATGATAATAAATGATATTAAAATATTATGAAAATAATATTTTTGGGTGTAAAACGAAAAACTAGACTTAGGAAAATTTTTCTGGAATTTATTGGGCCCCGGACCTATTTTTAAAACACCTAAAACTATTTATTTAATTATTTAATTAATTATTTATTTATTACTGATTTTAATATTATTATTATTATTATTATTATTATTATTATTATTATTATTATTATTATTATTATTATTATTATTTTTAAATTTAAACCCGAGCCCGGTCCGGCCCATTGGGCCCAAATCGGGCCCAGCCCCACCCGGCCCAGACCCCGCCTTAGCGGGTCGGGTCGGATCCGCCAGACCCGACCAGCCCGCAACCCGCTAACCCGCTAACCCGACCCCCGCCTTCTTCGCCACCTCTCCGCCTCTCTCGCCACCTCCTCGGCCTTTAAATCCTCCCCCTCGCCGTCGACTTCCACTTCCACAGATCCCCTCCGGCTACCCCCCCTCGCCGCTGCACCCTCCGCTGCCGCTGCCACCGCCCGCAGCGTCGCTGCCCGCCGTCGCCGTCGCCTCCACCGCCCCTCCTCTTCTCCTCCTCCTCCGCCGGCCTCCGGCTCGTCGACGACCGTAGCAGCAGCACAGCAGCACAGCAGCACAGCAGCAGCTCCCCGCGCCGCCCGCGTCCGGCGCCGCTCCGCCCGGCCACCTCGCCATGACCCCCTCCTTCTCCGCCACCTCTCCGCCTCTCTCGCCCCCTCCTCGGCCTTTAAATCCCCCCCCCTCGCCGTCGACTTTCACTTCCACAGATCCCCTCCGGCTACCCCCCCTCGCCGCTGCACCCTCCGCCGCCGCTGCCACCGCCCGCAGCGTCGCTGCTCGCCGTCGCCGTCGCCTCCACCGCCCCTCCTCTTCTTCTCCTCCTCCGCCGGCCTCCGGCTCGTCGACGACCGTAGCAGCAGCACAGCAGCAGCTCCCCGCGCCGCCTGCCGCCGCGCTGCCCCCGGCCCCCTCCGCCGCAGCCCAGCCGCCCACGCCGCCGTCTCCGCCGGAGCTCCACCGTCCAGCATCCCAAGCCCTAACCCTAATTTAATTGCCCTGTATCCGACACGTGTCGGACACGTGTCGGACACGATTCGGACCCCAATTTTTGGGTCCCGTTCAGGTGCGTGTATCTTCTTGCTCGTAGCTCTGTATTCGATTCCGCAAATTGCGTTGCGAAGCCTGTGTGACCCTCTCGGTGCCCGGACAAACTGTTCAGGGTATCGCGTCCTGTGGTGATCGCACACCGCGATCCAAAAACAGGAAAAACCAGACCCTGTTTCACCCCGGAACTGGGTACGCCCTGCCAAACGGGATGACTTGGTCGCGCGCGGTCTTCACAGATACGTGCGCATCGTCGATACGGACGTGTGAGATTTCGCAGAAGTCGATTCGGGTGTGCGTGCACACCGGGATCAACGCGTATCCGCGGACATCGCCCCGTATCCGTACTTTCTGGAACGTGCCCTAACTTTGTGTACACACGTCGGATCGAGACGAAACTTGCGCCATCGGACTCGTAGCAATACGCTGGTCCTGTGGGTCAAGTTTGGTTCGATTCTGAGAACGTTGACAAAATCGCGTGTCGTGGGCCCCACAAGCCCCACTCGACGGGCGATTTTGGGATCGGCTCATCGGAATTCAATTCTGAAAGTTCCGTTGGGTTCGTATCAGCGTCCCTGACCTATTGACACTAAGTTTGGTAAATTTGGAGACCGTTGACCCTGACACATTTTTCGGTGCAAAGCGGGCCCACATGTGGACCCCGTTTTGACCCGAAACTGCCGTTTTTGCCCTTGTCTCCAAATTGGACCCTAGGACAGGCATTTCTAGCTGATTGGTATTTTCTGGATCTGATCGTGATATTTATTTCAGCAACCGGAGTACCGCCTGCAAATCCAACTGAAGTCAGAGCCGAAATCAGAGCCGGAACCACATGCAAGTGTACCTTGCCAAACCCTGCAGCTTGCTATTTATTTTCTGGACTGAATTATGCATTAGTGGGCAAGTAAAGCTTGCCAAATCTCAGTAATTCTTGACATAGTATTTTACTTGATTTCTTGTGGAATTAAATATAAACTTGTTTTAACTGCTTAACCTAGGAAACGGGTGACGTGCTTAGTGTCCGATCATAGTCGGGTGCCAACTCCGTACGCGGAGTTGTGTAACGTCACATAGACATGGTTATCGAGACCCGATAATTCTCGTACTTGTCCTATCAAGTACACCAGAACCCAGGACACTTGACACTATTTCATGAGACAGAGTCTTCCTGAGACATTCAAGGTGATTCTGTATAAGATGCATGTTTTATGACATAGACTTTACATTCTTAGACATTTGATTCATAGCTATCAGACTTGCTGCATTAGTTATAATCGTGCGTGACATGGACATGAGGCATCGTGGACATGAGACGTGGAATTACATTGGGTGGGGAGAGACACACAGACTACAGGCTGATAATATATATAAAATATAGTATATATCATAGTATAATTCATAGTTATTGCCGCTACCGGCTCCCCGACACAGAGCTTGTAGTGGCTCCAGCCTGAGTTCTAGTGCGGCTCTCATATTGCATATCACATAGTTGGTTACTTAGTTTACCCTGCTATTTATTTTATTGCTGCACTGATATTCATTTGGCTTGAGTTATTTTGTACCTTGCTATGTCCCCTGAGGACCTGGAATGGATGGTGTCCCCAGGTACAGCTGAAGAGAACTACCCAGAGGTGTACGGAACCAGAGCACTTCTCGAAACAGAACCAGGAACAGAGGACGAGATAGCGGCCGAAGATTTCTCCTGAGCACCGGCTTCAACTACTCAGTATTTCCATTTTTCAGCATTTTATTTCCTGTCTTTTCTTAAATGTAACAGACTACTCTCGGATTGTTTCCCGAGATAATCTTATTTGATATTGCTTAATTATTTCTATTGCATTATTTCTGGCAATTAATCTGTGTTATTATGTGGATGAGATTAGAAATACCTGAGACTTGTACATATTACTGCTAGACTATAGCTTAAGCATGCCCTGATGGATCCATTAATTTGGGTTGTCCATCGGTGCGTGCTGCTGGCCATTGCCACGTGCCCTGTCCCTCGACATTTTGGGACTGGGGCGTGACACCACCCCCTTTTGAATTCTTTAATCGCTTTGAACCCCGTACTTGTATTCTATCACCTCCTCCTTGAATTCTTTATTGTTGATTTCCGTCTTCCCCTATTTCGGAAAGACGAACGCTCGTGCTTGGTATAAGTTTGATACACGGAGAGTACTAGATATACCACATAGGCCAATTACATTACTTGGTGACTATCTTTTGTAATTAAGGACATAAAATATATGAGATATTTTGTGGATTGAATAACACGATTAAATAATTTGAGGACGTTTTTCTTAAATGTTAGCCTATGTGATAGATTGGTAAATTCTAAGTTGGGTAGAAGTTACATTGTCAACTTGAGGTAAAAAAAGTTTAGATTGTAATCAAGTGAGATTAGATTAGGAGATTTAAGTCATTTTAATTTTGAGAATTTTTAGAAGAATGATTTAGATTATGATGATTTAACTTTAAAGATAAGAATGCCTTATAGAATAAATTTTAAAACTTTGATATTGCAGACCAAATATTTATAATTTGAGCACATGATTTAAATTTTGAATATTGGAGATTCAAATTAACAATTTAAATCTTGAGAAAAAAATAGAACTCTAAACATGAACATTGATGGATTGAATTCAAAATTTTACAATTTGAATTAAAAGTTAAATTTTAATTGTTGGATCACCTATTTGAAATATTGATAATAGAAATTGAATTTAAAATTTGAAGAGTCCAAAATTCTTAAGTTGAAATATAGGAATAAGATTTGATTAGAATTATTTCAAATCTATATGAGATTATGATAGTTAAAAATCGTGATGTAAAATTTGATGTAGATTATTTAAATCTTCAAGATGTCATATAGATTTGAATTAAATTTGGATGTTAATTATTTAAAAATCTAAAAGATATTATGATTGGTTAAATTTTGATTTAAACAGTGGTTATTTTAATTTTGAAGAGATTGTGACGGACTTGAATAGATTTTGTCATTTAAATTTTTTGAGAAGATTGCGGTTGACTTGCCTTAGATACGAATGTGAAAGATTTAACAAATTATTTCTTATTTTTAATTTCGAGGACAAAATTTTTGTAAGTTGGGTAGATTGTAAACCCCCTCACCCAAAATAGGTATTTTGTGTTTATTTTATATTATTATATTTATTATAGATTATTTCAAATATTAAATTTCTTTAGAGTATTCTCTTAGTTAATTAGAAAATAAATTTTTTAATATATTTACTTATATAAATATTTATTTAGAATCATTTTTAGGCTATTTTAGATTTTTTGAGTTTTTTCTAGAATTATTAGGTAATTAAAACATTGAAAACGTAAATTTCTAGGACTTCCATGATTAACTATGAGATCATACTTGCATATTGTTACTACCAAATATTTATTTTATATTAAAATATTTAATTATATTTTTCTGTAATTTATTTAGAATTTTAAGAAATTTATTTAGATTTCTGAAATTATTCAAGATTTATTTGGATATATATAGTCTTAATATGAGATAGATGCTAATTTAGTGTTAATAGATATTAATAAGATTATATATAAATTATTTGTATTATCTTTAATTCTATTTAAGATTATAAATTATTGAGATAAACTCAAACTCTATTTTAGATTAATTCAAATCCTGAGCCTACTAGGAAAGCAACTTCATGCATATCCTATCCTTATTTAAACTGATCCTAATCATATCCAAATTAGCCAATCCTAGTCGTATTCAATTAAGTAGTGTCCACCATTATAAATACCTCATCCTTCATATTTTTCTTCCCCAAATTCACCTCTTTTTCGTCCAAAAAGAGTCAAAATTCGTCATAAATTCAGCCTCATTTTCTAGTATGTTATGTCGACTTAAAAATACGATATCTCCTAGCTCCGGACTCCAAACGCGCTCCAGTTTTTTTGTTAGAACTATATCAAGGTTAATTTTCTGAATATATAAATTATTTTAATAATTTATGAACCTATTTTTTCAGAAAATTCTAAAAGTGTCAGTTGTCCGAAATTAGACGCGTTTCCGTATTTTCGAGATTTTGGGAGATCCCAAATTTGGAATTATGAACCATTTGAAGTTTTGGAAAGTTGACATGATAAACTTACATAAAATAATATTTTTAGAATTTAAAATATAATTTTAATTCACTGTAAAATTCGTGCAACGTAGAGGTAAATAGAAAACCACCCAAAATTATCATCTGTGCACCCTTGTGGACAACTCTTTACCAACTTGTGATTTTATGAAACCGTCAATTTTGGTGTTTATATAGCACTGAAATCTATAGAATTCTATACACAAATCAAGAATTTGAGTCGGTTGACTTTTTGGTCAATGGATTGCCTCGATTTGCGTGCCACTGATCACAAATCCGTAAAGTTGACTTTCTTTGGACCAAAATTAGGATTTAACAATAAAATCATATTATAATAATATTAAAATACTATTTTTGGTTATTTTATTCAGAATTAAAATAGATTAAAATGGCAGAAACTATTCACCCACTTTTGTAACCTAACTTGTTTAATTTATGTAACGGGTAGATCGGACGACGCCTTGAGTTGAGACTTTGCAGCTTTCTTGTCAGGCAAGTATACCTTGTCAAATTGTTTACAATATTTTGCATACTATTTATATTTTTATATATTCATTGCATGTGTAGTTTCGTTCAGTCACTACTATATATTAGATATGTTGACACACACTTGACACCTAGTATCATGAGAGGACAATCATTAGGCGTATGGGCTTTAACCACTCTGGTAAACCGTAGTATCTAGCTCACACTACGGTAGTGTGTCGCGCTGGTCGCTACCCCCGAGGTATGTCAATTTTTGTAGAGTCGTGCTAGTCGCTACCCCCGAGGTATGTCGATTTCTGATGTTCTAGACGGGTGTGTGAGTTGTGAGGCCTCGAGTAGCCTACCCTTGTCCATACGTCAAAAAGTTGTCCTCATTTGCATTCATATAGATTATCTCGTACAACGTACTTATATATTTTCAAACATTATGCATGTTTACTGTATTCAATTGGCTTGCTTCTATGTATCTTGTTACGTCCCTCTGAGGACCTGGTCCCTTGCCAGGTATAGACGACCATGAGTATCCGCAGGAGTACGGACCCGGACCTGACGCATTACTTTCTGTCGAGGAGACCCTACCCACTGAGCATCACTGATTATCTCTAGCGATGGATCCTTTAGCTGACACTCTTATATCGTCACCTATTTTATATTGGTGATTTTACTCTTCTTTCTCATTTAGTTTTGATATAGTCATTGGTAGTGGATTTGTCTCCACCCGACTATCAATTATGGATTATTCAGACACTTTATTCTAGTTTAGTTATATTTCCTTCTGTGACTTGTTGTGTGGATGAGATTAGTATTTTTGTGACTTGTGACAATAAATATATACCACATGTGAGTTTTATTCATATTACAGCGTACGTGTGTATTATGGTATCCATATATTGGAATTGACATATACACACGGCTGGCATGCTTACGTGTCCTAGTCCTACATATTTTGGGACTGGGGCGTGACAAGCGTCAAGCCAATCCATCCCTAAGATGATCTCGTAATCCCGAACATCTAGGACTAACACATCCAATGAGAGTTTCCTTCCCTAAATACCGACGTAACCGTCCTGACATACTGAACGGACATGTATCTTCATGCCCGATGGGGTGCTGACACTAAGGCCTAGATATAATGGTGTTATTTATATCTTATTTTTCACGACAAAATTCATGGATATAAAGCTATACGTAGCACCAAAATCAAATATCACGCGAGCAGGTATGTTATTGAAAAGCAATATACCTGACACAATGGTGTCCGATTCTAGGGTCTCTTTTTGTGTCAACGTGTACACTCGGCCTTGAGCTTGACGACGCTCTTGCTGCGGCGCAGCTCGATTGGCTTGAGGTATTGAGGCAGAATTTGGATATTGAGGGCAACGATCAGAGAGGCGCGGACAGTCACAAATAGCATGGTTTGGATCGCCACAAGCGAGGCATAATCTATGCTTGAAATGGCAGTTGTCGATGGTGTGCCCTGGCTTCTTACAGAAGGAACATGTTTGCCACAATCCCCCTCTTTGTTGACCGTCATTATTTGGACACTTTTGAGCAGTGTTTTCTTCCACGTTGCTATTGCGCTTGTGATTGAAAGTATGCACAGTGTCGGCAGCAACTGAAGGATACTGCAGTTCAAGGGGAGGGCATGATTGAGAACATCTTGCATAGTCAGATATTGGGGAACGACTGCGTGCGCATGGATGGCAGGTCGTAGGCCACCTTTGAATTATCTTACATGACTTACCGCATCGGGTAAATATGAGCTTGCAAATTTGGCGAGCCGATTAAATTCAGTGGAGTACTGCTTCACCATCATATTTCCTTGCCTAAGCTGCCCGAAATCGTTCTCTTTTTGCCGACATACGAGAGGGGGTATGAACTCCTCTTCAAATGCATCACAGAAGGTAGTCCTCTAGCAATTTGAAGTGATTCTCAAGCTCTGCCAGCCAATCTAGAGCCACAATCAGATCCTCAGTCCCTTTGAATGGTGTGTTGCAGACCTTCTTGAAGTCGACAAAGTCGAAGGTAGTCACTTCCTTCTTCTTTGGAGTTTGAGACATTTTGACTTCAGGCATGGGTTGCTCCATTGGTGCTGCTATTATCGTTGAGGAATGGTTAGAGGCCATGGTCTAAATGATCTGTTGCAGGGCATCTACCTGCTTCTGTTGGACTATAAATCGAGCTTCTAGATTGCCTTCGAACTTGCTCTATCGCTCTTTTGCTCGCTTCTTGGCTTTCTCATGATGAGCCTTATCTCTCTATTGGCTTGCTTTAAGCATCCGCATCATTCGCTCAATTGGGTTGACAGGGGGCATGTCACGCTGGCTTCTGGAACTTTCTGAGGTACCGAAACTACTTTCCTGGGCTTGTACCCCACCCTGTACTAGAGCTGATGCTTGCGCTTGAGTCATTCCTTTAAAAGAAGGTAACTTACATCAGGCTCATAATGTATTATGGACTCACTGTATGGAACGTATCTTATTTTGGCCAAACGAGTTCAAGAGTTCGCATAGGGAATAGATCGTTAAAGGAATATTTTTGACACAAGGGTCAAATAAACTTGAAGCTGCGCTCTGATACCAATATGTCTTGCCCTGATTCCGTAGAATCGATAGTTGTCCACTGGGTGTGATGTCGTGCGTGCCTAGATTGCACAACGCACAAGACCAAGGTATTTTATAAAGCGAGCACATATTCAGAGTACGCAAATATTTGAAACGCAATGTTGAAATATGGAAAAGTTCTCTTTATTGATAATGAACATCTTTTACAAACTCTTGAACGAGTCAGATAATTACTGCACTGGCTTACAAAATTGGACTAAAAATGAGATAATTGTCCAGTACATTATATCCTTTTACTAAACTCAAAAGCTATAGGCACCTTCGGGCAAAACTATCGCCTTTCCTCGAAGCAGCATAGTTTATATGCACGAGCTCCTGGAACTTCAAAATGTTTCTTCGAAGGCATGATCAGGGCGTGCTGGTTGGTGAATTGGATAGGAAGTCGCTCTTGCTTCTATCAGGATCTCCTTGGAGCGGAAAACCTGTTGCAATGAAGGTCAGTACATCGAAAAGCACTGGTGAAGGCAATCTAACCCAACTATACCAATCAACACGTTGTTTATATGAAGCATACAAGTTATTATGTGCCCTTTCTATCTTGCCTTAGTTCAATTCTTTTACAATCAAGCATTAGATATGGAAGTTTACTGAAATAAATATGCCACCGTTCGGTGAATTTTACCTGCCCGTCTGAACCACCTGCACAATACTTACCATGACCTTCCCTGCCGTGAAGACATAATTAGCTTGAACAGTTTAGATATACGAGGGGGTCAATGGAATTATGCCATAGTGGACGAATTAGTCTTGGGTGAGAATGTGATGCAATGAAAGAACACGAGGTATTACAAGCTATTATGCCCGAATATGAGACTATCACTAAGTTTCGTCCGGATCGGAATGGAACCAGTGCCCCAGTGACCATCCACAGGAACCATAAATCCTTGTTTACAAGTTTTTCGTGACCAAACGACATTTAATACTATGTTATCAAATAATACAGTTTAAGGCAACACAAGTACGAGATAAGTTACATGGCATGATCTGTTTTGCATAGTCTTCCTGGGCAGTTTATTGCATAACAAGGTGTGTTGTATACATAGCACAATCATAGAAGAAGTATATATATTCTAACTAGAACTGAGGCATGATGAAGAACATTCTAATTGAACTAGCATGCAACAAGGTAACCGTTCACAAGTTTATTGATAAGTAAAAGTAACTCCAAGTCTATTCCCTTTTTATCTTGACATCTTTTAGTTATTATGGTATCGTTTGATCGGAACACTCTAGAATACAAGGTTTTAGATGTGAAGACATGAAAGAAGGGTCAACTAAATCGAATTATAGCCACTCATAAGTTGGTTGAAGAGAGGAAAGAAAAGAGGTATTTAAAGACTCTGCTCATACGACGTCAACTGCACGATCACCTGCATTGCCACGAACAGATGATCAATATCTCTTCTACTCTTTTCAATCTCGTAATAAAATTCAGTTCAACGAACGAAAGCAATAAAATCTATCAAAATCGTTAAAGAACACGCAAATCCGAAAACTAACTCAAAAGCACGAAAGCAACAAGCGACAAAAAAAACTAGGCAAGAAAACTTGTAACGGAGAGGTCCCTCTTGACTCTGCCGCTAATTCCATCATTGGGGCACGGTCCCATGAATATGGGAATCAATTTCGAAGAAGCAAATCCATAACGAGAAAAAGATCTTGATTCAATCTATCCCGATCGAACGATACCGAAATTATTCTTAGCTGCGCTCCCCGTAAAGAGGGAATGGGGAACCACAGTAATTAGCGTGGTTATGGACATCCATATACGGCTCCACATAAGGCTCCGGCTCCGATGCTAAAGGCACAAGTTCTCCGTATGATGTCCACTGATAGTAATTTGCCGTAAAATCTCTCGAGTACAAATAATATGTCACATCCACTTCTGGATGATATTTCAAGTTATGATATCTCACACACGGACAGTTAAAATAAATATAAATAATACGAAGAGTTAATTACATATCTACATGTCCGTGTCAAAATGCGACATGCTCAAACCTCCGTGTCGGAAGAAAATCCGCAAATCAACCCGTATCTCCAAATTATTGGGATACGGCCTACACGTATCCAATTGTGGATACGACACTAGCCACACACAATCAAACACATGTCAATTTGGTCTAATTGACCAATTGACAAACACACGTGTCAATCTCAGAATTTTCCTAAAATTGACACAAAATACACCATAACTTTCTCCATATGCCTCCTATGAACCTAATTCCAATTCTTATGGGTAGCCTATGCATGTGGGATGGTTTCTAATGATTAAAACACAGATTTAGAGTCTAATTAAAGAGAAAAACTGAATTGTACCTATTGGGAGATGGATTCCTAATAAAATCTCTAAATTGGGTGAAAAGAGCCTCCAACTTGTAGATCCTTGCTTCTCCTTGTAGATCCTTGCTTCCTTCTTGTAGATCCTTGCTCTAAGCCTCCAATGATGATTTGGGAAGAAATTTGGTAGAAATTTGGTGGAATTTGGTTGAGAAAAATTCTATATCTAGATTTGGAATAAAAAAAAATAAAGAGAGAAAGTTTTCATCCCCTTTATATAGGTCTACCTTCTGTATTGGTTGGTTGAGTCTCATGAACTGGCTCTTAAGTGTTATGTGTTTCTTGTACTTCATTTCGATTAGATGATCGAATGGGATTAAGTTGTTCTGGAGATGATCTAGATGATTCTCTCTGGATATTAGTGGATGTTCTATTGGTACTCCTTGTTTTTCTTGTCATGACTGAACAACGTGACAATCAATATATAATTGAAAATACAGAGAAACAACATAAATCTAAATGCAATTTAATTCAAATCAATAACCAAAAAACATCAATCTTCACAAAAGTTTATGATTTTCAATCATGTTGTCCAAATATTTTTAAAAAGAACATAAATAGGTAATACTAGAAGCATGAAAAAAATTATCATTCCAAATCCATATGACCCGCTTCTTCTTCATCTTCCACTTGGTTGGCTTCATCTTCCAAGTCGTTGGCTGTCATGATATGCCTTTGAGTCACTTCTTCTTGGTATGGTTCCAACTCATCATCACGCATTTCATAAACATTTCTAGGATTTGTTTCATCACAACGCTCCAAGCCTTGTTTTTAATGCCTCTAACATAGAAAACTTGTGTTGCTTGGCAAGCTAACACAAATGGTTCCTTAGTATGAAACTTCCGTGTTGTGTTAACACTTACTATCCCATAGCGATCAATCTTGTAACCTCTTTCATTTTGAGTTGTATCATACCAATTGCAATTGAACAAGATAACCCTCTTCTTGTCAACATAACAGAGTTCAATAATCTCTATCAAGTTTCTGTACCATCCAACATCTTTTTCATTCTCCCCTTGAACCACCACATCACTATTTTGAGTCTTTTTAGTCTCATCGCGTTCCAATGTATGAAACCTAAAACCACTCATATTATAACTAGGGTAATAAGTTGCACGCCTCATAGGACCACGGGCCAAAACTAGCATTTCCCTACTAGTTTTTCCATCCTTGTGTAGTTGTTCAACCTATAAGACAATTTAGAAAAATGAGCATATTATCACAGCTCACAAAAATAGCTAAATTTGATATTTCGTACTCTTGTTTTAAACCATTTGGCAAAATGAAGTCTATGTGACCCCTCTACGTCATGATCACCCAATTCAAATAGAATTTCCTTATGCTCTCTGAAACATGATTTAAAAAAATTAATACAAGTTATAGTTATATATAATATGAATTTTAAAAAGGTAAATAAGATTCTTACTGAACAAAAGGCTCCAACTCATCAGTATTCGTTAAGACATAAAATATGGCAGCTCTGTGTTCTTCAATACTCATCTCTCTTATTTTGCCTTTTCCAAAAACCTTACCCGTAGGTATGAATATGGATAGGCCTTGTGTAATAGATGCGGTTGGTTGGACTCCGTCATCATTTCTATCTGTGCGATTAAATTTAGTTTCAACTGAATTTAAATATCTAGAGCAAAATGTTGTGCATTCATATGCCAAGCACCCTTCTGCCATAGATCCTTCTTGATGAGCCATATTACGAACATAGCGCTTTAACTTGTGTAAATATCTATGAATCTATTGTCAAATTATATTTGGTTAGTGACAAACAAGAATCAAATAAATTAAAACAAGATTTATAATGTACGCAAGAATGAACTACCTCTCGACTGGATATATCCACCTAAATTGTACTAAGCCGACGACTTTTGCTTCCCATGCTAGGTGATAGGATAGGTGAACCATTATATCAAAAAACGAAGGAGGAAATATTTTCTCCAATTTGCAAAGAGTTAAGACAATCTGAGTCTCCAAAATTTCCATATCCTCTATTTTTAGTTCTTTAGCACATAATCCCTTAAAGTAGTAGCTAAGCTCTATCAAAGCTTCACATACATCTTTAGGCAATAATTCTTGCGCCACAAGTGGAAGTAACCTCTCAAAAAATACATGACAGTCATGAGTTTTCATGCCTGACATATTACATTCTCCCATATTAACACACCGAGATAAATTAGCAGAGTATCCATCCGGAACTTTCAGGTCCAACATCCATAGAAACACATTTTTCTTATCCTCATTTGTTAATTTATAATCTGCTTTTTCCCAAACAGTCTTTTCCCCTTCTTCTCTAGGATGAAGTGTCGGCCTTATACCCATTTTTTGGAGATCCCTACGAGCATTTAATGTGTCTTTTGTCTTGCCATCAATGTTCATCATCGTGCCAAACACATTATCAAATATATTCTTCTCAATGTGCATGCTATCTAAATTATGGTGCAGCAAAAGTATTTTCCAATAAGGCAATTTGAAAAAAATACTATGTTTTTTCCAATTATGGTTTACACCAAAATCTTTAACGATCTTCTTAGTACCATAATTGGATGTAGGCAACTTCTCACAAAATGGAAATGCTTTTTTAAGCACTTCCAGCAACATGTCGAAAGACTTGTTGCTGCATAAATTGAGGCATTTGATGTGCATCAAGGTGACAATAAAAGATAGGTTGGAAAAAGTCTCGCAGCCATGGTATAATGGTTCTTTCGCTTCTCCCAACAAATTATAAAAAAATTCTACTTCTCCATTTGGGTCTTGTTGCATAACCTCTTCTATTAAGCCTTGTATGTCATCAATTGGCTCTAGCGTGTCAACCCCATCACCATCATTGTGGTTACTATCAGTTTCACCACTATCATCACTACTAGAATCCTCACCCTCTCCATGTAAATACCATTTTGTATAATTAGACTTTATACCATTTTAAAGAAGATGTTGGTGCACTTCATTCCGAATTAGTCTAACCCTATTGCTGCATTTATTGCAAGGGCAATAAATTTTTATGTCATCGTACTTCATATGATTATAAGCATAGTCGATGAAATATGCAACTCCATCAAAATACTTTCGTGTTGACCTCCTTGATTGCATCCAAGATTTATCTACCAGCATATTTCTACAAAGATAAAGGAAAACATAAATGCAAATAGAACTAACTCTAAAATATTTTAAAGGAAAAAATATAAGTTTATATTCTGTAATAGACAATTAACTAAACAAAAATTATAGTTTTTTTTCCGTAAGGCTTAACAGGGTACATAAATACCCAAAGTTCACAACAGAAATAACAATAATTGGCTAAAAATAAAAATGGCAACTTATTTAAAAGGAAAAAAATAGCAACAATTTTTTCCTCAAATGTATTGATCGGGTGATTGTGTGTCTGGAAAAAAAAAAACAGCAACAAAAATAGAAAACCTTCGGTTGGGTGTTTCTACAAATAACTTGGTTATTATTTGTTACTAATTGTTAAAAACCATTTTCAATTGTTTACATCATATAGAAGAAGAAAACGACCAGTTATTCTTCACAGCGTGAGAAGGTTTATCTACCTTCGGACGACGAATTTGTTCGGAGGAGACAACGGAGAAAAGAGGCAGCGAAGATTTATCTACCTTCGGACGACGGACTTGATCTACCTTCGGACGACGGATTTGATCGGAGGATTTATCTACCTTCGGACGACGGATTTGATCGGAGGAGACAATGGAGAAAAGAGGCAGCGGAGAAAGAAAAAAACCTAAATTTTTGGTTTCCTTATTGTGCGGAGAAAAGAGGCAGCGTGAGAAGAGGTTTGGGTGGGAAGAGGTTTTAATGAGGAGATATTACGTAATATGGGAGAGGGCGGGTTCATCCGAAAAAGTTTTGGGGATGGAGGGATTAATCCGAAAAATATCAGTCCATCAAATCTTTTTGAAATTTTATTGAATAAAAGAAAAGATTATATTAAACCGGATTTATTCTTCACATAGTTTAAAAAAATATTAGTGATAATTTGTTAACATAGATTCATTATAAATTATTTGATTATTTGAAGAAATATGTTAAATTATTTGATTATTTAAATAAATCTTTTTAATTTATTTGGAGATTTTTTTAAATTATTTGATTATTATACGTTAGGAAGTACATATGCCTTATTTTTAAATACGTTAGAAAGTACATACGCAGTTATAATTTTTTATTATTATTTCTCTTTTGGATATACGTACGACTTGGACGACTCAATAATTTTTTTTTTAATTTATTTGAAAAATATTTTTAATTTATTTGGTGAATTATTTGATTATTTGGATAAATTTTTTTGATTTATTTGGAGAAAATTTTAAATTATTTGATTGTTTGAAGAAATATTTTTAATTTATTGGGGATGAATTTGATTATTTGGAGAAATCTTTTTGATTTATTTGTGAATTATTTGATTAGTTTAATTTTTATTTTTTTTATTTGAAAAATCTTTACTATTATATGTTGCTTAGAACCGGATTCTAATGTGATGCCGTCTAAGCCGTATGTTGATAGCTGCTCAGTTCATAACCTCATCATTTACCTTTAGAGGAGCAATGCATAATGCATAAGAGAGTACCAGAAACTCATAAGAGGATCTAAGCAGCTCGGATCTCCAGTCCAGCTCAACTTCATTGCAACCAATCAATGTCTACCAACTCACCGACTTGTCAGCATAGAAAAGTATGCCAACTCACCGAATTGTCAGCTCAGACGAATACGCCAGCTCGTCTCCAACTGAATTAACTTCCAAGAGTATCAGGAAGCCATGTATCTTAATCTATAAGTAGTAGCTAGGAAGTGAATGTAATCAAATTGAAAAATGTACTTAGCTTGCGTTTTTATTTTCTAGTCTTTCTTTTTCTTTAATCAGTAACCGAATTCCTTTATAGAGGAGGGTAGCTAGGTGTGTGGATAAAAAATGGGAGATAGACAGGCCACTTCTTCTCTATTCAATAAACCCTAATTCGTTCATCTCTAAATTGTGTGAATATTATTCGAATCTGCCATTAAAATGACAGAATTTGCTAGGTCTCCACCACTCCCAATTCAATTTAGGATGAGACCTAACATATGTATATCATCAACCAATTAAATTAAAAACTTAAAAAAAATTTTAAATATCGTATTCGTAGTTGTTTTGTCACATAGTTGAAAAAAAAAAAATTTAAAAAACCTATAATTCTACTAACTACTTGACATATGTAAATTCTAAAATATTTTAAAATTTAAATTATATTTAAACTGACTAAATGATATTATCTAACTAAAATTATAATAAAATTAAGCCGTCTAAGCCGTATGTATATTATCAACCAATTAATTTAAAAACTTAAAAATCTTTTTAATCCTAACCGTACGTAGTTGTTTTCCCACGTTGTTGGAAAAAAAAAAATTTTAAAACCTAAAATTCTCCTAAATACTTGACATATATATGTAAATCCTAAAATATTTTAAAATTTAAATATATTTAAACTAACTAAATGATATTATCTAACTAAACACATATCCAAAAATTTAAAAACATATTTATAGCAAACCATAACTAAAATTAATTCAAATTATATTTAAATATTCTGACAATGTTTAAATTTCTATATTTCAATAATATTGTACATTTTTTTCCTTTTCTATATTTCAATAACATTTAAAATATTCTAACATAAAATATATTTTTATATTTTTAGAATATCATAAATTTTTATATTTAAATTTATTTTACGTGCAACACACGTCCATTTACTAATATTTTTAATTTATTTGGTGAATTATTTGATTATTTGGATAAATCTTTTTCATTTATTTGGAGAAATCTTTTTTAATGTGTATCTAAATTTAGAAAACACTTTAAAAAGAAAACACTTTAAAAATTATTGTGGTAAATAGAGTTATGAGTCCCTTAAACCAGATTTAAAATAGAATATTCGTCATTTTATGAATTGCTTAAAAGTTTATCTAGTAATTTGTCATTTGTCTGTGTTGAATAGGGTGTTCATATACACTCAAAAATTTAGAATTATTTTTATTTTTTGATTATTATTTTCGATAATGTCTACTTGGTATCGAAAATAGTCAACAACTTTCGATGACATAAAAAAGCCTTAGAAAAACCTACACTTTCACCAACAATATTTATGTTCCCTCAAAAATACAAATTTATTTTCGACAATATCTAGTGTTTCTCTTAAATAAAGCATTATTTACAAACAACTATAATTGGCCTCACAATTAGGCCACTATTTACGACGGGACTTATTTGTCATCAGGAATAATAATACTCTTTTTCGAGTAACAATATTCTGGTCGAAATTATTTTTTGGCGCCAACTCCTTCAAATTATTGAGCAATTTCGACAAAAAAAATCACTTTTTCGATTGCGTTTTATACGTAAAAAATAATATGCATTTTTTCGAGCGCGCTTTATGCGTCCAAAATTATATGGACAAGAATATGATTATTATTGCCGACAATGTCTACTTGGTATCGAAAATAGTAAACTACTTTCAATGACATAAAAAAAATACTTGAAAAATATCTATACCTTCACCGAATATCTATGATCCCTCGTAAATACAAATTCATTTTCAACAAAATCTAGTATTTCTCATAAATAAATTATTATTTACGAACAACTGTAATTACCCTCGTAATTAGGCCACTATTTATGTAAACACCCTAAATTTTCAGAGATTTTAAAATCAATTTTTGGAATTAATATGCAATTTTTTCAGGAATTTACATAGGCCCTGTAGTGAGTTTGTAATTTTTAATTGCCAATAAATAATATTAAAATGAAATGAAAATATGATTTTATGGTGTAAAATAGAAAACCGGACTTAGGGTAATTTTCTGGGATTTTATTGGACATCAGACCTATTTTTAAAAGCCTAAAAACTATTTTTCTAATTATTAATTAATTAAATGTTTTTATTATTAAAATTTCTGTTTATTATTTATTTTTTTATTTAGCTTTTGGGCCCGGCCCGGCCCAGTGGGCCGAGCCCGTTAAACCCAGCCCAGCCCCCGCTGTTAACGGGTCGGGCGGGTCGGCCAGACCCGGATCCGCGCCCGACCCGACCCGGACCCCATCACCCCATAGCGGGTCGGGCGGGTCCGCTCACCCGGAGCCCGCCGCCCGACCCGACCCGCTTCTTCATCCCCTCTCCCCCGTCACCCCACGACTGCCCGAAATCCCCGCCGCCCGCCGAAAAAGGCGCCGCCACGACCGCCTCCCCCTCCGAACCCCTCGTCCACGTCGTCCCCGGCCAACCCTCGCCCCAGCCCCTTTAAAAACCCCCTCCTCCTCTTCCCTCCTCCCTCGACCTCCCCAAACCCAAGCCCCCTCCGCCGGAACCCTACTCCGGCCACCCCTTCCCTAGCCCCGCTGCCCTCCGCCGGATCTCCGCCTCCAGCATCTCCCAGCCGCCGAGAGCCGCCCCATCCTTCCTCTCCTCTTCTTCACTGCAGACCCGACGCCGGCCTCCCCTAGCTCCGTCGACCCCCTCGGCACCGCTCGGCCCCGATCCGACGACCCCCTCGGCGCCGCCCTAGCCGGCCGACGACGCCTCGCCAACCGCCAGCGCTCCTCCAGCGCAGCCCCGGACACGCGAACACAGCCCAGCCCTAGGCCGGACACAGCGGGACACGAACTCGCGTGTCGGACACAGTTCAAAACTCGGTTTCTCGGGTCCCCTTCAGGTACTCGTAACTTGCACCTCGGATCTCTGTTTTCGATTCCGTAAATTTCTACGCGAAGCCTGTATGACCCTCTCGGTGCCCGGACAAACCGCTCGGGGCATCGCGTCCTGTGGTGATCGCACACCGCGATCCAAAAACAGGAAAAACCAGACCCTGTTTTACCCCGGAACTGAGTACGCCCCGCCAAACGGGACGACTTGGTCGCGTGCGGTCTTCACCGATACGTGCGCCTCGTCGATACGGACGTGTGGGATTTTGCGGAAGCTGATTCGGGTGTGCGTGCACACCGGAATCAACGCGTATCCGCGAACATCGCCCCGTATCCGTCTTTCTGTATTTCACCCTAACTTCGTGCACACACGTCGGATCGAGACGAAACTTGCGCCATCGGACTCGTAGCGATACGCTGGTCCTGTGGGTCAAGTTTGGTCCGATTCTGAGAACGTTGACGAAATCGCGTGTCGTGGGCCCCACAGGCCCCGCTCGACGGGCGATTTTGTGATCGGCTCATCGGAATTCAAATCTGAAAGTTCCGTTGGGTTCGTATCAGCGTTCCTGACCTGTTGACACTAAGTTTGGTGAATTTGGAGACCGTTGACCCTGACACGTTTTTCGGTGCAAAGCGGGCCCACCGGTGGACCCCGTTTTGGGCCGAAATTGCCGTTTTTGTTCTTGTCTCCAAATTGGACCCAAGGACAGGCGATCCTAGCTGTTTGACACCTTCTGAGCATGATGGTACTGTTTATTTCAGCTTTCGGAGACATCTCTGGAAATTTCCGAAACCAGGACCTAAGTGGAATTCAAACATCAGGCAAGTGCACCTTGCCAAACTTGCAGTCATTATTTTCATATTTTCTGTAAAAATACTCTGCTGGATTTCTTGTGCAAATTTATATAAACTGATTTAAATTGCTTAACCTAGGGAACGTATGACGTACCTAGTGTCCGATCATAGTCGGGTGCCGACACCGTACGCGGTGTTGGGTTCGTCATTTAGAGATGGATTTATGATTCCCTTACTTTGTACTTGACCTATCAAGTACCCTACAACCCAGGACACTTGACACTATCATGGACAGAATCCTCCTGAGATATTCCACTACTAGAAAAAGCGGGATTAGCGACGTATTTTAGCGACGTCAAAAGAAACGTCGCTAATAATATATAAATTAGCGACTCATTATAAACACGTCGCTAGACGTCGCTAAATGGCGACATTTAGCGACGTTTAGCGACTTTTAATACGATTTTAAAAGATAAGTCGCTATAAGTTCAATTAAGGTCGCTAAACGTCGCTAATAAGTCTAATTTAGCGACGTTTAGCGACGTATATAGCGACATTTAAACTCAAAATATTTAGCAACGTGTTTAGCGACGTCCTTTACGTCGCAAATATTTAATTTAGCGACATTTTTTATTGGACGTCGCTAAACGTCGCTAAAATTTGGTTAATTAGGGGTCGGTTTCATTTTTCCCCGTCAGTTGAAATTTCGATTCGAAAACATATTTCCCCCCCCCTCCCCAGCTCCGTCGACCGCGACTACTCCGGCAAGGTATACTCTCTCTCTCTCTCTCTCTCTCTCTCTCTCTCTCTCTCTCTCTCACAGGACACATATGACATTGACACAAACACGACACACACACTGACACTGACACAGACACAGACACGGCACACACACACTGACACAGACACTGATCTGGACCTAGGGTTAGGGTTAGGGTTAGGTTTTTTGACATGGGGTTAGGGTTAGGGTTAGGGTTAGGTTTTTTGAAATGGGGTTAGGGTTAGGGTTAGGGTTAGGGTTAGGTTTTTTGACAATGTTCATGCATGTGCGATCATGTAGAGATCAGATTTTAATTTCTTCTTTCAAGTATAAAATAAATAAATAATATGGATCGATGAATAAGAAAGAAAGAACATAAGTGTATTTATTTGCACTTTTGCAATATATATATATATATATATATATATATATATATATATATATATATATATATATATATACATACATACATACTAATTGTTTGATTTTGTGGTTACTATTCATTGGTCCAATGGAGGAGGGGAAAAAATGATGGCTATTATTGAATCCATGTTCATATGTCATGACTACGTACATTGGGTGAACAAATTAGAACTAATTCCTGAATATTCGTACAACAACTGATCATGTGATCAAATTAATTAGAACGCCAATTATTCGACCAGGAAGTGTATGATCTAAGCAACCGTCCTTAATTGTGCCCCAAGAATTTTGAGTTCTAGCTACTTCCTCGTTCCACTCCCAATATATATAGGGGTTAATTGCCGAAAGCAAAGTACTGCGGAGTTATGTATCTCAGTTCCTCACCCTACTGCCAGTTTCAAGAAGTGCCTAATGGTCTAAATAATATGACTATAACAGTTGAATTAGCTAAACGAAACTTACAAATCAGCTTAAATAAATAAAGGATTAATTTCAACACTTACTGAAATCACTAGCTAGCAGTATGAAGAGCCTCTAATGGAGCAAAGATATCATCGCAGCATGCATCATTAAGGACATGCATCTCAAGAAACTTATTGGCTTCGGCTGGAGCCTACTACACTAAAATCCGGACACTGACACAGAAGTGGGTTAAGGTATAGTAGTAAAGTGGTATTAAGATATTATTTGGGTAATGTTATATATATATATATATATATATATATATATATATATATATATACTGCTTTTCCAATAACGGACACTGACACAGACACAGAAGTTAATTTTGCATGTAATGATTTATATGATACATACTGTCAATTTTGCAGAAGTATCTAGAAATGGATATGAATTACTATCTGCGTCATCGTTCGTGGATGTACAACCGTCATCCTGATGACATGTGCGGTGTGCGGGATGAATTCATTGAGGGTGTACAGCAGTTCCTGCAGTTCGCCAAGGCGTTCCCTCAGTACATGGACGGTACCAAAATTAAGTGTCCATGTGTGAGATGTCGCAACAGGAAATATCATCCAGAAGTGGAAGTTACATATCATTTATACTCGAAGGGCTTTACGCCGAATTACTATCAGTGGACCGCGCACGGAGAACTTGTATCTCTAGCATCAGAGTCGGAGCCCTATGTGGAGCCGTATATGGATGTCCAAGACCACGATGCTTACGACGACGGGTTGGTGAACATGGTTTATGATGCGGCGGGGCCTAGTTTCAATCCTGACAATTATGATGCGGCGGGGCCTAGTTTCAATCCTGACAATTATGATGCGGCAGGACCTAGTTTCAATCCAGACAATTATGATGCAGCTGAGGAGGCACCGAATGCCGATGCTGCAAAGTTTATGGAGTTGCTTGAGAATGCAAGGACTCCACTATATCCTGGTTGTGAGGACCATTCACCGTTGGAGGTGGTTACAAGATTATTGAGCATCAAGTCCGATTTTAACATGTCGCAAGAATGCTATAATCGACTGCTCGATTTGATTATAGAGATCTTGCCCGAGGGTGCAAAGTTGCCTAAAGACTTCTATCGATCTAAGAGGATGGTGAGATCGCTTTGGATGGGATACGAGAAAATCGATGCATGTCGCAATGGGTGCATGTTGTACTACAAAGACGACAAGGATGAAGATGCGTGTAGATTCTGTGGTGTTGATCGCTACAAGGCCACTGTTAGAGGAAAGTCTGTCGGTGCAAGGAAGCCTACCGATTCGATGCACTACTTGCCTTTGACGCCGCGGTTGCAGCGGTTGTTTATGGTTAAGGAGACTGCAGAAAACATGAGTTGGCACAGGCGAAAACAGATCGAAGGAGTATTGGATCATCCATCCGATGGAGAAGCATGGAAGCACTTTGATCGAGAGTATCCACATTTTGCCGAAGAAGCGCGTAATGTCAGATTGGGGCTCTGCTCTGACGGTTTTACCCCATTCGGACTTTCGGGCTCCCAGTATTCGTGTTGGCCTGTGATCGTCACTCCGTACAATCTACCGCCTTGGATGTGCATGAAGACTCCGTATATGTTCCTAACCGTTATTATCCCGGGTCCGAACAATCCGAAGAGGAACATCGATGTGTACTTACAGCCTTTGATAGATGAGTTGAATCAGCTGTGGGAAGTAGGTGCCAACACGTACGATGTTTCTAGAAAGCAGAATTTTCAGATGAGGGCAGCACTTATGTGGACCATCAACGACTTTCCGGCCTATGGAATGTTATCGGGATGGAGCACCCATGGTCGTCTCTCATGTCCGTATTGCATGGACCGTTCTCAGGCTTTCCGTTTGAAACACGGAGGCAAACCGTGCTTCTTCGATTGTCATCGACAATTTTTGCCGAAGGATCATCCGTACCGGAGGAATCGAAATGCTTTTCGTGCGGGAGTTGTGGAGAAGGCCAATCCACCTCCAAGGTGGCCCGGATGCACGATATGAGAAGAGGTAAAATATTTACCAAGTGCTATCGAAGAGCCTGCTAAGGGGTACAAGTGTGACGGATTTGGTCGCACCCATAACTGGACGAAGAGGAGTATATTCTGGGATCTGCCATATTGGAGCACCAATCTGATCAGACATAACCTTGATGTCATGCATATCGAGAAGAATGTGTTTGATAACATAATTAATACTGTAATGGATGTAAAGGGGAAGACGAAAGATAATCCGAAGGCCAGGTTGGACTTAGAAGACATATGTAGACGTCCTGCATTGCATCTGATAGAGGAGGGGAATGGAAAGTTAAAGCAACCTAAGTCAGTTTTCTCACTGGATAAAGAGGATAAAGGTAGACTTTGTAGGTGGATTCAGGGTCTAAAGTTTCCAGACGGGTACGTGTCGAACTTGAGAAGATGCGTCGACCTCAAGGAGAACAAACTAGTAGGTATGAAGAGCCACGATTGTCATGTATTCATGGAGAGGTTAATTCCGATTGCATTTCGGGAATTCTTATCGCAGGTCGTTTGGGACCCATTGACAGAGCTGAGCATATTCTTCAGAGATCTTTGTTGTACTAAGTTGCTCGTCGATCGTCTAGAAAAGCAAGAGAGGGACATTACGGTAACACTATGTAAGCTCGAGAAGGTGTTTCCTCCAGGATTCTTCGACTCTATGGAGCATTTGCCAATTCATCTTTCCTATGAGGCACGTGTTGGTGGTCCTGTCGGTTATCGGTGGATGTACCCCTTCGAGCGTCATCTGAATCACCTAAAGAGAAAGGTGAAAAATAAGGCACGGGTTGAAGGATCTATTTGTGAAGCTTATGTTCTCGAGGAGATTACAAACTTTTGCTCGACGTATTTCAAACCGCATGTTGCTACTAATAGGAATAAAGCTCCCAGAAACGACGACGCATATAAGGAATCTAATGATGCAATACTCAAAGTATTCAATGCATCCGGAAAGCCTTCGGGAAAAATGAAGAAGAGATATTTGAATGACGATGAGCTAAGGGCTGCTCAATTGTATATATTACTCAATTGCGACGAGGATGAAGTGGAGAAGCTAGAGGGGTAAGTAATTAATACGTCCACGTTTACATCATCTCAATGTAATAGTATAAGATACTATTATGCTACTAATTAGCAGTTGCATCATTGTTTTTCAGCACATATAATGATGAGTTAAGGTCGGTTAGACCCTACATAACAGACGAAGAAGTAGAACAAGAAATGAGATGCCATTTTCCTTCTTGGTTGAGCGCATATGTAAGATACTTGGTAATTACTTTTTATTTCTGCACTTGTAAAACAAATAACTTACCATCGCTACTTTGGTATTTAGGTCGATCGTCTAATATCATCCGAGACTGAATCTATTAGGACTCTAGCCAAGGGACCAATTACTGCCGTAAAAATATGGCCAAGTTTCTGTGTGAATGGGTTCAGGTTCAAGTCAACAAATGCTCCTATCAGAGACAGCTTTCTGGATCTTGATTCCACGAAAAATAGTGGTTTGTGTATCAAATCTACAAACTACAAAGACGTCAATCCGGGCAATGATTTTTTTGGCATCTTACGAGAGATTGTGGAGTTGACATATAATTATGGCCCAGAACCTGCTAATATCGTGCTATTCAGGTGTGAATGGTTCGATCCGATTCAAGATCAAGGTTGGAAAATTGACAAGCATGGCCTTGTGGATATAAACTACAAGCGTAGATATCAAGGCTACGAACCATTTGTCCTATCAAGTCAGGCTCAGCTCGTGTACTTCACAACTTATCCTAGACGGGGGATAGCGAGGTCGGATTGGTGGGCAGTATGCAAGACTAAAGCTAGAAATACCTTTGACATTGACGAAATAGCTTATCAGGAGGACGATCTACCTCTTGTAACAAATATTGTAGATGTGGACTCAACGGAAGTTACTCATTACACGAGTAATAATGTAGAAGATGTAGAATTATCCGAAGAGGACGAAGTAGATGAAAGTGAAGACGAGGAAGAGGAAGAGCAGGACGAGGAAGGCGAACAAGATGAATTTTCTGAAGATGATTGAAAATATAAAATATTCCATGTAGAATGTAACTATATTTGGACTGTAAAATGCTTTGAGATATGTATCACATTTTGACATTAACGAATATATGTATTATATTTTGACTGTATAATGCTTTGAGATATGTATCACATTTTGACATTAACGAATATATGTATTATATTTTGACTGTATAATGCTTTGAGATATGTATCACATTTTGACTGTAGAATGTAGTATATATTTGTGTTTCTCTATATTCATCATATGTTGTTATCAGATATGACAGGACGACGCGGAGGATTCGGCAGGTCCCGAGGTAGACAGAGTGCCACTCCGGTACTGCCTACTGTTGGTTCCGGATCATCGTCGCCCAGTACTCCAGTATATCGAGCAGCCACATCTCCGACTGCGACGACGTTGCGTGGCATCACTCCTGGGACGAGTAGTTCCAGGCGTGATAGTACTCGTGATAGTACTCCCTCGTCCAGCGTTCCTCCTGCTGACGGAACCATGGAGACTGATGAGCATGTAGAGGAGGTCGTGCCGACGTTGTCCCAGCATCAGCAAGATCCTCCATGCGCACCACCGGAGGAGACGAGGACAGAGATTTGGGCCGACGGTACAAAGTAAGTCAATTAGATGGTTTAGTATATATTTGTGTTTCTCTTTATTCATCGTATATTGACTTTTTCAGTAATCTAAATTATTATTTCTGTATAGATATCGTCCATCGTCGGTTCAGAGACGCCTGGGCCAATTTCTGAGGAACAACTACGGTGGCCCTTGGATCAACTACTCTGAGGCTCCGGAGGAGAGGAAGGCGTTCTGGTTTGCGCACTTCCAGGTAAAAGTATATTAAATAAATCCTCTAATTTATGCATATTCGTGATACTAACTTAATAAATTATTTATTGTAGCAAACGTATTTTTATCCTCCGCACCGGGCCGAGTTGATCGAGCGGCTCTTTCCTACCGTTGCCGCCAAGCTTATCCGAGATGCTCTGGATGACCAGAAGGCTCGTGATCGTGCTGGAAAACCGATCCAAGGTTGGATCACGCCTGAGCAGTGGACTGCGATGAGGGCTAGATTCGACGATCCGAGCTACAAGGAAAGGTCTAAGAAGGCCAAGGCGGCTAGGCAGAATGCTGCCAAGTGGTGTGGTGGCTCGATTCCGATGACGGAACATTTCCGTCGTTTGGTATGTTTTTTCTTTTAAAATATATTATTTTAATATAAGTACCATAAAATGGTACTTGGAAAAAATATTTAAGTTTAGTAATAAAAAATATATTTTTAACAGGTACAGAGGGGTGAGGATGCAAACATGGTGACCGTCTTCTTGGCCACCCATCGCAAGGACGGAAATCTCATTGATGAGAGGGCCTCACAGACCTATGTAAGTATTACTTTACTTTGTGTTTATTTTAATATAACTTAGGCAATTATTGAGTTTCCAAACCTTTTCTAGGCCGAGTATCTTAGGCTTCGTGAGCGGGCGACTGCTAGTGCACCTACACCTGGAGAGGCTGGTGCTTCGTCGCAGCCCGGTCCATCTCCGTCGGCGGACGACCTGTGGGTGACCGCAGCTGGTGGTCTCCAGAGGGGTACGTACTACGGTACGGGCTCCTATGGCGCCCTGGTTGCGACGCAGTCATCTAGGGCCTCCCCGACAGCTGTGCATTCCACACACCCCTCGCAGTCGCAGCCCTCGCAGTCGTCGACCAGAGTCCAGGAGGCCGTCCAGGAGGCCGTTGACCGTCAGATTGCGTCTCTCCGTGACGACTTGCTGCGAAGTATGGAGGACCAGTCCCGGTCCCAGCCGCAGGCGGACGATCCGATGCTTATCGCACGATTGGATATGCTCGACCGCAGCATGACGGAGCTACGAGAATTGACAAATGATATTAGAGCCTCCAATGATCGCAACATCATGGAGCTGCAGGCGTCACAGCTATCGATGGGCGAGAAGCTGACGAGGATGCATGCGTCACAGCTATCGATGGGCGAGAACCTGACGAGGATGCAGGATTCAATGGGTGATAGCAGTACGAGGCTGTTATCTACCCTGGATTCTTACAACCAGCGACTCGCAGACTTGGAGCGGGCACGGCCGCCACCGACGTCACTGCCTTCTCCATCGACATCGGTGTCGATTCCACGGGACGAGTATGAGGAGTTGTTATCCTTGAAGCGCGCCGCTGGTCAGCCTCCTGCAGATCCGTAGTAGTCTAGTTATTTTTATTATTATTTATGAATTATTGGTACTTCAACAATAGACATGATGTATGATGCTTCTTGTGGTCTTGAATTTTTTAGTTAATTTAATTGGATTGTTACTTCTTGTGGTTTTTAATTTAATTGGATTATATAGTTAACTAGATTGAATCATGTTGGTGTGTATGATGAAGATGCTGTAAAACTGCAGGGAATCACCAATATTTGATTCTGGAATTTTTTTATTTTAAATTAGCGACGTTATTAGCGACGTGTAGCGACGCTTAGCGACGTTAATTTACGTCGCTAATTACGTCGCTAATCAGCGACTCTGTAAAACGTCGCTAATGACGTCGCTAAAGTCGTCGCTAAGCGTCGCCAATTGCTGACATGGCAAGTATAGCCAGGTCATTAAAGACGTCGGTGTAACGTCGCGATTGACGTCGCTAATCAGCGACGTTTAGCGACTTTAATGAACGTCGCTTTTTAGTGACTTGGAGTCGCAAAACGTCGCTAAATTTAGCGACACATTAAAGTCGCTAAAAAACGTCGGTATAGCGACGTTTAGCGACGTTTTTGTTTTAGCGACTTGGTGTTTTCCGACTGCTTCAGAACGTCGCTAATTACGTCGCTAAACCTAATTAGCGACGATTTATTGTTATTTAGCGACATTTTTAGACGTCGCTAATTTGACTTTTTCTGGTAGTGTTCGTGGTGATTCTGTATAGGATACATGACTTGATAGAGACATTTATTATAGACAGTATGACTTGTTGCATTAGTTATAATCCCGCCGACATGGACATGAGACGTTATGGTCATGGCTTGCGTGATTACATTGGGTGGGGAGAGACACACAGGCTACAGGCTGTTCTATATATATATCTACTATTATTGTGAGGTTGTAGACTCTCCAGCAGAGCTAGACCCTTTACGTGTTATTACTGCTACCGGCTCCCCGACACAGAGCTTGTAGCGGTCTCAGCCTGAGTACTAGTGTTGCTCTCATTTGCATATCACATAGATGGTTACTTAGTTTACCCTGCTGTTCATTTATTTATTGCACTGCTTATTCAGTTGGCTTGTTTTATCTTGTGCCTTGCTATGTCCACTGAGGACCTGGAATAGATTATGTCCCCAGGTTTAGCTGAGGAGCAGTATCCCGAGATATACGGGACCGGAGCTGAAGCTATTGCTAGAGCTGAACCGAACACTGAAGACGAGGTGACTGCCGAGGACTTCTCCTGAGTGCCTGTCCCAGCACTCATTTATTTATTTCATGTTTATATCTTTTGTTCCTGGCCTATAGAGCCAGTTATTTCAGACTATAGTCGGATTGTTGCTCCGACTGACTTGCTGTGATTTATTGTTGCTACTTATTTCCATTCAGTATGCAGTCTATTTCTTTATCTTTATGGATGAGATTAGTGTGACTTGTGTAGTAGACCTTATTTACAGCTTAAGTACGCCCTGATGGTTCCATTAAATTGGGTTATCCATCGGTGCGTGCTGCTGGCCATTGCCACGTACCTCCAGTCCTTCGGTATTTTGGGACTGGGGCGTGACATGGTTTTTGTGGTGGCCCATGCAGGTCCTGACTAAATTGTTCGGTTTCAACTTAGGGACCGGACAGGCCTGCAATAGGATAGGTTATAGGATCTCATCCATTGATTGAATCATTTTTAAACTCTATGTCGAATTCAATTTAATTGCTTGAATTGTATCCTGTTTTGATTCCTCTGTGCGTTCTCATTATTTTCTTTTGGTGCAGAGTTATGGATCCCAGGAGTGGTGACGAGACCCCCTTGGGTACACCGACTGAAGCAGGGTTTACCTGCGAAGCTGGAACGACGCCAGATACCAGAGGACAATCCTCTCAGAGCAATCAAACTGGCCAGCCAAGTTCCAGGTTCAGGCGTGATGACATCCCGCCTCCTCCCCAGTTCCCTCCTACGATGCCTGTCTTTCCCCCAGGATAGGCAATGGACAGCCAGCAAATGTTCCAGATGTTCTACGCCATGATGCAGGCACAACAACAGATCCAACAGGAGACCCAACGCCGAGAGGCCGAGAACCTAAGGAACAGCCTAGTCGCAGCATTGGAACATGCAAACCCACCAAATAGGCAGCCAGCGACGGGATCTATTACAGATTTCCGCCAACTCAAGCCCCGTACCTTCTCGGGCAAGGAAGGACCAACTGAAGTGCATGAATGGCTTACAAACACACAGCATCAGTTGGAGGCCGCCGAACTACCAAGGGACAAATGGATGACTGCAGTCAGGATGCAACTGACGAACAACGCGCATCATTGGTGGCTGTCCGAAGAAAGAAGGCTCGGACATGATCAGGTTACCTGGGAGGAGTTCTCCAGACTCTTCCAGAAAATGTATATCCCTGCTGTGGCTCGGTCAGAACTCCGAGACAGATTCAACCGCCTGATCCAGGGCAACATGACGGTGGAGAAATATAACGCCGAATTTATTCGCCTGAGCCGCTTCGCCCCTTCGCCCCTTCGCTAATTCCTACCGAAGAGGAGAAGGCGGAGAAGTTCTTTGATGGGCTCAGGTTCGAGCTTCAGAAGTTAATCGGATCGGTCGCGCCCACCTCTTACACCGACGTCCTAGCTGCAGCACGTCGGTTGGAGCGCGTTACTCGGAGGGAATCAAGCCTGAAACGTCCCTTCTCCTCAGCACCGTCCAAGTCATCACCAGGGGAATCTGCTAAACGGCCCCAGAAGAGCCCGCCTCCAAGAGCAGCAACTAAGAACCTGCCTACTTGCCACTACTGCAGCAAGGTAGGACATATTGAAAAGGAATGTCGACGCAAGATGGGACTCTGCCTGGTTTGCGGATCTGGACAACACTTCTCAAAGGACTGCTCGGAACGTCGGGAGGGAGTTCCGAATCGACCAGCTCCACCTGCAGCTCTTCCAGCTGGGGGAGCAACTCAGACAGGGCCTAGAGGAGCCAGGCCACCTCTACCACCTCAGGCAGCATTGTTCCAACAAGCTCGTCAGCAAAGGGGTCCCGCTCAGGGACGAGGTCAGGCATATGCACTAGCAGTCACTGAGGAAGCTACTGCAGGCGAAGTGATAGCAGGTACCATATTAGTAGCTTCAATTCCTGCTGTAGCATTATTTGATTCTGGAGCTTCGCATTCATTTATTGCTGCTAGCTTCGTAGCCACCCATAGAATAGCTACCGCACCTCTCTCGAAGATGAAAAGAATTCTAACGGGAGGTGGAATTATCCCGGTTAGTGATACTTGTAGATCATGTTCGGTAGTAGTCTGTGGCCGAGAGATGCGAGCCCAATTCCTGATCTTTTCTATGCCTGATTACGATGTTGTAATTGGTATGGACTGGTTAAGTCAGTACCATGCGACACTGGATTGCCGGCTTGGAAAAGTGATATTTAGACCCCCTAGCCTTTCTGAGTTTGAATTTCTACAAGGAGCTGTAGAACAAGGGGTCCAGCCAACTCTTAGGGTATTGACTGTAGAAGAAGATTCAAGTTACCCAAGAGTCATAACGGAATTTGTGGATGTGTTTCCCGACGATCTTCCAGGTTTACCACCTGATCGGGAGATAGAATTCACAATAGACCTAACTCCAGGAGCCGAACCTATCACTTCATCGGTATATCGGCTAGCACCTAAGGAGTTAGTAGAGCTGAAAACACAAGTTGACGACCTTCTAGAGAAAGGATTTATCCGGCCCAGTGTTTCACCATAGGGAGCACCTATACTTTTCGTACCCAAGAAGGACGGATCTGTACGGCTGTGCATCGATTACAGAGCCCTTAATGCTGTAACTATTAAGAACCGGTACCCATTACCACGCATTGATGATTTGTTTGACCAATTGAGTGGTGCTAAGGTATTCTCAAAGATTGACCTTAGATCCGGTTATCACCAGATTAGGGTGAAGAGGGAAGATATCCCAAAGACGGCCTTCAGAACTAAGTATGGACATTATGAGTTCCTAGTTATGCCGTTTGGTTTAACCAACGCACCCGCCGTATTTATGAGTTTGATGAACGGGGTCTTCCATCAGTATCTGGATAAGTTCGTGGTGGTATTCATCGATGATATCCTAGTCTACTCCAAGAACCACGAAGAGCACGAGGAACACCTTAGAATTGTGCTAAAAACTTTGAGAAGGGAGAAGCTATATGCCAAACTCAGCAAATATGAGTTCTGTATGGACAAGGTGCCATTCTTAGGGCATATTATCTCGGGTGAAGGACTGTCTGTGGACCCAGAAAAAGTCACTGCTATAGAAACCTGGCCTACCCCTACCTTTGTTGCAGAAGTGAGAAGTTTTCTTGGACTTGCTGGGTATTACCGGCGGTTCGTAGAAAATTTATCAAGGATCGCAGAGCCGATGACTAAGCTGACACGGAAGGATCAGGAGTTCCTATGGACGGAAGAATGCCAGAATGCCTTCGAAGAACTGAAGAGGCGTCTAACAACAGCACCAGTCTTGACTCTTCCCTCAGGGTCAGGAGGTTTTGTTGTATACAGTGATGCGTCCGGTAGTGGACTAGGTTGTGTCTTGATGCAACATGGCAAGGTTATCGCTTATGCATCGAGGCAGCTGAAGGTCCACGAGAAGAACTACCCAACGCACGACCTGGAGCTAGCTGCAGTGATTTTTGCATTGAAGATCTGGAGACATTATCTGTATGGAGAGAAGGTCGAGATATTCACTGATCATAAGAGCTTGAAGTATGTTTATACACAGAAGGAGCTCAACATGAGGCAAAGGCGTTGGCTTGAGTTGATGGTGGACTTTGACATCGATCTGCAGTACCACCCGGGGAAAGCAAATGTTATAGCCGACGCCCTCAGCAGAAAACCCTCGGCTTATTTCTTGACGGAGCATCCCCAGCTATTACAAGACTTGCAAGATCTTCAGATAGAGGTTGTTCTACCTGGACAAAATGGTTTGCTGGCTAACCTCGAATTGAAGTCATCATTGGTGGAGAGAATCAAGGAAGCTTTGCCTAATGATGCCAGATTCTGAAGGCTGAGAGAAAGAACAGAAGCAGGCCTGCAGACGGGACTTCGCATCCACGAGGATGGAACATTAAGGTGCGGAAATCTCCTATGTGTTCCAAATGGAGAATTAAGGCAGGAATTGATGACAGAAGCCCATAGCTCCATATACTCGGTTCATCCAGGAGGAACCAAGATGTACCGGGACCTAAGACAATATTACTGGTGGCATGGAATGAAAAGGGAGATTGCCCGCTTTGTGGCAAAATGCTTAGTCTGCCAGCAGGTGAAGGCCGAGCACCAAAGGACTGCAGGTATGTTGCAGCCGCTTTCCATCCCTGAATGGAAGTGGGAGCATATTACCATGGACTTCGTCACTGGATTTCCAAGAAGCCCTAGTGGTAAGGATGCAGTATGGGTCATCGTGGATCGGCTCACTAAGTCGGCTCACTTCTTACCGTTCAGAGTTGGACAATCCACGGAAGTACTAGCCGATATGTATATGCGTCAGATCGTAAAATTACATGGAGTGCTGGTTAGTATTGTATCAGATCAAGACTCAAGATTTATATCTCACTTCTGGCGAAGCATGCAAGAGAGTCTCGGCACCAGGCTCAAGTTCAGTACTGCTTATCATCCTCAGACAGACGGACAATCAGAGCGCACAATATTCAGATCCTAGAAGACATGATGCGATCTTGTATACTGGACTTCGGAGGATCTTGGGAAGATCACCTGCACTTAGTGGAGTTCTCCTACAACAACAGCTATCAGGCAAGCATTCAGATGGCACCTTTCGAGGCGTTGTACGGAAGGAAGTGCAGATCTCCAATATGCTGGAGCGACGTTGGCGAACGTCAAATACTGGGTCCAGAGTTGGTAACCGAGACAATGGAGAAAGTAAAACAGATTCAGAACCATCTCCGTGCAGCCCAGGATAGACAGAAGCACTGGGCCGATGCACACAGACGACCCCTGGAGTTCAAGGAAGGAGAGCATGTATTTTTGAGGATCTCGCCCACTAGAGGTACTATCAGATTCGGCAGCAGAGGCAAGTTAAGCCCAAGGTACATTGGGCCATTTGATATCTTGGAGCGTATTGGTGATGTGGCTTACCGTCTTGTATTACCTCCATCCTTAGAGGGAGTGCATGATGTATTCCACGTCTCACAACTGAGGAGATATGTGACGGACCCAAGCCATATAGTTGATCATTCTAAGATTTCGGTGGGACCTAGCCTGAGATACGAAGAACAGCCAGTGGGTATACTCGACACCAGCGAGAAGACACTGCGAGGGCAGACAATCAGGCTGGTTCGAGTAGCTTGGAAGCAGCACTCTCCTGGCGAATCGACCTGGGAACGAGAAGATGTTATGCGCCAGCGTTATCCACACTTATTTGCAGAATCAGGTAGAACCTAAGCATTCTTTAATTCTGTAAATCTTGCCTTTATAGTTTACCCTTCGATTGCGAGGACGCAATCCTCTTAAGGGGGGTAGATTGTAAACACCCTAAATTTTCAGAGATTTTAAAATCAATTTTTGGAATTAATATGCAATTTTTTCAGGAATTTACATAGGCCCTGTAGTGAGTTTGTAATTTTTAATTTTCAATAAATAACATTAAAATAAAATGAAAATATGATTTTATGGTGTAAAATAAAAAACTGGACTTAGGGTAATTTTCTGGAATTTTATTGGACCTCAGACCTATTTTTAAAAGCCTAAAAACTATTTTTCTAATTATTAATTAAATATTTTTATTATTAAAATTTCTGTTATTTTTTTATTTTTTTATTTAGCTTTTGGGCCCGGCCCGACCCAGTGGGCCGAGCCCGTTAAACCCAGCCCAGCCCCCGCTGTTAACGGGTCGGGCGGGTCGGCCAGACCCGGATCCGCGCCCGACCCGACCCGGACCCCATCACCCCCTAGCGGGTCGGGCGGGTCCGCTCACCCGGAGCCCGCCGCCCGACCCGACCCGCTTCTTCATCCCCTCTCCCCCGTCACCCCACGACCGCCCAAAATCCCCGCCGCCCGCCGAAAAAGGCGTTGCCACGACCGCCTCCCCCTCCGAACCCCTCGCCCACGTCGTCCCCGGCCAACCCTCGCCCCAGCCCCTTTAAAAACCCCCTCCTCCTCTTCCCTCCTCCCTCGACCTCCCCAAACCCAAGCCCCCTCCGCCGGAACCCTACTCCGGCCACCCCTTCCCTAGCCCCGCTGCCCTCCGCCGGATCTCCGCCGCCAGCATCTCCCAGCCACCGAGAGCCGCCCCATCCTTCCTCTCCTCTTCTTCACTGCAGACCCGACGCCGGCCTCCCCTAGCTCCGCCGACCCCCTCGGCACCGCTCGGCCCCGATCCGACGACCCCCTCGGCGCCGCCCTAGCCGGCCGATGACGTCTCGCCAACCGTCCAGCGCTCCTCCAGCGCAGCCCCGGACACGCGGACACAGCCCAGCCCTAGGCCGGACACAGCGGGACACGAACTCGCGTGACGGACACAGTTCAAAACTCGGTTTCTCGGGTCCCCTTCAGGTACTCGTAACTTGCACCTCGGATCTCTGTTTTTGATTCCGTAAATTTCTACGCGAAGCCTGTATGACCCTCTCGGTGCCCGGACAAACCGTTCGGGGCATCGCGTCCTGTGGTGATCGCACACCGCGATCCAAAAACAGGAAAAACCAGACCCTGTTTCACCCCGGAACTGAGTACGCCCCGCCAAACTGGACGACTTGGTCGCGTGCGGTCTTCACCGGAATCAACCAGACTCTGTTTTCGATACGGACGTGTGGAATTTTGCGGAAGCTGATTCGGGTGTGCGTGCACACCGGAATCAACGCGTATCCGCGGACATCGCCCCGTATCCGCCTTTCTGCATTTTACTCTAACTTCGTGCACACAAGTCGGATCGAGACGAAACTTACGCCATCGGACTCGTAGCGATACGCTGGTCCTGTGGGTCAAGTTTGGTCCAATTCTGAGAACGTTGACGAAATCGCGTGTCGTGGGCCCCACAGGCCCCGCTCGACGGGCGATTTTGTGATCGGCTCATCGAAATTCAAATCTGAAAGTTCCGTTGGGTTCGTATCAGCGTTCCTGACCTGTTGACACTAAGTTTGGTGAATTTGGAGACCGTTGACCCTGACACATTTTTCGGTGCAAAGCGGGCCCACTGGTGGACCCCGTTTTGGGCCGAAATTGCCGTTTTTGCCCTTGTCTCCAAAGTGGATCCAAGGACAGGCGATCCAAGCTGTTTGACACCTTCTGAGCGTGATGGTACTGTTTATTTCATCTTTTGGAGACATCTCTAGAAATTTCTGAAACCAGGACCTAAGTGGAATTCAAACATCAGGCAAGTGCATCTTGCCAAACTTGCAGTCATTATTTTCATATTTTCTGTAAAAATACTCTGCTGGATTTCTTGTGCAAATTCATATAAACTGATTTAAACTGCTTAACCTAGGGAACGTATGACGTACCTAGTATCCGATCATAGTCGGGTGCCGACACCGTACGCGGTGTTGGGTTCGTCATTTAGAGATGGATTTACGATTCCCTTACTTTGTACTTGACCTATCAAGTACCCTACAACCCAGGACACTTGACACTATCATGGACAGAATCCTCCTAAGATATTCGTGGTGATTCTGTATAGGATACAGGACTTGATAGAGACATTTATTATAGACAGTATGACTTGTTGCATTAGTTATAATCCCGCTGACATGGACATGAGACGTTATGGTCATGGCTTGCGTGATTACATTGGGTGGGGAGAGACACACAGGCTACAGGCTGTTCTATATATATATCTACTATTATTGTGAGGTTGTAGACTCTCCAACAGAGCTAGACCCTTTACGTGTTATTACTGCTACCGGCTCCCCGACACAGAGCTTATAGCGGTCTCAGCCTGAGTACTAGTGTTGCTCTCATTTGCATATCACATAGATGGTTACTTAGTTTACCCTGCTGTTCATTTATTTATTGCACTGCTTATTCAGTTGGCTTGTTTTATCTTGTGCCTTGCTATGTCCACTGAGGACCTGGAATGGATTGTCCCCAGGTTTAGCTGAGGAGCAGTATCCCGAGATATACGGGACCGGAGCTGAAGCTATTGCTGGAGCTGAACCGAACACTGAAGACGAGGTGACTGCCGAGGACTTCTCCTGAGTGCCTGTCCCAGCACTCATTTATTTATTTCATGTTTATATCTTTTGTTCCTGGCCTATAGAGCCAGTTATTTCAGACTATAGTCGAATTGTTGCTCCGACTGACTTGCTGTGATTTGTTGTTGCTACTTATTTCCATTCAGTATGCAGTCTATTTCTTTATCTTTATGGATGAGATTAGTGTGACTTGTGTAGTAGACCTTATTTACAGCTTAAGTACGCCCTGATGGTTCCATTAAATTGGGTTATCCATCGGTGCGTGCTGTTGGCCATTGCCACGTACCTCCAGTCCCTCGGTATTTTGGGACTGGGGCGTGACAATTTACGATGGGGCATATTTGTCCTAAGAAATAATAATACTCTTTGCCGAGAAAAAAATATTTTTGTCGAAAATAGTTTTGGCGCCAACAACTCCCTCCAATTATTGAGTAATTTCGACAAATAAATAGCTCTTTTCCGAGCGCGGTTTATGCGCCGAAAATAATATGAACTTTTATGAGATAATCTCGACGGGACAAATTTTGGTAGTTGTAAATGCTCATTTTTCCGAGAAACCTCGTAAAAGTTCCTCGCAAATGAGGGTTTTTTTGTAGTGTTTTTAAAGACATAAGTTTAATAGATCAAAACCAAGAAAAACTCGTGAAACCCATGAAAACCCTAAGTTAGAAATATAGATCGACTATAATCCATCCATCAAAACATAAAACTCCAAGAACTAAAAGTGCTTTAAAATATAATAAATATTATAGAACAATAGTATGGAGGGTTTTTCCATTTCTCATACAAGTTGTACTTGGCTTTGAAATGGGGAGAGAAAACTAAAAAAGGAGGAAGAAATGAAGAAGTGAGAAGAGAGAGAGAGAAAATATTGGGTTATATATGGTAGGGTTTGAGGGTTGAACCAAAGGTTCTCAAGAGTTGAACCAACCCACAAACTAAACCATGAGCAAGGTTAAACCAAAGAATGGGTCTAGTCTCCATGCACATGCAACCATGCTAAAAATAAAAATAAGTTCCAAATATGTATATCGGGAACGGGGAGTGACATAAGTTGTAGCAGGTGCCAGACCTTTTTCAGTGATCGATTCGGTCTCCGAAGGCGACGAGAGGTTCAGTTGCTTTTTTGTGCAGTTTCACCATGAGGGAATATGAAACCCCAAATTTTAATAAACCATATTAGTTATTTTATTTATTTATTTATTTAATTTATTTATAGTAATTATGAGCTAAATAGAGGAATAGATTTTCATTTAATTTTTATTTGAGATGTTTGTGCATCTAGGGGATTTATAGAGCAATTATAAATTTTTCCTAATTTATTTCATGTAGGAGACCCTTTGGACAGTTGCTAGCTTAATGGTATGCACAAATATAATTTTAAAATTTTTCTATGTATATATATGTATATACATACATATATATATATATATAATTAATTAGAATAGAAATTCCTATTGGATCACAACCCGAAGCCCAAACCCTCTATCCTAAACCCACTACCCGTTTAGCCCCTACCCGAACCCGTTAGGAGAAGAGAAATATCAACCGCAACAGTAGCAAAAATCAACTTTGCTTTCCCTTCTCCACGCGTGTGAAGAAAAATATCAGCAGCAACACCACCGCCTCATTCCACCGCCTCTTATCTCTATTATTACTAAACTCTCCTCAACCGAAAACCAAGACGAGAGAAAGAAAACAGCAGCAGTAGTTTTGTGGAACCACTACCCCACGGAAATTGACCTCTTTCCCTATATATATCCCATGCAGTACACCCCAAACCCTAACTCTAATTCTTCCACCAAACTCAAACACCGTCTTCACCGCATCCGGAGACGTTTATTCGGAGGCCTTAGTTCTAAATCATGTGTCCTTGACATTTGGACGCTTAAAGTATACAGATTTCTTGCCCGGCAAGTATACCTTGCCTTGTTGTACTGTTTAAATTTATTTATTATTTTAGTTGCATGTTTATTGCTTTATATTATATAAATTGTGCGCGTCCGAGAGAGACTCGGGTGCAGTCAACGAAGGCGTTGACGTTAGGACTTGTGTCTGACCTAGTGTCTAGTGGACCCACCTAAAGTTGTGGAGTTATTGATATGACTCCCCAGGCCTTGACATGTATCATTACACGTCACAGAGTGAGTTCATATAGGGATGCGTGCCTCATGCTCGACTGGCCATTGGTGTGAGCAACACGTGTAACGGTATTTAGCTTAGTTGTTTATTTCTATAGAGACTTGCATCATAGTACGAGATGTCCATGTCGTGTTCACGACTTGTATATCTACATTGGGCGGAGAGGACTACTAGCAGGAGTATGGGACACCCACTCCCTCTATACAGATACCGCACTCGACGGAGTGATACGGACGTATATATATTGCAGATACCATGTTCTTTAGAGTGTTGGATGTTACTTGGTGATTTTGCTGATACCACACTCTAAAGAACGTTGGATGTTATACTATTTCAGATACCATGTTCCTCGAAGATGGACGTTATCATGCGCCCGTGTTATAGGGGGCATATGTGGCATATACTAGCCAGTCATGCCGATTGATGAACTACGTCAGCATATATCTAGCCTATACCTTCCCTACGCACTAACTTGTCCTCAAATTGCATGTCACTTAGCTGGTTAGTTCACCCTTGGGTTTTCACAATATTTACTTTATGGCATACTTCTATGTATCTTGTTACGTCCCTCTGAGGACCTGGTCCCTTTCCAGGTGTAGATGTTCATGAGTATACGAAGGAGCGCAGATCCGAACATGCTACTTATATTTCGAGGAGGTCGTCTCTTCAAGCCTCATGATTGTCAGATGTTGTACTTATATGGTATTTATCTTGTTCATTTTATATTCTAGTTCGGCAGTGGATTTGTTTCCATCCGACAATCATCTCTAGATACTTTATATTGAGATCTAGTTACATGGTTATTGGTTATTCCTTTATATTTCATTTCTGTGGATGAGATTTAGATTATACCCTGTGACTTGTGATAGTTTTACCACTTATGAATTATTGTTCATTATACAGCGTACGCTTGTATTATGGTTTCCATATATTGGAGTTGCCATATACACGCGACTGGCATGCTTACGTGTCCTAGTCCTATGTATTTTGGGACTGGGGCATGACATATTTTTAGTGGTGGCCCATGCAGGTCAGAATATATTGTCTCGGTTACGTAACTTTACCGAACAAGCCTGCGTATAGGAATAGAGTATAAGGATCTCATCCATGCTTGACTAAAACCTTATTCTTCCGTTCAACCATCCTATGTTTGGATAAGCAAAGTTTTACGCCAAAGACCCTTTACCTTTGTTGGCGTAAAAGCCAAATGACTGTCTTGTTGGCGTAAAAGTCTAAACTATAAAGAAGATTACCTCCTTTACGCTGTGGTTATGACAACTGCTACCCACGTTCAATCTGCGTATGACACGTATCCCTTTATAAGATCATGGTGTAACACCCTGTTCCGCTCAAGCGGACTGCCGTCTCAATCGGCAATCGTGTAGCTGTCCCGACCTGATTTGCCTCAAATGAGAAGCAAAGGATATCCAGACTTGTCCCTAAAGGAATCTGGCTTGGACTTTCAGAGGCTCGCTCAGACGTATCGCTCTACCGAGGCGAATCATCGCTAAGGTGGGTGGCTACGGTGAACTTGTCTTTGCTTAGCCAGCACACATAAAATCTGGAATGTTTATGCTAGTCGCTAGGTGATTCACCCCCTGCATGCTAATAAATCCAACGCACCTAGCTAGGGGAATAATCCCAACTTGTATTGCTTGCTAGAACATGGAAAAGGAAATACTGCTTATATTCAGACCCTTGCATGCTAAGTCCCTTAACGGTTTCATCTCTCGGACTACCTTCGGGCCCGAGCAAACGTGCTGATTATGTTCCTTAGAACGCATGCTTGTCTGCTTGATTGTTACCGTGTTTTCATCCAAACCCCGGGAGACTACTACGTAGTCGTTCCGTGTCTGAATGTTCCTGCAAGTATCCGGGACCGTTAGGTCACCAGGCAGCCCCGAACCAGGGGAATGCATCAAGATAAGTTAATCACTGTACAGAATCATGATTCAAGCACCTCCTGTAATCGTGCACTACTGTACTACTGTTATACTGTTCTACTGTACCACTGTACCACTGTACTCCTGTTCTACAGTACTCGAGTATCTAGTGAAGGGGAAACTGACCCTGACCCTGACCTGCATGTCGCGGACAACTCAGAAACGAGGCATAGTTCCACGGACGGTCTCCGGGGCACTGGGGCCGCTCCGATCCGGATGGAACTCCACTGTTTCAGCCAACTATACTGGACGAGATAGTGTGCAGCACCTACCGTTCTTTCGCTGCATACCATCCGCTCCATGGCTGAACTTACTGTATAGTCTACTGTACTAAACGAGATGGCTTGTAGCACCCACTGTACTTTCGTTGCAAACTACTCTCGTTTAAGACTAGTATCCATAATGGCTTTGCCAGTGACCGTGTTCATATAGATAAGTCATCCTCGCTTAGCGGCTATCCGCGTGCGAGTCACTGCATCGCATCAAGAACAACTGAACACCTGAACGATCATGTTAAAATGACCCTCCTGTTTGCATATGCTTGCCTCCTGAATGTCTATATATGACTCTGCTTGAATTTATACTGTTTGCCTCAATGTTTGCCTTGGACAGGGAAGGAGATGGTAAGTTGGTAAGTCTCGCCGTGTTTCCTCTAACATCGCACGGCGCACTGCCCGACACGTTAGGCTATTCAACGTTTGTATGAAACTGATCCTAAGGCAACTAGAAAGACAACTTAATAGTTGTGCACGGAACCTGTATTACGTGTTTGGATTTGTCGAGCGGGCGAGTAGCTTCCCCACCAGTGCATTCAATGTACTGATAATCCACCAGTTTGTATACAGGGTGCGGGAGAACCTCGTGCGGTGCGGACGCCTCCTTCGTGCGTGCTAAGGCCAGGAGTTCCCTCTGAAGCCTTGCAACGGTGCGCTCGGGACTGAAGCACATATACAAGACATAAGTTGTGAACATCGCCTGACCATCGCCTGTACAATCATTCCAAATTATAGCCACTTGGCACACTTTTACTGTTTCAGAGAGAGAGGCTTGAGCGACTTGTAATCTCGGCTATACGCCGCCTGTAATACATGTTTTATATTAATAAAAAGATTACTTTACTTGCTTCAATGCTTCCGCTATATTGTCGACTCAGTGAACCTGTTACCGATCGCTATGCGTTCCTAAACTTCGCTGCACTCGGACAATCTGTGCGACTCTGTGGCTTAGAACTCTTGCCGCCAGCCAATGAACCATGGCCTTGCACGGGCGTGGATCACGCTCGTGCGGCATCACGCCCGGATAGGTTAAGCGATCGTTCCGCGGAAGCGCTGGCGAGGGTGATTCTCGCCTAGCGGGAACGGCCGATTTGCCTGCGGGAGATCGGGGCGTGACAGGTTGGTATCAGAGCCTGGCTTCTACGCCTTTGGCCTTCAATTCGATATCTCTGTTTCGAAAGCTCGTTCTTGGGTTATGTGCACGCTCTCTCTCAATGCCTCGATGGGATGTTCCAACAATAAGTCTAAATACTTTCAAAATACGTTTTGATTGATATGCTTGCTTGTCTGGTTGTATGCTGCGAGTGGCCTTTGAGCCAACCTGTGCGAACCCTTGAGAGTATCGCTAGTAGCTTGTCCGATTTTCACTAACCCTAAGTTTGGTTGAATGCATCTATTCGAGGGACGCCTTGAACTAGTGCACCATCCAAGACTTAAGAAAAGGTGAAACTCGAGTGCTAAGACTTCGCTATCACTGAGCTGGTTGACGTGTTCATACTAGAAATGCATGTCGAAGGTGCGCACGATCCAGTCTAAGCGGTATGCTGATTTTGAAGCTTGTGCAAGTGAAGATCCAAATGAACAAGTGCAACGACTTGTCTAGGATTGCCTCAACCCTAAATTACTGCTTGTCCTTAGTAAGTCTCGAGGACGAGACTTTTTCTAAGTTGGGTAGGATGTAACACCCTGTTCCGCTCAAGCGGACTGCCGTCTCAATCGGCAATCGTGCAGCTGTCCCGACCTGCTTTGCCTCAAATGAGAAGCAAAGGATATCCAGACTTATCCCTACAGGAATCCGGCTTGGACTTTCAGAGGCTCGCTCAGACGTATCGCTCTACCGAGGCGAATCATCGCTAAGGTGGGTGGCTACGGTAAACTTGTCTTTGCTTAGCCAGCACACATAAAATCTGGAATATTTATGCTAGTCGCTAGGTGATTCACCCCCTGCATGCTAATAAATCCAACGCACCTAGCTAAGGGAATAATCCCAACTTGTATTGCTTGCTAGAACATGGAAAAGGAAATACTGCTTATATTCAGACCCTTGCATGCTAAGTCCCTTAACGGTTTCATCTCTCGGACTACCTTCGGGCCCGAGCAAACGTGCTGATTATGTTCCTTAGAATGCATGCTTGTCTGCTTGATTGTTACCGTGTTTTCATCCAAACCCCGGGAGACTACTACGTAGTCGTTCCATGTCTGAATGTTCCTGCAAGTATCCGGGACCGTTAGGTCACCAGGCAGCCCCGAACCAGGGGAATGCATCAAGACAAGTTAATCACTGTACAGAATCATGATTCAAGCACCTCCTGTAATCGTGCACTACTGTACTACTGTTATACTGTTCTACTGTACCACTGTACCACTGTACTCATGTTCTACAGTACTCGAGTATCTAGTGAAGGGGAAACTGACCCTGACCCTGACCTGCATGTCGCGGACAACTCAGAAACGAGGCATAGTTCCACGGACGGTCTCCGGGGCACTGGGGCCGCTCCGATCCGGATGGAACTCCACTGTTTCAGCCAACTGTACTGGACGAGATAGTGTGCAGCACCTACCGTTCTTTCGCTGCATACCATCCGCTCCATAGCTGAACTTACTGTATAGTCTACTGTACTAAACGAGATGGCTTGTAGCACCCACTGTACTTTCGTTGCAAACTACTCTCGTTTAAGACTAGTGTCCATAATGGCTTTGTCAGCGACCGTGTTCATATAGATAAGTCATCCTCGCTTAGCGGCTATCCGCGTGCGAGTCACTGCATCGCATCAAGAACAACTGAACACCTGAACGATCATGTTAAAACGACCCTCCTGTTTGCATATGCTTGCCTCCTGAATGTCTATATATGACTCTGCTTGAATTTATACTGTTTGTCTCAATGTTTGCCTTGGACAGGGAAGGAGATGGTAAGTTGGTAAGTCTCGCCGTGTTTCCTCTAACATCGCACGGCGCACTGCCCGACACGTTAGGCTATTCAACGTTTGTATGAAACTGATCCTAAGGCAACTAGAAAGACAACTTAATAGTTGTGCACGGAACCTATATTACGTGTTTGGATTTGTCGAGCGGGCGAGTAGCTTCCCCACCAGTGCATTCAATGTACTGATAATCCACCAGTTTGTATGCAGGGTGCGGGAGAACCTCGTGCGGTGCGGATGCCTCCTTCGTGCGTGCTAAGGCCAGGAGTTCCCTCTGAAGCCTTGCAATGGTGCGCCCGGGACTGAAGCACATATACAAGACATAAGTTGTAAATATCGCCTGACCATCGCCTGTACAATCATTCCAAATTGTAGCCACTTGGCACGCTTTTACTGTTTCAGAGAGAGAGGCTTGAGCGACTTGTAATCTCGGCTATACGCCGCCTGTAATACATGTTTCATATCAATAAAGAGATTACTTTACTTGCTTCAATGCTTCCGCTATATTGTCGACTCAGTGAACCTGTTACCGATCGCTATGCGTTCCTAAACTCCGCTGCACTCGGACAATCTGTGCGACTCTGTGGCTTAGAACTCTTGCCGCCAGCCAATGAACCATGGCCTTGCACGGGCGTGGATCACGCTCGTGCGGCATCATGCCCGGATAGGTTAAGCGATCGTTCCGCGGGAGCGCTGGCGAGGGTGATTCCCGCCTAGCGGGAACGGCCAATTTGCCTGCGGGAGATCGGGGCGTGACACATGGCATGCTAGCCACGTAGGCAACTGTCCCTGCGTAAACTTGATGATTCCTGAATAAATAGATAAACAGCGTAGAGTAGCCTGTTTAGGCGTAAAATAGTGAGCGTATTTGGCACAACTTTAAGCTTTCCCAGTCAAAAATAAATCTCGTGCATTAAATGCAGAGATATGCCTCGAGCCCTGTGCAAGAAATAGCTTTTGACGTGACGTCTGATTTTGTCTTATCTTGAGCGTAAAAACTTATTTCTGTCTTGAGCATAAAAACTCATTTCGGACTTGAGCGTAAAAGCTCATTTCTATCAATGAAGAATAGACAGCGTATTCAGAAGACTCCATTCCTCTTCCTTTTGAATGCGTAAAAATGACTTGTATCAAAAATGTCACTAAACGACAACCTGGATCTCTGTGCAAAATCATCATCACAGCCGTCCTCTCGATCATCGTGCAAGTACTTTTGTCAGATGTCAGGTTTACTGAATTGTCTGACAAATTCATCCGAGGAATACGAAGGAGTTCCTCATACAACTTTACGCAGGCAAACTTTACGCACACAGATTTTGCGCAGGAAACTTTTACGCAAATTTTACGCACAGATCTTTTACGTGCAGATTTTTACACAAACTTTACGTAGGCAGACTTTTCGCAAACTTTACGCACATAGATTTTACGTGCAGACTTTTTTCACAGACTTTACGCATGAAATCTTTTACGCTCGGACTTTTTCGCATGAAAACTTTTACACAGACTTTGCGCAGGAAGTATAGCAGACTTTTACGCGGACAGCTCTGAAGCCATGTTTTACGCCGACAGTTTGAATCTCTATTAACTACTTTGAATCACTACTTTACGCCAGAAAGCTTGAAACTCTGTTTCACACAGACAGTTTCGAAGCTCTACTTTACGCTTCTCTGCTTAACGCGGACAACTTTGAACCTCTACTTTATGCTAGACAGCTCTGAATATCTACTTTATGCGGGCATTTCTGAAGCCCTACTTTACGCGGACTTCCTTAAATCTCTGTTTTACGCGGATAGTTCTGAAGCCCTACTTTACGCGAACTTCCTTAAATCTTTTTTTATGCGGACAGTTCTGAAGCTCTACTTTACACCAAACTTCCTTGAATCTCTGTTTTACGCGGACAACCTAGTAACCTGTTTTACGCAAACAACCTTGAAGCCCTGTTTTACGCAGGGAGGAACTTCATGTATGTAGGGGATTTGACTGTAAAATACGCGGACAATTCCCCAGCATATTTTATGCTTCTACATTCTATTTAATGATTGCATCTTGCTTGATTCATGTGCTTCTCTGATAGTTCCTTGAGTATATCCCCTGCTATAATATCGGAATCCCTGTTGATGGGATGATACTTAGGGTAACATTCCTATTACGAATACAACTAGGGCATTGGCACATCGCTAAGGTTCGAATACTTAATGAACCCTAGCGTCCTTTACTTATAGATAAATTTACTATTATCCCTTGATATGTTTATGAATGACTTGCGAGTAGTATAAATGCTACTAGAGCTAGTTAGAGATTTGACCATAGTGTTGACCCTAGTATTGAGGAACCAATAGAAATCCAAGGTTGAATACTAGGACTGAACCTAACTCTTACAGTAAGATAGTATTATAGAACTATAAATTTAGATTCTTATCGTGGTGTTAGCATACAGTACCTTAGAAAACCTAGAGAAATGCATAGAATATTTTCTTGATCATACCTCGAACATAGAGACTAGTGTGCCACCTTCCCCTTAGAAAAATCATGACATTATCCAGGGTTTTTCTATTTTTATGACTTGTTCCTCTAAACCCTTAGCGCTCGCTTTTGTGCGACGACTAATTATGTTCTTCTATTCTTCAATTCGTGTCACCTGACGCTTCTGATTGTAAGACCAAGCGATTTTATTCTATGTTAGGATATATAGCTTGCTAGGATTATAATTACAATCTTGAACTTGGAATTATGTACTTGGTAGTTAGAACTTGATAGTTTGAGTTGTTCCTTTATATTGTTATCTGATTATTCTTAGTTTTAAATCATGAAACTTGTACCACACCTCGATATAGGCTATATCCCCTTTTCCCTTGAGGCCAGTAACTTTTTCATTCTTATTATAGACACTTGTTCTATAAGCACAATGATTAAGACTTAAGATGACCATTACCTATATAATATAATAGGAGACCTTAATGAGTACCAAGATCTTTTTCTCATGTACCCTAATAAGAGTTCTACTTTATTTACCAGGACCAAGTTATTTTGTAGGATCTCTTTTAAAGCAGTTACAGTATTAGTTTATTATTTTAAGATGGGTAGTATGCCTCACAACCTAGTAACACATAGTCCTCTTGACTCATTATTAAAGTGTAACTGATCGACATTAACTGAATACTAGCATAAGACGATAGTGTTTATTAAGACTGTAGAAATTAGAAGGCCATATCCCTATTTGGTCGACTAGCGACTTAGACAAGGAGTTAGAATAACAACTGTAAAGATGGTAGAGTCTTATCTTTTGTGAATTTGAATTATTTTGTAATTTCTCTCATCATAATCTAGCGTACTTATATTTGCTGTACAACCTTGACTTATACTTCTATTATAGCCTGGTTTTGCAAGCTTATTCTTTATCAAGCTTCTTCATGATATATGTATTATTAGAGTACTACACTAATACATTTCAGAATCAGTGTATTACGGTCTGATCAACCATAGTGCACTTGGTTTGCCCTTCGCATAACTATTTTACGTGGATTGAGATATATAGTGATTAGTAGATGAATGTACTTGTCCTCTAGATATGTCTAAGCATATCGTATCAGTTACATAACTGTACTGATACGAGCATGTGAATAGGAATTACCAAAATGGGATTTCAATCCACAACTTTCTTGACAGTTTTCATTAAATTTATTAAACGCCTTGATCCCCAAACTTCTAATCTATTACCTCCCCCTTGAACTCTTGATTATTGTTTTCCTTCTTCCCTTATTTTGGAAAGACGGAACCTCGTGCTTAGTATAAGTACGAAAAGTGTATTGTTTCTGTAGCCATTTCTGTTTATTTCTTGGGAATTTATCAAACTCTATTATTAGATTTGATTTCAGTTTAAAATTGTGCTACCTTAAGAATGACCCTTCACTACCTACCTACATTTTATTACCTTCCTGATACATGCATCACTATGGCAGCATAAAATTTTTGCCTCATAACTTTGGTCAAGTTCAGAACTTAAGTGTTTCGATGAAGAATGTATCATTTTGCTATCAAGGGTCTAAATGGATTTCACCTGGATGGACAATTGACTGACTCCTAAATGGATGGCAGCACCTATGACTCGGTTGACTTGTAAGAATCAAGATTTCATATGGACCAACGAGTGTCAAGCCACTTTCGAGGAATCGAAGAAGCGACCGACCACAGCACCAATATTGACTATTCCATCAGGATCAGGAGGTTATGTGATCTACAGTGATGCATCAAGGAAAATCTTGGGATGCGTATTGATGCAGCATGGCAAGGTGATTACATATGCATCTAGACAGTTACGAGTGCACGAGAAGAATTATCCAACTCATGACTTGGAACTTGCAGTCGTTGTATTTGCTCTAAAGCTGTGGAGACATTACTTATATGGGGAACGAGTGGAGATCAATACAAACCACAAAAGCCTCAAGTACGTCTTCACGCAGAAGGAATTAAATATGAGGCAACGCCGATAGCTTGAATTGATAAAAGATTTCGAGATAGAGCTACATTATTACCAAGGCAAGGCTAACATTGTAGCAGACGCGTTAAGCCGGAGGCCAGCAGCTTATTTCTTGATAGCACAGAGAGGATTATTGGAGGACTTGTAAGAGCTTGGCATTGAAGTAATTCTACCCGGAGCAGATGGGACATTACGATATGGTGATTATCTTTATGTTCCAAATAGAGAGGTTCGACAGGAGCTGATGACAGAAGCTCATAGTTTGATATATTCTATTCATCCTGGAGGCACCAAGATGTATCGTGATTTACGACAGCACTTTTGGTGGTATGGAATAAAAAGAGAGATAACTCGCTTTGTAGCTAAATGTTTGGTATGTCAACAAGTAAAGACGGAGCACCAGAGAACAGCAGGGTTATTGCAACCACTTTCGATTCCAGAGTGGAAGTGGGAGCACATCACTATGCACTTCTTCACGGGTTTTTCCAAGAGACCAAGTGAAATAGATGCAGTATGGGTAATAGTAGATAGACTCACCAAGTCAGTCCATTTCTTTCCTTTTAGAGTTGGCCAATCTACAGAAGCTTTGGCTGACTTATATATGAGGCAGATCGTGAGATTGCACGGCGGACCAGTCAGCATTTATAAAACCCCCTTCCTAGAAATTCGTATATACCCCTTTATTTATTAATTAAATTGTAGTAATTAGGTCTAAATAGGAGAATTAGATTTTTAATAATTTTTATGTTAGGTGTTCGGGCACTTAGATGACTTATGGGACCATCAGGAATTTTTCAGAATTTATTCCATGTAGGAGACCCCTTGAGCTGTTGCTAGCCTAATGTTGTGCATTACCCTAATCTATAAATTTTCCTATGAGTATATATATATATATGTATATACAAATATATATATATATATATGTATATATATATTTTATAAAGGAAAAGAAAAGAAAGCAAAAGAATTTAATAAGAATTTAATAATAATAATAATAATAATAATAATAATAATAATAATAATAATAATAATAATAATAATAATAATAATAACAACAAAAACAAAAACAAAGTAACCATTCTTTAGCATGCCATATTCCCATTCAGCCGTAGCATTTGCTGTGAACCGCCCATCAGTCTTAGCAAATTGCTAAGACTTAAACCCTTCGGCCACTGTGCGTTAGCACAGACCCGACCCCCCCCTTTTGCCCGTCCGCTCCACCCCTCTCTCTTACCCTATAATATATATATATATATATATATATATATATATATATATATATATATATATATATATATATATATATATATATATATATAGTTATATTCCAAAACCCTAACCTAAATTTCCAGACCTCCTCTTCCCATCTAGAGCCGTCACCGCAGCCAGAGAAGCCCCACCAAGCCATCCAACCATCCCGTCGACTCCGACCTCGCGTCCTGCAGAATCCCACTCGAAGCACCTTCGCTCCGGAGCGATTTCCCGTTGACTCGCTCAACCAAACGCTGTTCCGTCTTCATAGGTATGATCATCCCTTAACCCTCTTCCATACTTGTTTTATAGCCAACCTCGGACAACGTGTGCCCCTAGGTGAAAAATAGCGCCCAAGTCGGGCGAGCAGACAGAATTCTGGAATCACAGAATTCCAGAATGACCACCCATATTGCCGAGTTCGTATCTCCCACCACAGAGATTCGAATTCGGTGATTCTTTTTGATACCTGTAGAATACCTGACCTAGTTTATCTTCTGTTAAATAACCCTATGCTATTAGTTGCTGTGGACATAGTTATATTCGTCACAAAACTGCGCGCACCCACTTTTTCTAGTTTTTCAAAAGTTAAAAAACGGAGCGCGCCCCGCCAAACGGGACCGCCCCATCGTGTACCAAGTGTACCGAATGGTGCATGCAGCATAACCGGACATGTAAAAATTAGTGGGGACTGATTCGGACGAGTGTGCGCGCCAGAATCAGACCGTATTCGCGAACACATCCCGTGTCGCAACTTTTGTGGAACTCGCGCGTATTTTGTGCCCGCTTGTTAGATTACGACAAAACTTGTGCCACTGGACTCGTGGTAATGCGCTGGTCCTGTGATCCAATTTTCACATAATTCTGAGACGGTTGACCAAATCGCCAATTGGCGGGCCCCACAGTTGACTTTTTGGACAAAATTCTGTTCGGCCCATCGGAATCCACATTTGGATATACCGTTGGGTTCGTATTGACATCTAGAGTTGTTTGAACTATAGTTTGTCCTATTTAGAGACTGTTACCCTTGGCACGCTTTTTGGTGCAAAGTGGACCACACGTGGACCCCACTTTTGCCAAAATTACCGTTTTGCCCCTGTGTCCAAATTGGACGAAAGGGATGTGCTTTTAGCTATTTTGCTCATTCCAAAAATGTTGGTGATATTTATTTCAGCATCCGGAGACGTTTGTTCGGAGTCCTTAGTTCCAGGTTCAGTGTCCTAGACATTTGGGCGCGTACACTTTACAGATTTCTTGCCAGGCAAGTATACCTTGCCATTGTACTATTTTTACATTCCATATGAGGCATGCATGTTTATTTTCTGTTTATTTAGTTCATTTATTTTAACTGCTATAAAAACTGCGCGTCCAAGGAAACTTGGGGGCAACGACGGTGTCGTCGTACTATATTTTTATTTATGTATATGCATTGGACCTACTTTATGAGACTACCCCATCTTCATGAGGCATTTATGTTTTATTGGCCATGACACTATTGTTACACGAGTATGAGTCACATGTAGGACACGGACTTGCGTATTCGGCTGGCCACTGGTACGTATAGGTCGTGCGACGGATAGGGATAACTGCCAATAGAAACTTTGCATGCTAGTAGACCTGGCGGTTATTAGAGGGTTATCGTGTCATGTACATGACATGCTTAGAGAATTGGGTGGGGAGAACAACAAGTAAGGCATTTGGGCTCCTTTGCACTTTCCTTGTGTAACCCGTACGCTCCGTCGGAGATGTGCGGTCATGATGACCACTATATATTATATATTATCAGGCGGGCCTCCGACGTTCGAAAGTCGTCGTGCCTTTGTAGGCCCCTGGATCTCCAAGAGAACCATGCCAATCCTATTTATGGCCAGATAGCCCACTTGTTAGAAAGTTGTTCTCAAACTGCATTCACATAGATGGTTAGGCGACCCCGATGGATGTTTATTTTCAGTACTTTATTGGCATGTGCTTTTTGTAACTTGTTACGTCCCTCTGAGGACCTGGTCCCTTCCAGATATAGGTGAGCAGGAGTACCCGCAGGAGTATGGACCTGGACCTGACGCTACCTATCAGTCTGAGGAGATCTTACCTTCTGATTATATGTGATTCATTGCAGCTGTTTAGAGATTCTAGTTGCCATTCTTCTTCTAGACATTTATTCTTATATTAGAGTTATTCTCTTCTCTCTTTAGTAGTTTATTATAGTCGATTTGCAGTGGATTTATTTCCACCCGACTATCACACTTTGAGATTACTATTTGAGACTGCTTCTTTGATATTCATTTATTGATTTCCATTATTCTATTATTTGTGCTATGGATGAGATATAGAACTGCGTGTGACTTGTTGTGACATATATTTACTACTGTGGATTGGATATTCATGTACAACGTACGTGTGTATATGGTTTCCATATATTGGAGTTCGTATACATACGGCTGGCGTGTTACGTATTCCTAGTCCTACGTATTTTGGGACTGGGGCGTGACATATTTTTGTGGTGGCCCATGCAGGTCAAGAATATATTGTCTCGGTTACGTAACTGTACCGAACAAGCCTGTGTATAGGAATAGAGTATAAGGATCTCATCCACGCTTGATTGAAATTCATCCTTCCTATTTAATACTTGCATCCTGTTTGATTCCTGTACTTTTCTAATCGTTTCGTACATCAACTGCAGAGAGATGAATTTGCAGAATGGATGTACTGCCGCCGATGGCGAAACAACTTCTGGAGCCAATGGTCAGACTCAAGGAGGGACCCCAACAATTCCTAGGCTTCCGGGACCAGATGGACAGACTCACACCCCAGTTCCATCTGATCTTCCCGCTTAACCTATTGGGAACCTTCCACCTGTCCTAGTACCGCAAGATGGCCAACCGCAGATGTTCCAATTCTTTCAGATGATGATACAGGAACAGAGGCAGCAGGCAGCCGAGCAGAGGCAGCAGGCAGCCGAGCAGAGGCAGCAGGCAGCTGAGCAGAGGCAAGAATTTTTGGCAGCACTGGAGAGGATGGCTGCACATGCTACTGTACCAGCCCAAGCACTAGCTCCAGTACCTCGAGCTAGGGTTGGATCAGTAAAGGATTTTGTTCAGATGGGTGCAAGGCAGTACAAGGGCACTGAGAGCCCGGAGGAGACCACCAGCTGGATCACTCACACGCAGAAGCTACTGGAGGCATCGCAGTTACCCACGGACCTATAGATGATGGGTGTACGGACACTTCTAGATGGTAATTCCCATCACTGGTAGGAATCCTTGGAGCGCCAGTTAGGTACTTACCATACTTGGGAGCAGTTCTTGGAGTTCTTTGAGGGAAAGTACTTCCCGGACACTGTCAGGGATACCTTGTATGATCAGTTTCTTCACTTAGAGCAAGGAAACCGAACCGTGGACGAGTATGATTCTGAGTTTAGTCGACTCAACAAATATGGCGCTGCTTTGATACCAAATGACTTGGCTAAGGCTAAGAGATTTCATCGAGGACTGACCCAGGAGCTACAACATTATACAAGCTCGCAGTCCCGAGTCTCTTATGCTGAACTTCTGACAGAGGCCAGATTTTAGGAAACCATTAGCAGAGGAAAAGGAGGTCAGCTGAGGACACAACAAGGATCAGCAAGGATACAGCAAGGACCAGTCAGGACACAACAGGGAGGACCTATCAGACGTTCCTTAGCACAGCAGCATCAGCAACACAGAGCTGGACCATACCAGAATCCAGAGAAGCCCTACTGCAATTATTGTGGGAAACGCGAACATGTATCGAGAGATTGTCTGACTCGCTTGGGTCAGTGTCTGAGATGTGGCTCCGGGCAGCACATGGCGAGAGACTGCCCAATGTAGACATCGACACTCCCACCACCAGTTCAGAGACTAGCACTTCCAGCACCGAAGCCAGCCCAGCAGATGACCGGACCGGGAGCACCCCGTCCCCCAGCAGCAGGAGGATTTCAGAGAGGACCACCACTACCCACTCAGGAGGAGCAGTATATGAGGACTGGACATGGACAGCCACAGAGGAACGGGCGAGCTTTTGCATTGGAGGTAGATGACCTGGATCATGAGGTGGATGTCATAGCAGGTATTACCCTTGCTTTTACTTTTCCTGCTGTGACATTATTTGATACGGGAGCCACCCACTCATTTATATCATCTAGTTTTATTGCCAAACACAACATTGCTTCTACACCATTATCTAGTTGTGTTAGAATTCTAACCGGAGGAGGATTTGTACCAGTTAGTCGAGTTTATAGAACGGGTCCTATAGTGATACGTGGCAGAGAGATGAACGCTTAACTCTTAGTCCTTCCTATGCCATCTTTTGATATTGTGCTTGGAATGGACTGGCTAAGCAAGTACCATGCTTTCTTCGATTGCTTTGGAGGAAGCATTCTTTTTAAGGTACCAGGCCAGCCTGAACTTGAGTTTGCCCGAGGATCCACAGAAATCCTTGATGGTATGCAGCTCGCGATGGACGATGTGGTCTATCATCCTATTATTTCAGAATTTTAAGACGTCTTTCCAGAGGATTTGCCAGGACTACCCCCAGACAGAGACGTAGAGTTTTCAATTGAACTAGCACCCGGAGCAGCACCTATAGCATCGCATGTTTACAGACTGGCGAAGAAGGAGATGGACGAGCTGAAGGCACAGTTAAAAGAGCTAAAGGAGAAAGGTTTCATCTGACCGAGTGCATCACCCTGGGGAGCACCAGTATTGTTTGTACCCAAGAAGGATGGGTCAGTGCGTATGTGCATTGACTACAGAGCCTTGAATGCAGTGACAGTGAAGAACAAATATCCATTGCCACGCATTGATGACCTGTTTGATCAACTCAGTGGAGCTAAGGTATTCTCGAAGATAGATTTGAAATCGGGATATCACCAAGTGAAGGTACGGAAGCAGGACATTCCGAAGACCGCATTCAGAACAAGATATGGGCACTACGAGTTTTTGGTCATGCCATTTGGATTGACCAATGCTCCAGCGATCTTCATGGACTTGATGAATCGAGTCTTCCACCAGTACTTGGACCAGTTCGTGGTCGTCTTCATAGATGATATACTTGTCTATTCGAAGAGCCACGAGGAGCACGAGGAGCACCTGCGGATTATTCTAGAGACTTTGAGGAGAGAGCAGTTATATGCTAAACTCAGCAAATGTGAGTTCTTCTTGGACAGAGTTTCATTTCTTGGACATGTTGTTACAGGAGATGGTATTTCTGTTGATCCAGAGAAGATCTCAGCAGTTGAGACATGGCCTGTTCCTAAATCAGCAGCAGAGGTGAGGAGTTTCCTTGGACTTGCGGGATATTACCGACGGTTCGTGGAAAACTTCTCAAGGATAGCGGCACCTATGACTCGTCTGACTTTTAAGGATCAAGAATTTATATGGACTGACGAGTGTCAAGCAGCCTTTGAAGAGTTGAAGAAGCGACTGACTACAGCACCAGTATTGGCGATTCTGTCAGGATCAGGAGGTTACGTGATCTACAGTGACGCATCAGGAAAAGGCTTGGGATGCGTATTGATGCAGCATGGCAAGGTGATTGCATATGCATCTAGGCAGTTACGAGTACATGAGAAGAATTATCCGACTCATGACTTGGAACTTGCAACCGTTGTATTTGCCCTGAAGCTATGGAGACATTACTTATATGGGGAACGAGTGGAAATCTATACAGACCACAAGAGCCTCAAGTACGTCTTCACGCAGAAGGAGTTAAATATGAGGCAATATCGATGGCTCGAGTTGATGAAAGATTTCGAGATAGAGCTACACTATCATCCAGGCAAGACAAACGTGGTAGCAGACGCGTTAAGCCGGAAGCCAGCAGCTTACTTCTTGACAGCACAGAGGGAACTTTTGGAGGACTTGCAAGAGCTTGGCATTGAAGTGATAGTACCCGGAGCAGATGGGACACTAGCCAACTTACAAGTTCAATCATCATTGGTAGAGAGGATTAAGGCAGCTTTGCCTACAGATGCCAGATTCAGGAGACTAAAGGAAAGGACAGAGGCCGGAGAGCAGACCGGATTGCGCATTCATGAGGATGGGACATTACGATGTGGTGATCGTCTTTATGTTCCAAATGGAGAGATTCGACAGGAGCTGATGGCAGAGGCTCATAGTTCGATTTATTCTATTCATCCTGGAGGCACCAAGATGTATCGTGACTTACGACAGCATTTTTGGTGGCATGGGATGAAGAGAGAGATAGCTCGCTTTGTAGCTAAATGTCTGGTATGTCAACAAGTGAAGGCGGAGCACCAGAGGACAACATGATTATTGCAACCACTTCTGATTCCAGAGTGGAAGTGGGAGCACATCACTATGGACTTCGTCACGGGTTTTCCCAAGAGTCCAAGTGGGAGAGATGCAGTGTGGGTAATAGTGGACCGACTCACCAAGTCAGCCCATTTTATACCTTTTAGAGTGGGTCAGTCGACAGAAGCTTTAGCTGACTTATATATGAGGCAGATTGTGAGATTGCACGGCATACCAGTCAGCATTGTATCAGACAGAGATTCGCGCTTCACCTCGCACTTTTGGAGGAGCATGCAAGAGAGTCTTGGTACTCGTCTGAAGTTCAGTACATCTTACCACCCGCAGACAGATGGGCAGTCGGAGCGTACTATTCAGACCTTGGAAGACATGTTGAGGGCTTGCATGTTAGACTTCGGAGGATCATGGGAGGACCACCTACATCTTGTAGAGTTTTCTTACAACAATAGTTATCAAGCGAGTATTCAGATGGCTCCGTTTGAAGCATTGTATGGAAGAAAATGTAAGTCTCCTGTGTGTTGGAGTGACGTGGGAGAACGTCAGATTCTGGGACCCGAGTTGGTGGTTAACACCGTAGAGACAGTCAAGAAGATTCAGGGATACTTGCGAGCAGCGCAAGACAGGCAGAAGCAGTGGGCAGACCTTCATCGTCGTCCCTTAGAGTTCAAAGAGGGCGATCACGTATTCTTGAGGATATCACCGACCAGAGGCACCATCCGATTCGGAGGGCGCGGCAAGTTGAGTCCAAGGTATATTGGACCGTTTGACGTGCTCGAGAGAGTTGGAGAGGTGGCATATCGACTTGCGCTACCACCTTCACTGGAGGGAGTACATGACGTATTCCATGTGTCGCAGCTCAGGCGATATGTGGCAGACAGCAGTCATGTTCTCGACCATTCGGAGATCACCATTGGGCCGAGCTTGTCTTACCAAGAGCAACCCGTGGGAATCATTGATCGTCGAGAGAAAGTGTTGAGGAACCAGTCTATTCCCTTGGTTCGCGTAGCATGGAGGCATGGCGCACCAGGAGAATCAACTTGGGAGCGCGAGGACGACATGCGCAAGCGTTTTCTGAACCTATTCGCAGACCAAGGTATGAATTTACATTGTTAATTTATATCCTATACCATCCTTGCATTCTATCGTGGCTTAATTTTAATTTCGAGGACGAAATTTTTATAAGTTGGGTAGAATGTAAAACCCCCTTCCTAGAAATTCGTATATACCCCTTTATTTATTAATTATTAATTAAATTATAGTAATTAGGTCTAAATAGGAGAATTAGATTTTTAATAATTTTTATGTTAGGTGTTCGGACACTTAGATGACTTATGGGACCATCAGGAATTTTTCGTAATTTATTCCATGTAGGAGACCCCTTGAGCTGTTGCTAGCCTAATGTTGTGCATTACCCTAATCTATAAATTTTCCTATGAGTATATATATATATATATATATATATATATATATACAAATATATATATATACAAATATATATATATATATATATATATATTTTATAAAGGAAAAGAAAAGAAAGCAAAAGAATTTAATAAGAATTTAATAATAATAATAATAATAATAATAATAACAACAAAAACAAAGTAACCATTCTTTAGCATGCCATATTCCCATTCAGCCGTAGCATTTGCTGTGAACCGCCCATCAGTCTTAGCAAATTGCTAAGACTTAAACCCTTCGGCCACTGTGCGTTAGCACAGACCCGACCCCCCCCCCCCCTTTTTGCCCGTCCGCTCCACCCCTCTCTCTTTCCCTATAATATATATATATATATATATATATATATATATATATATATATATATAGTTATATTCCAAAACCCTAACCTAAATTTTTAGACCTCCTCTTCCCATCTAAAGCCGTCACCGCAGCCAGAGAAGCCCCACCAAGCCATCCAACCATTCCGTCGACTCCGACCTCGCGTCCTGCAGAATCCCACTCGAAGCACCTTGCTCCGGAGCGATTTTCCGTTGACTCGCTCAACCAAACGTTATTCCGTCTTCATAGGTATGATCACCCCTTAACCCTCTTCCATACTTGTTTTATAGTCAACCTCGGACAACGTGTGCCCCTAGGTGAAAACAGCGTCCAAGTCGGACGAGCAGACAGAATTCTGGAATCACAGAATTCCAGAATGACCACCCATATTGCCGAGTTCGTATCTCCCACCACAGAGATCCGAATTCGGTGATTCTTTTTGATACCTGTAGAATACCTGACCTAGTTTATCTTCTGTTAAATAAACCTATGATATTAGTTGCTGTGGACATAGTTATATTCGTCACAAAACTGCGCGCACCCACTTTTTCCAGTTTTTCAAAAGTTGGAAAACGGAGCGCGCCCCGCCAAACGGGACCGCCCCGTCGTGGGCCAAGTGTACCGAATGGTGCACGCAGCATAACCGGACATGTAAAAATTAATGGGGACTAATTCGGACGCGTGTGCGCGCCGAAATCAGACCGTATCCGCGGACACATCCCGTGTCGCAACTTTTGTGGAACTCGCGCGTATTTTTTGCCCGCTTGTCAGATTGCGACGAAACTTATGCCACTGGACTCGTGGTAACGCGCTGGTCCTGTGACCCAATTTTCACGCAATTCTGAGATGGTTGACCAAATTACCAATTGGCGGGCCCCACAGTTGACTTTTTGGACAAAATTCTATTCGGTCCATCGGAATCCACATTTGGACATACTGTTGGGTTCGTATTGACATCTAGAGTTTTTTGAACTATAGTTTGTCCCATTTAGAGACTGTTACCCTTGGCACATTTTTCGGTGCAAAGTGGGCCACACGTGGACCCCACTTTTGCCAAAATTACCGTTTTGCCCCTGTGTCCAAATTGGACGAAAGGGATGTGCTTTTTAGCTATTTTGCTTATTCCGGAAATGTTGGTGATGTTTATTTCAGCATCCAGAGACGTTTGTTCGGAGTCCTTAGTTCCAGGTTCAGTGGCCTTGACATTTGGGCGCGTACACTTTACAGATTTATTGCTAGGCAAGTATACCTTGCCATTGTACTGTTTTTACATTTCATATGAGGTATGCATGTTTATTTTCTATTTATTTAGTTCATTTATTTTAACTGCTATAAAAACTGCACGTCCAAGGAAACTTGGGGGCAACGACGGTGTCGTCGTACTATGTTTTTATTTATGTATATGCATTGGACCTACTTTATGAGACTACCCCATCTTCATGAGGTATTTATGTTTCATTGGCCATGACACTATTCTTACACGAGTGTGAGTCACATGTAGGACACGGACTTGCGTATTCGGCTGGACACTGGTACGTATAGGTCGTACGACGGATAGGGATAACTGCCAATAGAAACTTTGCATGCTAGTAAACCTGGCGGTTATTAGAGGGTTATCGTGTCATGGACATGACATGCTTAGAGCATTGGGTGGGGAGAACAACAAGTAAGGTATTTGGGCTCCTTTGCACTTTCCTTGTGTAACCCGTACGCTCCGTCGGAGATGCGCGGTCATGATGACCACTATATATTATATACTATCAGGCGGGCCTCCGACGTTCGAAAGTCGTCGTGCCTTTGTAGGCCCCTGGATCTCCAAGAGAACCATGCCAATCCTATTTATGGCCAGATAGCCCACTTGTTAGAAAGTTGTTCTCAAACTGCATTCACATAGATGGTTAGGCGACCCCGATGGATGTTTATTTTCAGTACTTTATTGGCATGTGCTTTTTGTATCTTGTTACGTCCCTTTGAGGACCTGGTCCCTTCCAGATATAGGTGAGCAGGAGTACCCGCAGGAGTATGGACCTGGACCTGACGCTACCTATCAGTCTGAGGAGATCTTACCTTCTGATTATATGTGATTCATTGCAGCTGTTTAGAGATTCTAGTTGCTATTCTTCTTCTAGACATTTATTCTTATATTAGAGTTATTCTCTTCTCTCTTTAGTAGTTTATTATAGTCGATTTGTAGTGAATTTATTTTCACCCGACTATCACACTTTGAGATTACTATTTGAGACTGCTTCTTTGATATTCATTTATTGATTTCCATTATTCTATTATTTGTGCTGTGGATGAGATATAGAACTGCGTGTGACTTGTTATGACATATATTTACCACTGTGGATTGGATATTCATGTACAGCGTACGTGTGTATATGGTTTTCATATATTGGAGTTCGTATACATACGGCTGGCGTGTTACGTATTCCTAGTCTTACGTATTTTGGGACTGGGCGTGACAGCATTTTATCAGATAGGAATTCATGCTTTATATCACACTTTTGGAGGAGCATGCAAGAGATTCTTGGAACTGGTCTAAAGTTCAGTACATCCTATCACCCACAAACAGATGGGCAGTCATAGTGTACTATTCAGACATTGGAGGATATGTTGAGAGCTTGTATATTAGACTTTGGAGTATCATGGGAGGATCACCTACACCTTGTGGAGTTTTCTTACAACAATAGCTATCAGGCGAGCATCCAGATGGCTCCGTTTGAAGCATTGTATGGAAGAAAGTGTAGGTCTCCTGTGTGTTGGAGTGACGTGGGAGAACGTCAGATTCTGGGACCAGATTTAGTGGTCAACACCGTTGAGACAGTTAAGAAGATACAAGGACACTTGCGAGCAGCGCAAGACAGACAGAAACAATAGGCAGACCTTCATCGTCGTCCCTTGGAGTTTAAAGAGGGCGATCATGTCTTCTTAAGGATATCACCTGCTAGAGGCACCATTCGATTTGGAGGACGCGGCAAGTTGAGTCCAAGGTATATTGGACCATTTGACGTACTAGAGAGAGTGGGAGAAGTGGCTTATCGACTTACGCTACCACCTTCACTTAAGGGAGTACATGACGTATTCTATGTGTCGTAGCTCAGGCGTTATATGACAAACAACAGTCATATTCTCGACCATTCAGAGATCACCATTGGGCCGAGGTTATCATATCAAGAGCAACCCGTGGGAATCCTTGATCGTCGAGAAAAAGTATTGAGGAACCAGTCTATTCCCTTGGTCCGCGTAGCATGGAAGCATGGCGCGCCAGGAGAATCTACTTGGGAGCGCGAGGATGACATGCGACAACGTTTTCCGAACCTATTCGCAGACAAAGGTATAAATTTACTTTGTTAATTTATATCTCCTACCATTGTTAACTTTCTACCATGGCTTAGTTTTAATTTCGAGGACAAAATTTTTATAAGTTGGGTAGATTTTGAAACCCCAAATTTTAATAAATCGTATTAGTTATTTTATTTATTTATTTATTTAATTTATTTATAGTAATTATGAGCTAAATAGAGGAATAGATTTTTATTTAATTTTTATTTGAGATGTTTGTGCATCTAGGGGATTTATAGAGCCATTATAAATTTTTTCTAATTTATTCCATGTAGGAGACCCTTTGGACAGTTGCTAGCTTAATGGTATACACAAATATAATTTTAGAATTTTTCTATGTACATATATATATAATTAATTAGAATATAAATTTCTATTGGATCACAACCCGAAGCACAAACCCTCTATCCTAAACCCACTACCCGTTTAGCCCCTACCCGGACCCGTTAGGAGAAGAGAAATATCAACCGCAGCAGTAGCAAAAATCAACTTTGCTTTCCCTTCTCCACGCGTGTGAAGAAAAATATCAGCAGCAACACCACCGCCTCATTCCACCGCCTCTTATCTCTATTATTACTAAGCTCTCATCAACCGAAAACCAAGACAAAAGAAAGAAAGAAAACAACAGCAGCAATAGTTTTGTGGAACCACTACCCCGCGAAAATCGACCTCTTTTCCTATATATATCCCATGCAGTACACCCCAAACCCTAACTCTAATTCTTCCACCAAACTCAAACACCATCTTCACCGCATCCGGAGACGTTTATTCGGAGGCCTTAGTTCTAAATCCTGTGTCCTTGACATTTGGACGCTTGCAGTATACAGATTTCTTGCCCGGCAAGTATACCTTGCCTTGTTGTACTGTTTAAATTTATTTATTATTTTAGTTGCATGTTTATTGCTTTATATTATATAAACTGTGTGCGTCCGAGAGAAACTCGGGTGCAGTCAACGAAGACATTGACGTTAGGACTTGTGTCTGACCTAGTGTCTAGTGGACCCACCTAAAGTTGTGGAGTTATTGATATGACTCCCTAGGCCTTGACACGTATCATTACACGTCACAGAGTAAGTTCAGGTAGGGAAGCGTATTTCATGCTCGACTGGCTATTGGTGTGAGCAACACGTGTAACGGTATTTAGCTTAGTTGTTTATCTATAGAGACTTGCATCATAGTACGAGATGTCCACGTCGTATTCACGACTTTTATATCTACATTGGGCGGGGAGGACTACTAGCAGGCGTATGGGACACCCACTCCCTCTATACAGATACCGCACTCGACGGAGTGATACGGACGTATATATATTGCAGATACCATGTTCTTTAGAGTGTTGGATGTTACTTGGTGATTTTGCTGATACCACACTCTAAAGAACGTTGGACGTTATACTATTTCAGATACCATGCTCCTCGGAGATGGACGTTATCATGCGCCCGTGTTATAGGGGGCATATATGGCATATACTAGCCAGTCATGCCGATTGGTGAATTACGTCAGCATATGTCTAGCCTACACCTTCCCTACGCACTAAGTTGTCCTCAAATTGCATGTCACTTAGCTGGTTAGTTCACCCTTGGGTTTTCACAGTATTTACTTTATGGCATGCTTCTATGTATCTTGTTACGTCCCTCTGAGGACCTGGTCCCTTTCTAGGTGTAGATGTTCATGAGTATACGCAGGAGCGCAGATCAGGACAGGCTACTTATATTTTGAGGAGGTCGTCTCTTCGAGCCTCATGATTGTCAGATGTTGTACTTATATGGTATTTATCTTGTTCATTTTATATTCTAGTTCGGCAGTGGATTTGTTTTCATCCGACGATCATCTCTAGATACTTCATATTGAGATCTAGTTACATGGTTATTGGTTATTCCTTTATATTTGATTTCTGTGGATGAGATTTAGATTATACCCTGTGACTTGTGATAGTTTTACCACTTGTGAATTATTGTTCATTATACAGCGTATGCCTGTATTATGGTTTCCATATATTAGAGTTGCCATATACACGCGGCTGGCATGCTTACGTGTCCTAGTCCTACGTATTTTGGGACTGGGGCGTGATAGGGAAGAAGCTATGTCTGGAGCACGTGCTTTGATATGGACTCTCAAGGGCTCGTCCGATGCTGTCCGGGTATCAGCCTCATCATCGGTATCTTTTCCACCTTCATCCTGGTGGACTTGTTTGTATAGGATCAAGTCAGAGTAATAGGTCTCGACCTCTTTGAATGGATCAACGTCGGCAAATTCAGTCTTGACGACACCGTGATCGTCCACGTACTTCAAAAACTGGTGCAAGATTATTGGTACGATCATGTATTGAAGTATCCATGGATGTCCCAACAAGACGTTGTAGGATAAGTCTACGTCAATGATGTAGCACGTGACCTCTATTTTAAAGTCGTCAATCTAAAATTTCAGGCGAATCTTGCCCAAAGGGTTGTTCCTCCCTGCATTGAAGCCATTGATGGCAGTATTAGTTGCTGCCAAGCGATGCATTGGGATACCCAAGGTCTCAAGTAGACTCCGCGGGATAATGCTGATTGACGAGATGGGGTCGATGTGCATCCAGTCCACTTTGATGGCACCGATGTACCCTATGTAATACAGGGGATGATCATGCCGATTGTTCTTCAGCAACATGTCTTATTGTGAGAACGTAATATTCTGTATCGCCTCCATCACATTATTGCAGTGGGGACATGCGGCAGGATCCTCAGCTGGCGGCTTGACCCGCGCCAGGTAGGTATCAGCATTCTACAATGCCTTACTCAGAGCAACCCTAGTGTCTTTGGAGAGTCAGAGAAGATCAAAGGGTGACAACTTCGCTGGAGTATTGGCGAGCTAGGACAATATGTTGAAGTTGTAGGGCTTCTCTAGCCCTTGAGCTGAATCTTTGCGCAGCGGTTTGTTGAAGCGGGTTTCTTTCTGTTCGAACTTGTCCGCTATTGGAGGCTGGGATGGACCCGGATCAGATGCTGCGGGTGGGACTGTTAGAAGTGCACCATTATCATGGATGTCATACTCTCGATGGTATGCTAGGCCTGACATTGTTATTCCTGCTAATGCTTCTTCGGACGGGATAAAAACCATGTAGCAGGATTTGGACTTCTTGTCCTTAGTCTTGGTGGCAGAAGATGTTGTCTGCAGCATCAATTCTTGAGTAAGATCGGGATGAACCCACATGACCTTCCCACGCGGCATGGAGAGAAGTATCAGCCCGGCTATTTGGTTGCGAGTTGGCAGAAGATTGCCGACATCCATCGTTGCCCGGGAAATTGTGATTACTCCGTCTTGGGCTTCTATCGTCAGAAAGTTGCCGAACTGGAGAGATACCATATTTTCGGTTTTTACCATTCTTAGTATGGCGCATAGGATCAACGTTGCAATAGATTCGATCATAAACAGAGGTTCTGCTAATGTGCCTGTCGTATGTGGACTTTTGCCTACGGTCGATGATCGGTGCCGCATGTGGACTTTTGCCTGCTGTTGTAGACTTATGCGGCTTCTGCTGTTGCCGCATGGAGCATGTCTCAGCACCCGAATTTCTGGCATCGTAGTATTTTTCTTTGCCAAAGTTTGGGCGATGATCTCCTTTCTCGACTGACGCATGAACATGGTCATCCTGGGTGGACGCATGGCGTACGTCTGCGGCAACAAGGAGAGAAGCGAGGAGCGCATGCTCCGCAGTTGAGTAAGACACAGTGGCCTTCACTGCCCATGTCCTACGAGTCTTCTTAGGCTTTGCTTGCCTTAGAGAAGGACTCGCGCTGTCCCTAGAGAGCATATTCTCGAATGGTTGCTGGTCGAAGCGTACCACTAGCATCCGTTGGGTTGAACCCAGCTTAGCTGTATCAGATTGCGTCATCACCTTCTCATCAGAGGAGAAGTATGTCCCCAGCAGAGTCGCCACCTTGTTCACCATTAAATTCGAAAGTCTAAAAGAGCTTAATTTAATTGACAAACTAAAGAAAGTACAAAGAGGTCCTAGACAGACAATCTAAGTACAATTTTTGATTTGGGGGGTGACGATGGAGATTGAGTGCTGCAATGACTATTTTACTCGGTTGATGGTCCGATGCGGGAGCGAGGAAGCTCTTCTCTGTTATCTGCCTTGTGCATGTTGCTCGCCTGGGGTGGTCTGGTCTCTCTGAAGTAGAAAAAACTAGCCTCTGGAATGTTCAAGTTGCTCCTATTTATAGCCATCGTACTGATAGGCCATATGGGCCATATGTGCCGCATATGCCTCTGTTTGGTAGCCGTATAAGGCTCCTTCAACAGAATACGGTTGCAACTGTAGCCGCATGCCATGGGCAGATCGTCACGTGGTCTTGGTTGAGTTATGTTGTTGAAGAGATCTTGGGGTGGTTGTGTGTGTGACTTGGTTAGCTGGACATGTAGTCAGCACTGATTGCTTGAGAAATCATCTTTGGTTGTAACAGAAAGATTCTGCAAGTCGAGAGCTGTATAACGACTTGGCCGCATATAGTCGTGGCCGCATACATGATTTAGTTTGGCCTTGGTCGGATGGACACTCTTGCCGCACGACATTGTGTCCGCATACGTGCTCTCGTTTGGCCTTGGTCGGATGGACACTCTAGCCGCATGATGGCGAGGCCGCATGGGTCTTGTAGCCGCATACGTTCTTTCGTTTGGCCTTGGTCGGATGGACACTCTGGCCGCATGATAGCGAGGCCGCATGGGTCTTGTAGCCGTATACGGGTTCTCGTTTGGTCTTGGTCGGATGGACACTCTGGCCGAATGTTGACGAGGTCGTATGGGACTTGTAGCCGCATACGGGCTCTCGTTTGGACTTGGTCGGATGGACACTCTGGCCGCATGATGGCGAGGCCGCATGGGTCTTGTAGCCGCATACGGGCTCTCGTTTGGCCTTGGTCGGATGGACACTCTGGCCGCATGTTAACGAGACCTCATGGGTCTTGTAGCCGTATACATACTCTTATTTGGCCTTGGTCGGATGGATACTCTGGCTGCATGTTGTCGAGATCGCATGGGTAAGGATACGTGGCCCACTACTAGAATAAGCGGGATTAGCGACGTATTTTAGCGACTCCTAGTAAATACGTCGCTAAATTAGCGACTCGGTAAAAATCGTCGCTAGGCGTCGCTAAATGGCGACATTTAGCGACGTTTAGCGACTTTTATTAAGATTTTAAAAGAATAGTCGCTATAAGTTCAATTAAGGTCGCTAAACGTCGCTAATATATCTGATTTAGCGACGTTTAGCGTCGTAATTAGCGACGTATCTATCAAAAATATTTAGCAACGTATTTTGCGACGTCTTTGGCGTCGCTAATTTTTATTTTAGCGACATTTTTATTTGACGTCGCTAAACGTCGCTAAATTTTGGTTAATTAGGGCTCAGTTTTCTTTTCTCCATCTGTCAAAATTTTTGAAAACGTTTCGATTTCCCCCGCCCCCCCCCTCCGGCGACCGGGTCTCCACGGCTGCGCCTACTCCGGCATCCCCCTCCTCCTCCTCGAGCTCTAGATAATCTCTCTCTCTCTCTCTCTCTCATGTGACACTGACATACGCACACAGACACGACACATGCACACAGACACGCACGACATACACGACACACACACAGACGCAGACACACACACACGACACACACACAGACGCAGACACACATACGATACACACACACAGACGCAGACACACACACACACAGACGCAGATTAGGGTTAGGGTTAGGTTTTTTGACCTGGGGTTAGGGTTAGGTTTAGGGTTTTTGAGCAGGGGTTAGGTTTAGGGTGTCACATTAAAGTTTTCAATGACATTATTAATAGGATTTCCTTTGATTCTAGTCTCCTAGCTCACTGACACAACACACATAGGACCTTGGTGTGTGTAGGTGTATAAGACCTAGGCATCAATTGTTAGTTTGGGTATTTGCAACAATCTTAGTCCCCGGCACTCTATTGTGACATCACTACATAAGCCCTTACTTGTTGGTCTTTCCCCATTGTCCCCCATGACATCTAATAGTTTCTTATCTGATGACGGAAGGCCAAGTCTTTCACTAAAAACTGTGTCAATAAAGCTGTGGGTTGATCCTGAATCAACCAAGGTCATTTATAATTTCTTATCCTTACCCCAAATTGTCTCTCCTAAAAAGTTCATTAAGTAGCTGATTGAGGTCTAGTATTTGTGGTAATATCTTGAAATCTAGCTTTTGTTCCTGTATAAGACCCTTCTTAGCTGCTTCAGTATTGGCTAGAGGATAGCTGTTAGTGTTCACCAAATTCTCTTTAGGATAAGAAGTAGCCCATTGAATCCTCCTAACTACTGATATCTTTGCTTCCAGAAGCCTAGCCACTTGCATAGCTGCTGGCAAAATGATAGGGCTACATACCTGGACCTCATATCTCACCTCCTCCATAAGACCCCCAATGTACCGACTCACGAGACATCTCTCAAGAAACCCAGTCAACCTTTTAGACAACTTCTGAAATTGCAGTCTATAGTCATGAACTGTGCCTTCCTGTTTCAATATTTTTATTTCAATAACATGAACTGTGCAGTCTATACTACTATTTACTTTAATCTTTATCATCCAAATCTCATAATTCAATTTTAATTTCAATTACAATCATATAATTTAATATTGGATCATATTTTCAAACTAGTTCAATAAATCGGTCATTTTATTTTGTGACACGTAGGATATAAATAAGATATTATGGTATCATTATTATACTGCAACAAACAGCTAATTCTTTGTGAGTAATCTAATTCTTCCGTTCCGGTCCAATATCTAATTCTTTGCTAATTTTTTTTTTCATCTATCTTACCAGATGGCACCCAAGAGAGCGACACCTCCTACTGTTAAGGAGGAAGTGATGCCTCCTACTGTTAAGGAGGAAGTGATGCCTCCTACTGTTAAGGAGGAAGAGATACCACCTGTCACGACCCACACCCGGATATTCGGGCACGAGTACGTGGGGTACGTCCAGCCTACGCCGCAGTGTCGGCGGTAGTACGCTGTCTAGGTCATATTCACAGTAATTAAAATCTATCTCATCCACAAGAATAAACAGGCAAGAATAATCACAGGAAATAGGAATATTAAGATTTGAAATAAAACAAATTGTGACAACAATTCCACAGTTTATTACAGAATCAGAAGATGAATCGGGGACAAACCCGATTACTAGGATGAAAGAAAATAGTAACTAACTGCTAACTACTCCTCAGAAGTAGTCTCCTGGGTGGGAACCGGCTCCTCAAAAGTATCATCTGCTACCTCATAGGGACCATAATATGTGGGGGCACAGTCCTCATCATCGCCTAAATCAACGGATCCAGTCAGGAAAGGAGCAAAGTACTAATACACAACAAAGATTAAACTAAATATTTATGACAAGTAGAAAAGAACTGACTAAGTATCATGATAAGATATGCATAATAAGTAGTAAATTAATTAAGGGTTGAGCACTAAAAATCAGGAATATAAGTAAAACAAGATTAATTGCTATAAACCAAGGACATGAGTAAAACAGGATTATAATGAGACAAGTAAATGAAACTGCAACAAGACAACAGGAACTGCAACAGGACATCAGGAACTATGCGTATGTGAAATGTGTGTTTAGAATACATAGTTGGCATGTAGGGGCTTATAAGGCTAATCCGGCCGTCATAGACGGCTATTAGACAGGAATAATCGAGATCCGGCTGATGGTACAGTCGCGTACCAACAGATATTAGACAGGAACAGGGGGAAAGGGTAAACTACATGCCTCCTAGTATTCTCCCACCCGACACGAAAAGCAAGACATGAAATCCAGTATTCAAGACATGAAATCCAGTATTCTAACACTACCCAAGGATTGAGAAATCGTCGAAGCCAATTAAGCCTGGTGTAAACCTCCAATGGTGCTAGTAGAGCAAGGAACTAATTATCATAATATAAAGAATAAACTTGAAGTGCAGGTACTTGCCTGATATTTGGATCCCAACTACGGTTCTGTTCTCGGGAAAATTTCCAGAAATATCTCCGGATGCTGAAATAAATATTACCATCATGCTCAGAAGATGTGAAATAGCTAGAAATGCATGTCCTTGAGTCCAATTTGGAGAGAAGGGCAAAAACGATAATTTTGGGTCAAAACGGGGTCCGCATGTGGGCCCGCTTTGCACCGAAAAATGTGTCAGGGTCAAAGGTCTCTAAATTCACCAAACTTAGTGTCAAGAGGTCAGGAACGATGATACGAACCCAACGGAACTTCCAGAATTGGATTCCGATGAGCCGATCACGAAATCGCCCGTCGAGTGGGGCCTATGGGACCCACGGCACGCGATTTCGTCAACGTTCTCAGAATCGAACCAAACTTGGGTTACAGGACCATCGTATCGCTACGAGTCCAATGGCGCAAGTTTCGTTTCGATCTAACGTGTGTACAGAAAGTTAGGGCTTGATTCAGAAAAGGCGGATACGGGGCGGTGTCCGCGGATACGCGTTGATCCCGGTGTGCACGCACACCCGAATCGACTTTCGCGAAATCCCACACGTCCGTATCAACGACGCGCACTTATCTGTGAAGATCGCGCACGACCAAGTCGTCCCGTTTGGCGGGGCGTACCCAGTTCCGGGGTGAATCGGTCGTTGTTTTTCCTGTTTTGGATCGCGGTGTGCGATCACCACAGGACACGATGCCCCGAGCGGGTTGCACGGGTACCGAGAGGGTCATACAAGCTTCGTAACGTAATTTACGGAATTGAAAACGGGATAGCGTGGAGAAAGTTATGAGTACCTGAACAGGGCTCAAAACCGGGGCTTCACCGTGTCCGACACGACACGAGGACATTGTGTCCTGTGTCCTGTGTCGTGTCCGGGTCGGATTAGGGTTAGGGTTTGGGTCTCCAGGCCGGAGCTGCGGCAGGGGTCCGGCCGGAGGCGCCCCGGAGGGGGCCAGGGACGGCGCGGCGAGGGTCCGGCGCAGGCCGGCAGCGGCTGGGGCTGGATCGGGGTCGGGGAACCGCTGTGGCGAGGGAGAGGAGGAAGGAGGAGAGGGGAGCAGCTGCGGGGAGGTGAGGCGGTGACGCCGGAGCGGGACGGCGGTGGGGCTCAGGCGAGGTGGCAGAGGAGGGGGTGAGGGAGCCGGAGGGGGTGACCGGAGGGGGAGGGTAGGTGGCCGGAGAGGCTCGAGTGGGGGATTATGTAGGCTGAGGAGAGCGGAGGAGAGAGGGGAGGTCGGCCGGCGGGTGCGGGGTCGGGCGGCCATGGCGCGGCGCTCGCAGTGGCGTGCGGAGCGGGCGGGGCACGGCGGACTCGGGCGGTTGCGGGAAAATCGCGGGGAGAGTGGCGGTTGGGTCAGCGGGTCACGGGTCGGCCGGCGGGTCGGGTTCAGGTGGACCCGACCCGACCCGCTAGGCGGGTGGGCTCGGTTGGGCCGGCTCGGTTTGGGCCGGGCTCGGGGATAGGGTTGGGCCGAAAAATAAAAATAAATAAATAATAAATAAACAATTAATTAATAATAAATAATTAATTAATAAATAAATAATAGTTTTTAGGTGATTAAAAATAGGTCCGGGGCCCAATAAATTCCAGAAAAATTACCCTAAGTCCAGTTTTTCATTTTACACCCAAAAATATTATTTCCATAATATTTTAATATTATTTATTATCAATTAAAATTATTTAATAATTTGAAATCTGATTTTAATTACAGAAAATTCCCAGAAAATTCCAGAAAATTGTGAAAAATCCCAATTTAAAAATTCTTGCCAAATCAGGGGGTTTACACCACCTGCGGGGAGTTCCAGTCACCCAGCACCTATCGCGGCTGTATCTCAGACGGGGAGTTCCAGTCACCCAACACCCATAGCGGAGCTTGATAACATAAACGCTGTTTATGCGCAGTATTTGAGGGACTGGTATCTGCCCCATTTTGGAAATCCTCGAGATTGATACTATAATGTTTCATATACTTATATATTATACATTTTGTGTTACTGTGATACTCTGATACTTATATATTATGTATTTTGTGATGCTGTTTATGCCCATTTTGTGTGACTGTGATACTGTGATACTTTTATGACTGTGATACTTTTATTGTCTGTCTATAATATTTGTGTGTATTAATTGTATGACTGTGATACTTTTATTCATATTAAATATTGTTAATCCGGTGTTGAGTGTTCCACCGAAGGGGTCGACGAACCCATAGAATTCAACGAAGGGTTGCTCCGGGTCTATTTTTAATTAGAAATTTATAAATTGCAGGAATAATAGTTTGGAACCATTCAGATTTTTTTTTTACTTTTTTTGTAAATTTAGCGACGTATTTAGCGACGTTTAGCGACGTCTAGCGACGTTTTTATAAGTCGCTAAACAAGTCGCTAATAAGCGACGTGTCAGTACCCGTCGCTAACGACGTCGCTAAATGTCGCTAAATATGTCGCTGTACGTCACAAATTGCTGACATGGCAGTACTGCCAGGTCATTAAAGACGTCGCTGTTACGTCGCTATATAAGTCGCTAATGAGCGACGTTTAGTGACTTTAATAAACGTCGCTATTTCGTGACGCCGCGTCGCTAAACGTCGCTACATTTAGCGACTCAATAAAGTCGCTAAAAAACGTCGGCATAGCGACGTTTAGCGACGTTTTTCCGTTCAGCGACTTGGTTTCTTCCGACTGCGTTAAAACGTCGCTAATTACGTCGCTAAACGTGTTTAGCGACGTATTTTTGTCTTTTGGCGACGTTTTTGGGCGTCGCTAATTTGACTTTTTTTGGTAGTGGCCTGGCGCGTCTGTCGAGGCTATTAATGCATGATGTGACTTTCTATCTTTTTGCATGCTGCCCCTTTCACGAATCTCAAGGCGCTCAGAACTTTATGTCAGTCATTGGAGACTGTGTCAAGGGCTTTGTATGCGGCCTCTTACTCTAAGGTTGTCCAGGCCGCATGGAGGTTGTTTATGCTCTTATGCCGCTCCAAGGGGCATCATGAGCTTTATGCGACTCCAAGGGGCATGAGCTCTATGCTGCTCCAAGGGGTATGAGCTGTATGCGGCCTACAGAAGTTTCATGCTTCTACAGTCGTCGAAGGGGAGAAGCCGCGCGAGGGGAGAACTCGTGCTGGAGGGGGGCGCTCGGGGAGGAGCCGTGCCGTCCGGGGCGGGGGGAGCCGGTGGAGGGGGGGCGGAGGGGAGAGTCTGTGGGGTGTTGGGTTCAAAAATATGGGTCAGAATAGGGAGAAATGAACCGGCCAACCCTATTTTAAACAATTTAGCGACGTTTCAAATAAACATTAATAAACGTCGCAAATAAATAAAAATTTAGCGACGAATTAAATGTCGCTAAACATCGCCGATAAATAAAAATATAGCGACGAAATAAATTTCGTAAAACGTCGCGATAAATTGAGAATTAGCGAAGTTCAACGATCTTTACCGGCGTACATTTTTACAATAGAAAATGTCATCGCTGCATGTCGCAACAACGTCGCTATTTATTGAAAATTTAGTGACGTCATGCGACCTTTACCGGCGTATATTTCCAGCGACCTTTACCAACGTATCTACTTATAATTTTATAATAGAAATTGTTGTCGCTAAACGTCGCAACTAGCGACGTTTAGTGACATATTTTATTGGAGCCGCTAATATTACAAAAATTAACGACTTCAATAACTTGCGTCGCTAAAAGACATCGCTAATAACTCATATTTTGGTAGTGTCTGACCATCCACCATCATCCAACGGTGTAGATTATAACCCAAGACTCGTCAGTCCGTCGACACCGAACTCGAGCCGAGTTCTGCCAAATGATTCTGAAACAAAAGTACCCAACACGGACGGAGTTTGGCTTGAGCCGAATTCTGCTCGAGTCCTGTTCGACTTGACCCCAGCAGATCGTGAATGAAATAAATATCTATGACACTAAGTCACCACACATTAATAATTGACCGAACCAAAAAAAACCCAAAGCATAAGTCCCAAACACTTCCAAAATCGTGAACAGTGGACATGTCATTGTCAGTAAAATGTATCAACACCCCCATTTCTCCCTCTCACGTGCATCGAAGAGGGTTTGGAGGGGATTGGAACATGGATGGGGTGTACAAGAATGGCAGGGAATATAAGGCCTGGCAGGAGGCCAGGGACTCCATTCCACATTGCGCTAAGTTCTTTTTTCCATTTGTGGCAACAGACATTCACAGGGAGTGGGGATGTTCAGTTTCGGGGGTTACAATTTTGATGGATGGGCACCCCCTGCTCCTTCCATTACTCTTCCGTCAGTTTGTAATAATACATTTGCTGTGGATCTACAAAGTGAAGGAAGAGTCTCTCTCTAGCTACACTTCTTTATGATTGCATTCAGTTCAGGTGGTTGTTAGTTGCTGTATGTTATATTACTATTGACAACATCATCCTTCTTCTTCTTCTTCTTCTTCTTCTCTTCTTCTTCAGTTAATTAGTTTACTTCCATGGAGAGCAGCAGTGGTGGAGGAGACCCTAGAAGAAATCATCTGCAGCAGCAGCACCAGCAGCAGCAGCAGCAACCATGGATGAGTACTGGCAGCAGTTATCATCATCATCAGGAGTACTCCCTCTGGTGGCCGCCGAGGTCCTACACTTGCAGCTTCTGCAAGAGGGAGTTCAGGTCGGCGCAAGCCCTGGGCGGACACATGAACGTGCACAGGAGGGACAGGGCCAGGCTGAGGCAATACTCCCCTCCCTGGCCGGATCCACATCCATTCTGCACTAACCCTAACCCTAATCCTAATCCTAACCCTAATGTTCCCAACCTGAACCTATCACCACCGCCGCCAGTAATACCAACTTCTACTGCTAGTGAGCTCTCCAAGCAGCTCTCTCCTCCTCCTGTTGCGCCGTACACGTTCACTTCCCTTCCTTCACCTCTCGACCGTGTCGGTCCGAAGGCCGGGTCTTCGTCGAAGGCCTTCTCGGTAGGGCCGTTCCAATCGAGATCATGCAGCGAGTTGAAGAGCATGAGAGCGGTGAAGCACGTGGCACTGGTTCGGGGTGAGGAGTTTGAGGCCGGCATTGTGGAGGAGGACCAGCAGGTTCGGAGGTCTCGGAAGAAGACGACGTGGATCGGTCGGGAAATCAGCAGCGTCGAAGAGGGTTTGGATTTGGAGCTTCGGCTCGGCTACACTTAGGTCTCGTTTGGCTCGCAGAAACATTGGGTGGTTAAAAATTTTTTTATTTCTTTTCTATGTTTGGGGAGTTCGAATCAGCTTTCCGGCTAATACTGTTCGATCCCTATCCCCCTTGTATGACATATGGGCTCCATCGAGTAAATAATTGAATTTTTTTCAAAAGCACACGCAAATAGGAGGGGGGATAGGGGACCGGACAGTATTAGCCGGACAGCTGATCCGGTCCCATGTTTAGGTGCCAAAAAAATTGAAGATGAAAGAAAAGTAATTTTTAATAGAAAAAAAAAATTTATGTAGAAAAATAATTCTCTCCATCCAATCAAGGGTTCACTTTTCCACCTTTAAGTATTCACTTTTCTTTCCATTTTTTTGATATTTTCAAACACCGGAAATAAAAATCGATAAAAATTATAATTTTCTAAAAATAAAAAATAATTTTTTTTTTTTTTTTTCGTTTCCGCGAACAAAGCAAAAAAAAATTAATTTTCTTTCATTTTCGTGTGAATCAAATGCTGCTGCTGACATAATCTTCTTAATTTTTTCTAGTAGTTTAATTTCTCATTGGCTTACGGAATTTGCTGACTGCATATGAACTTTGGGCATGCTAGCTAGCTGAATTGCTAATAATTAGTTCTACTTAATTACTTGGTGCAGGTTGAAAGGAAGGTTAGTCTACTCAATTGGTGATCCTGTCACAAAATTACGTTGTTATAATTAAGATGTTTGCTAATTGCTGCCCTTCAATTATATGTTTGTTTCCCTCTTCTTTTTGTTTAGTTGAAACTCTGATATCTTTGCTTGGTTATGTCACGTTCCAGTCCCAAAATACGTAGGACTAGAACACGTAAGTATGTCAGCCGCATGGATATGGCAACTCCAATATATGGAAACCAAAACTCATACATACGCTGTAATATGAATATCAAATCCACAAGTGGTATAAATCTATTACAAGTCACAAGGTACAATCTAAATCTCATCCACAGAAAATTATATATAAATAAATAATCAATATCTATAAAACTAGATCTCAATATAAAGTACCTAAAGATGATAGTAGGATGGAAACAAATCCACTACCAACTCGAATATAAAATAAACACAATATAAGTACATCCATTAATAAGCAATAAGGCTCGAAGAGAAGACCTCCTTGCAAATATAAGCAACCAGTCCGGATCTGCGCTCATGCGAATACTCATGAATATCTACACCTGGAAAGGGATCAGGTCCTCAGAGGGACATAACAAGATACATAAAAGCATGTCAATAAAGTACTGAAATAAATATCCAATGGGTCGCGTAACCGTCTAAGTGAATGCAGTTTAAGAACAACTTTTCCAACAAGTGGGCTATCTGGCTGAAAACTGGGATTGGCATTGTTCTCTTGGAGATCCAGGGGCCTACAAAGCATGTCGTCTTTTGAATGCCAGAGGCCGGCTGATAATATATAATATATAGTGGTCATCACCACCCGTTTCTCCGGCGGAGAATCCAGACGCACAAGAAAAAGTGCAAAGGAGCCCAAATGCTGTACTTGTTGTTCTCCCCACCCCATGCTCTAAGCATGTCACATCCATGACACGATTTGGTTCATGGCCTATCTTTAGTACACTAGTCCAATCCTGCAACCAAACAAGGACAAGAATTGGACCACCGTACTACAATAGGCTATGTCCATGGACCTCTAATAACTGCTAAGTCTTCTAGCATACAAAGTTTCTATCAACAGTCATCCCTAACGCACGGCCCATACGTACAGGAGGCTAGACCTATCACGCAATCCATGATCTATATGAGACTCACACTCATGTAAAAACTGTGTCACGGCCAATAAAACCTACTGATGCTTCATGATAATGGGGCAGTTTCATAAACAAGGTCAATGCATATACATAATAAAAACAATCACGACGACACCGTCGTTGCACCAAAGTTTTCTTGGTTGCGCATTTTATATAGCAGTTAAAATATATGAACTAAAGACAGAAAATAAAGATGCATGCAACATATGGAATATGAATAACAGTACAATGTCAAGGTATACTTGCCTGGCAAGAAAACTGCAAAATGTACATCCAGATGTCAAACACCAAGAGTCAGAAACTACGGCCTCAGAATGAACGTCTCCGGATGCTGAAATAAACATCAACAACGTTCCCAGAATAAGCGAAATAGCTAGAAATCACTTCCCTTTCGCCCAATTTGGACACAGGGACAAAACGGTAATTTCGTGTCAAAGCGGGCTCCATATGTTGGCCATTTTGCACCGAAAAGCGTGCCAGGGATAACGGTCTCTAAATGAGATAAATTATAGGTCAAATAAACTCTAAATGTCAGTACAAACTCAACGGTATGTCCAAATATGAATTCCGGAGAGCCGAACACAATTTTGCCCAAAAAGTCAACTAGGGATCCGCCAATTGACGACTTGGTCAACTGTCTCAGAATTGCATGAAAATTGGGTCACAGGACCAGTATGTTACCACGAGTCCAGTGGCGCAAGTTTCGTCGCATTCTGACGAGCGTGCACTAAATGCGCAGGACTTTTACAAAAGTTGCGATACGGAGAATTTTCGCGGATACGGGCTGATTCCGACGCGCACACGCATCCAAATTAGTTTCCGCGAAAACCCACACGTCCGAGTATACTGTGCGCATATTTTGCTATACTTGGTACACGACGGGGCGGCCCATTTGGCGGGGCGCGGTCCGTATCGCAATTTCTGGATTTTGGGAAAAGCAGGTTTTTGGGTTTTTTCATCTAATTTAATTCTACACACAGCAATTAATAAATTATTATATTTAACAGAAAATAAACTAGGTCAAGTGGTCTTCGCATACCAAAAAGAAAAATTGAATTCGGATCTCTGTGGTGGGAGATACGAATCCGTGAACATAGATAATTACCGCAGTTTTTTACGATACCCAGAAGGTGTCGTTTTTTGCCAACTTGGTCGTTATTTTCGCCTAGGTTTATGCGTTGTTCGAGGTCAAATAACATACAGATATTGAAGGGGGTTAAGTGGTGAATGTACCGGTGAAGACGGGGTCGAGTTTAGTCGAGCGAGGAGACGAAAAACGCGTTGTGAACACAAGTACTCTGCTGTTCCAAACTGTCGTGGTTTGTGCGCGCGGTCGCGGTCGCGGAGATGGCCAACGGTGGCGGCTTCGGGCGGCTGTCTGGCTGGCGGCGGCGGTTGCGTGGGTTGGGGAGAGCGAGGATTAGGGTTAGGGTTTGGGCGATGAGAAGTTATATATATATATAAGAGAGAGAGATCGTGAGGGGGGGGCGCGGTGGAAGTATATACGCGCGGATGGATATACTCGGCTTCAGCTGCTGCTGCGGCTATTACACTAGCGGGTAGGAGAACGGGTAGGGCTTGCGGGTAATGCGTTTGATGGGTTAGGGTTTGAATCCAATAAAAAATCCATTTTTTTTCTTTCTTTTTCCTTTTCTTTTTCTTATCCCTTTATTTTCTATATATATATATATATATATATATATATATATATATATATATATATATATATATATTCTAGAAATTTATTTTAGAGCATGCAATTAATCTACCAACTGTCCAATAGGTCTCCTACATGGAATAAATTAGAAAAAATTTATAATGGCTCCATAAATTTTCTAAATGCACAAACACCTAAAATAAAAATTAAATAAATTCTATTTCCTCTAATTTGCTCATAATTACTATAATTTAATTAATAATTAATTAAAAAGGTAAATATGGTTTTTAGGATTAGGGGTTTTACAGGTTACCTATTTAAAGTGTTATCACCATAGCAACAAGCATGGTAATAGTCATATGTTAAGAAATTATCTTCGAAACAGCATCTCCAACTCTATTGTCATGTAATGTATTGTGATTCCTACGTGGCATAAGACAAGTAACAATAATGCTAAGTTTACTACCAAATGCTTACAACCTTCTTACAACCCTCTTTTCTCCCTACTATATGGACCACATTCGGCCCTACCTCTTCTCCCAATGAATGGCTGCCACGTGGCGTTCCTGCCACATGGCGGCCACCCGAACAGCCATCGGGTCCCTCCTCTCCCCCCTCCTCCAATGGACGGCCGCCACGTGAATGCCATGTGGCCGCCATGTGGCGGTTGTAAGAGGATTCTAGACATTTGGTTGTAGTCATAGCATAGTCCAGACAAGAAAATATATTTTCTAGCTGGCAAGATTATATTCACTAGACTACGTACATCTTTCCAACTTCCAAAATAAATACTGTGATTCATTTTTTTTTTCTCATTTTCTAAAACAATCTCTTCTTCTTCCTATTTTTATTTTTTCTAATATTTATTTCATAATTGATAACATGAAGGTGAAGACATTGTCAAGTGTATTGTCTAAAGCTAGACATCCAACTTCACAATGTCTTCTATTACTTTTGTCACATAAGCTTACACACACTGGCGTAGGATAGAGTGGACTGGGAGTGGACTGTAGTCCGGGATAAAAAAAAATTACTAAGTATTTTTACTAGGTATATCCATTAGTAGTCCGCTGTAAAAAAAAAAAAAAGTTCACTAGAATAGACTTTGTCTAGAAGAATTTAAATTTTTGGTTTTCACTTTGACTTTACAATTTACATGACAATTATATTGTAGAAGGATATTTGAATAAAATTTTGCCATTCATACATGGTGCAAAAACATTTTTCCAAAGTCACAAAAGGGTTGGAGATGCTCTAATGGTGGTTGTGCGAAAATGAGCCGGATGTGGCGACTTTTTTCGAATTTTTGGCATAGAAATGGCTGTCGGAGTCATGTTCGGGAGCATTTGTATGGCTCCCTGCATCCCTCTTTTTTTTTCCCAAAGAAGTGGATGAAGGTCACCATATTTTAATTTTAATTTTTTTCATTTTTCATTAGTTAATATTATCGCATTATTAGTTCAATATAATTATATAATTAATTATTATATAAATTAGTCACTAATAATATGAAGTATTAATTTTTAATGTATTGAATAATTAGTTACAATACTTAATTATTGATTTAGCTAAATATTAATTTATAATAACTTAATAACTAGCTTAGGATATACATATTCACATAATTTTCGTGGTATCATCCTACATCATAAAATAGACATTCCAAAATATACAACTATTTATCATATATTCGTCTCGTTGTGTCTTTATTGTATTGTGTTCTATTCGTGTTCGCTTGACATAGATGTCAAATACTTTACAATATTATTTAATTTTAAAAAAAATAATTAAAATAAATAATTAGTTAATAAAATATTTTTTATATTAATTATTAATACTATACTATCCCGACAGTTGCATACCGTCCAACAAAAATCTCCAACTGTTCGAACCATGTTGCTCGCATTGCCGTTTTCATCACTCACAAATTGTGGCTGCCCAAAGTCAACATGGAGTACCTCACTACGATCATCAACAAAGGCAGGACTGCCCTCTATACTGACGAGGAAGCCACGTCCTTGGTATCATACGGCACAATCATGCCTTCGTTGATGATGGCAGCAAGGTACTCCATACAGGCTTTGGGCAGTCACACTTCGTGAGTGGTGGGAGCGGCAATAAGAGCAGCATAGTTCGAATGGCTGGGGATTTTTCTTAGATGGCCTGCATCAGCAGGACTAGCATAGCTTTTCGAAAGTCTCCTCAAACCGTTTATGGTCAAATTTAATAACCAAAGAGTCGGCAGTAGATCCAATCATATCGACATTGGATTGAACTACGATCTTCTCATCGAAGGAGAAAGAAATCTCCAGCAGAGTCACCATCATGTTTTGGTGTTGAAAAAAAGAGCGTCCTTTCAATAAAAACCTTTTAAAAAAAACTACTGCAACAACAATAATTGACAACACTGAATACAAATTTTCGAGTACAAAAGTCTTGAGATTATGAGTGTGCCTATGTTGATCGAATCAGTGCGCGATTCCTTTACTCCAGTGACGATCAGACGATCTTGTGAATGCTCTCGATGCGCATGAATACTAGTGGGTAAAGAGTACTGTCAAAGATATGCTTGAGGCTGATGTTGCATATATACAGACTCTATACGCTCTATGTATGTCTAACTACAAAAATTTAGACTATTTATAGTCGAAAGTCTCAAAAATTGTTATTGTTGAAGTCTCGCGAAAACACTGTCTTTTGGATAAAAAATTGCTCATTTGTCACATTATTCCTACAAGAGCAGCATGGTTCGAATGGTTGGAGATTTTTCTTAGATGGCCTGCAGCAGCCGGACTAGCATAGCTTTTAGAAAGTCTCCTCAAACCATTTTTGGTCAAATTTAATAACCAAAGAGTCGACAGTAGATCCAATCATATCGACATCGTATTGAACTACGATCATCTCATCGAAGGAGAAAGAAGTCTCCAGCAGAGTCACCATCATGTTTTCGTGTTGAAAATAAGAGCGTCATTTTAATAAAAACTTTTTAAAAAAGACTATTGCAACTGCAATAATTGACAACACTGAATACAAATTTTCGAGTACAAAATTCTTGAGATTATGGTAAGTGTGGCTATGTTGATCGAATTATCGCAGAATTCCCTTACTCCGTTGACGATCAGACGATCTTGTGAATGCTCTTGATGCGCATGAATACTAATGGGTAGAGAGTAATGGAAAAGATATGCTTGAGGCTGATGTTGTGTATATGCTGACTCTATATGCTCTCTGTATGTCTAACTACAAAAATTTATAAAATTTATAGCACAAACCCTCGGTCAGTGGGAGGCCGCCACGTGGTCCCACGGACCAATCCGCAGGCAAAACCGGAGGGCCAAATAGAAGGATCCTTCTCAAATTTATTTTCTGTTCTAAGAACAGGATTAGCTATCATAAATTTCTTTGTCAACTTAACACATATTCAAAATTATCAATAAGAACTAGGTAAAGGTAGGATAAAAAAATGATTCCTTAAAAAAGATCCATTTGTTCTAATTCTAACCCTAACTCTAATCCTGATCTTAATCCTACAATCCTGGCTTGATCACAATAAATAAGAAGAATCAGAGCAACTCCAACCCTATTGTTTTGTTATGTATTGTGATTCCTATGTGGCATGAGTCACAAGACAATGTTATTCCTAGGTGGCAAGATTATATTCACACAAGACAATGTGATAGAAAAGTGTTATCAAATACAAAAGTATGTTATCAAATACAAAAGTATTGAGAAGTAAAAAAAATACTTTTTTTAACTTCAAAGATAACTTTTCTTCTTCTTTTTTTTATAAATATTTTTTATTCTTAATTGATTATGTGGCGGTAAAGCCATTGTGAAATGCATTGTCTAGAACAAGACAACCAACTTCACAATGTCAATGTCATGTCATGTCATGCCATGTCACATTTCACAATTTATTTCACATTTGCATTGGAAGAAGTCTTTTTCAATAAAAACTTGGTATTCCTATGTGGCAACAATTTTTTTGTCCAAACTCACAATAACATTGGAGATGCTTGTTGGGAAAGAAGCGAGGAAACCTTTTCCAAAACCAGAGAGTACCTATGAGAGAACCGGATAATACAACACACAAACCAAACACCAAACCATAGAAAAATAATCCACGTAGACACAGAGAATTTTGACGTGAAAAATCCTTGCGAAAAAAAATTACGGGACGATCGGAGTGCAACCCTGAAAAACCTCCACTAAGGGAATAAAGAAAATACACCCTCTACAAACTCCTTCCGATCCAACTCGGATCACCATAACACTTAGAAATAAAAAATAGATCACACCACGAAGATAGAAGACAATAAAAAATTATCCAAAATGATCTCCTCCTCCGAAACGGCCTCCAATCCTTCTTTCTTCTTCCCAAAGTTGCAATGGCACTCTTGCCTCATTTTCTTCTCTTTCTTGAGATGATATGTTATGTATTAGATTAGGAATTAGGGTTAGAAAAATCTAATATATATCCCCTAATCCTGTAGATAATCCTGGACCGTAGGATACAATCCAACGGTGTATAAAATACCTCAGAAATTTTATTCAGCCCACCGACCGAACTCGGACCGACTTCGGTTTTGAGGTTCTGGAACACCACACTGAGTTCGGTCCGAATTTGGTTTTGAGGTTCTGGAACACCAGACCGAACTCAGACCGAGTTCGGACCGAGTTCGACCCGAACTCTGTCTCCCCCTGTACAATAGACTGATCCCCCTTCCTCCCGAGTTTCTTCGACCTCTCGAATGGCTCTCGTCAACTCCCTGAGCTTCTCTGACCACAGACGGCGCTCATCGCACTCTGGGGTGTTCTCTACATAGGTTGAGAATGCCACCCACTCCAACAAATTTTCCCGGTCATAACTATGTGGAGGAAATCGTCATCCCGGTGATCTGCCTGCAGTACTCAAACTTTTCCCTTGGAAGAATCTTTGTGAACATATTTTCTCCGTTGTCGTCTGTATGAACCTTCTCAAGCGTCGCTTTCTTCTTCTCAACAATATCCCACATCCAATGATACCGGGTCTCAATGTTCTTGGACCGGCTATGAAATGTCTGGTTCTTAACAAGGTGAATAACACTCTGACTATCACAAAGTAAAGGATAATGCTCCTGCTTTAGTCCAATTTTTTGTAACAACTAATTCTTCATCCACAACAACTCCTTGCAAGCCTCCTTCACCGTAATGTACTTTGCCTCTTTCGTCGACAAGGCAACACACTTCTGCAAACACGACTGTCACGATATTGCTCTACCAGCAAACATTATCACATAGCCCGAAGTCGATCGTCTCGTGTCTACATCTCCAGCCATATCAGCGTCGGTATACCCAACCAGCTTCGGCTCGTCACCACCAAATGAAAGTCTCCAATCGGCAGTGCCATGAAGATATCGTTGAATCCACTTGACCCCACTCCAATGTATCCTTCCAGGATTAGAAGTGTACCTGCTAACTGTGCTGACTGCGTGAGCAATGTCTGGCCTCGTATATACCATAACATACATAATACTTTCCACGGCTGAGGCATATGAAACCTGCTCTATATCTTCTTTTTCGTCCTCGGTAGATGAAAACTGCTCCTCAGTTAACTTAAAGTGAGCCATAAGAGGGTCACTCACTTTCTTCGACCCGTCCATCCCGAAACGCTGAAGTACCCGGTGAATATACTTCTTTTGGGACAAGTGTGTAGCTTGGACTCTCTCTCTCGGCTGATCTCCATCTCAAGAATAGTCATTGATGGCCCAAATCCTTCAAAAAGAAGGTCGCATCCATTTGGCGCTTAAACTCTGCTATCCTGGTGGAATCCTGACCCGCCAATAACATGTCATCAACATAAAGCAACAAAATGATGAAATCATCCTCGACGAAGTACCTCACAAAAACAAAATGATCCGACATCGTCCGTTCATAGCCATGCTCCCCCATAAATGACTCAAACTTATTGTACCACTGCCTCAGAGCCTGTTTCAGATCATACAAGCTCTTCCTCAACCGGCAGACCAAATATGACTTTTCCTTCTCACAGAATCCCTCTGGATGCTCCATGTACAACTTCTCCTCAAGATCACTGTGGATGAATGTCGTCCTCACGTCCATTTGCTCGACCTCCAAGTCAAAACTGGCTGCCAAAGCTAGCACCCCTGAATAGACGACTGCTTGATGATGGGCAAAAATATCTCATCATAATCTACGCATTTTCGCTGACCGTAGCCTTTAACTACCAGCCTCACTTTGTATCGAGGGCGAGTAGCATCATCTGTCTTCTTCACTCTGAACACCCATCGATTCTTCAAAGCCTTCTTGTCCTTTGGCAACCGCACCAGATCATAAGTAAAGTTGGTCTCCAAGGAACTCATCTCCTCCTACATGGCCTCCATCAACTCCTGTCTGTGTTCATCTTCCATAGCCTCTGCGAAACTTTTGGGTTCTTCCCCCATCAGTTAGTAGCAGATACTCACCGGTGAGTATCTCGTAGATGGTCGACGCTCTCTATCGCTCCTCCTCAACGGAACCACTGGTGTTGGTTGTATATCTACAGCCTCCTTCCCTCTAGGAACTGTGCCTCCTCGGCATGCTCATCCTCCTGAGGGTCACCCTGACCACCATCAGCAGGCTGATGATCAAGGTTGGGAGCAACTCCATGTACTGGCTCCCCCATAACTGGATCCTCTACGATGTCCTCTGGAAATTGCTCGAAGCAAAATAACTCTAACTCAGGCAATTCCTCAGCCTCAGAAGGCATCTCAAAATCCTGAGTGTTGGTCATGGTCTGATCCTCGATGACTACCACGTTCCTACTTCTGTAGAGCTTTCTTCCCACTGGATCATAGAGTCTATAGCCAAACTTATCCTGACCGTAGCCGACAAAGATGCACCGCCTCTTCTTTGGCTCAAGTTTGGATCTCTCTCCTTCGGTACATGCATAAAGGCCTTACAACCAAACACTCGTAGGTGATTGTATGAATGTTCTTTATCGTACCATACTTTATTATGCACACCACCCTGCAACGGAGCACTAGGAGATAAATTAATAACATAAGCATCTATGTAAAGTGCCTCACCCCAATAGCTTCCTGGCAAGTTTGCTTTTGACAGCAAACATCGCACCCTCTCCATCAGCGTCTTGTTCATCCGCTCTACTACACTGTTGAGCTGCGGTGTCTTTGATGGAGTCTTCTGGTGTCATATCCCTTGCTCTCTACAATAAGCATCAAAGGGACCGATATACTCGCCGCCATTGTCCTACCGAACACAAAGCGGCTTCTTGCCCGTCTTCCTTTCAACAGAGGCATAAAACTCCTTGAAAGTGGGCATCACCTGATCCTTGGTCTTTATGGTATAGACCCAAACCTTTCTGGAATAATTATCAATAAATATTACAAAATAAGAAGCACAATTTTACATTCATAGGACCACAAACATCCGAGTGAATCAACTCGAGCAACGACGACTTCCTTAAACTTGGGTGACTTTAGAAAGACACCATATTTTGCTTTTCTGCCAAAAAGTGCGTGCACTTCTCCAACTTCGTAGAATTTAGATATGGAATCACCTTCCTTTTCACCAAGTAGCTCCCTTCTCACTGATATGGCTGAGCCGCATGTGCCATAACTTAGTAGACGCATCAGTAGCTGCGTTAACCTATTGTGCCCCCTATGTGCTCCCTTCCATATAGTAGATTCCGGACCTCTTGCTTCCTCCGGCAATCACCATCGAACCTCTGGAAAGCTTCCACTGACTGTTCCCGAAGAGACTGAAGAAACACTCGTCATCCAACCTTCCAACCGACACCAGGTTGAAACGGATATCAGGGACATGACGAACATCTTTGAGAACAAGAACTGCACCCATATTTGTCCGCAAATGCACATCTCCAATTGCAACCGCCTTTGACACATCTCAATTACCCATCTTCAACACTCCACAGTCGCCTATTGTATAAGTAACAAATAGTGTCCTGCTGTGAGATATGTGCGCTGAAGCACATAAGTCCACCAGCCAAGAGTTGTCATCGCAGGCGAGGTTCATAACTACCTCATCACCTGTAATGATCACGTCGCCTCCATGTGTCGAGGCCACTGCTGTAGTATTCTCACTTTGCTTCTCCTTGTCGCCATTCTTTTGTCTCTTCCAAGCGAAACAATTTCGCTTGATATAGACATTTTTGCCACAATGGTAACACTCTGAGTCATCGTACCGAACCTTGGACTTTCTTCTATTTTTGTCTCTGTCATCGCCAGGACCCTTGATTTTACCCCTTTCGTGGCTCTTTGAAATAAGCGCCTCTGAGTGGGATGTGGGTAAAGTTCCCTGAGACGTCTTCGCATCTCTTCATTCAGTACCCCGCTCTTGGCAAACTCTAGACTGACTACGCCTTCCGGAGCATAAGCGACCACAGACACTCGAACGGTCTCCCACGAGTCTGGCAAAGTACACAACATCCATAGTCCCGGAACCTCATCGTCGAACTTGACTTCCATCGAGGATAGATGGTCAACTACGCCCTGGAACTCACTCAAGTGATCCGTAATAGATACCCCATCTTTGTACCATAGACCCATCATCATCTGGATCAGGAATAATTTATTTATCCCGGTCTTTTTCGCATACAAAGATTCTAACTTATCCCACAATGTGATCGCGTGCTCAATACTGGCAATGTGGTTGTACACGTTCTTGTCAACGAACTGCCTGATGTACCCACACACTTATATATGCTCAAATTATAGTCCTCTTCGAATTTGTTACTGGGCCTCTCGGAATCAAATATCAGCAGATGCAGTTTCTTGACAAATAGCAGATCCTTCATCTTGCTCCTCCAGTAATGATTGTTGGTACCGTTCAGGTTTACCATGCGCACCGGCTTCGCGTCCATCTCTCCTCCCTGGTGTAAACCCCCTGATTTTTCAAGAATTTTTAAATTTGGATTTTTACAATTTTTTGGAATTTTCTGGGATTTTTTCTGTAATTAAAATCAGAGTTTTAATTATTAAATGATTTTTTAATTGATAATAAATAATATTAAAATATTATGAAAATAATATTTTTGGGTGTAAAATGAAAAACTGGACTTAGGATAATTTTTCTAGAATTTATCAGGCCCCGGACCTATTTTTTAAACACCTAAAAACTATTATTTATTTATTTGTTTATTTAATTATTTATTTTAATTAAATAATCCCCAGCCCACCGAGCCCAATCCTACCGGGCCCAGCCCGGCCCAAACCGACCCACAGGCCGGCCCAGCCCACTCGCCCTATCGGGTCGGGTCGGGTCTGCCCGCACCCGACCCGCCGCCGCCCGAACCCGCACCCCCACGACCCGTTCCCCTCTTCCCCGCGTCTCCCGGTGGAGCCGCCGCCTCCGGCTACGTGGGGATCCGCCCGGCCACCTCGCCGCTCCGCCCGGCCACCTCGCCCACGTCGCCGTCTCACCCGGCGCTACCCGCTCCCCCCCAGCCTATATAAACCCTAGCCTATCTCCCCTCCGGCCAACCCCTCCACCACTGCGCCGCCCGTGCCACCGCCTCCCCTCGCCGTGCTCCGCTGACGTCGCCGCCTCGCCCGGCCCCTCTCCTCCTCCTTCCACCTCCTTCCTCCACCGTCAGCCTCAGCCGCAGCCAGTCTCCCCCGACCCCGTAGCACCCTCCGGTCCGCCTCCGGCTGCTCAGCCCCCTGCGCCGTGCTCCGTCGACGTCGCCGCCCCTCGCTTGAGCCGCCGCAGCCCCGTCCCGACCTCGCCGTCCTCCGACGACGCCCCTAGCAGCAAAACCCTAGGTCGGACACAGCTTGGACACAGCACTGTGCTGTGTCGGCGTGTCGTGTCGCGTGTCGCGGACACGAGATACGCTAATTTTCGAGCCCTGTTCAGGTACTTGTATCTTCCTCCTCGTAGCCCCGTTTCTGATTCCGTCTTTTGCGTTGCGAAGCCTGCATGACCCTCTCGGTGCCCGTACAAACCGCTCGGGGCATCGCGTCCTGTGGCGATCGCGAACCGCGATCCAAAAACAGGAAAAACAATGCCCCGATTCACCCCGGAACTGGGTACGCCCCGCCAACCGAGACGACTTGGTCGCGCGCGGTCTTCACAGATATCTGCGCGTCGTTAATTCGGACGTGCGGGATTTCGCAGAAGCTGATTCGGATGTGCGTGCACACCGGGATCAACGCGTATCCGCGGACACCGTCCCGTATCCGACTTTTCTAAATTGTGCCCTAACTTTGTGTACACACGTCGGATCGAAACAAAACTTGCACCATCGGACTCGTAGCGATACGCTGGTCCTGAGACCCAAGTTTGGTTCAATTCTGAGAACGATGACGAAATCGCGTGTCGTGGGCCCCACAGGCCCCGTTCGACGGGCAATTTTGTGATCGACTCATCGGAATCCAATTCTGGAAGTTCCGTTGGGTTCGTATCATCGTTCCTGACCTGTTGACACTAAGTTTGGCAAATTTGGAGATCTTTGACCCTGACACATTTTTTGGTGCAAAGCGGGCCCACATGTGGACCCCGTTTTGACTCGAAATGGTCATTTTTGCCCTTGTCTCCAAATTGGACTCAAGGACAGGTATTTCTAGCTATTTGATATTTTCTGGATCTGATGGTAATGTTTGTTTCAGCATCCGGAGACGTTCCTGGAGATTTCACAAATACCAGAGCTACAGTTGGAGCCAGAACCACAGGCAAGTGTACCTTGCCAAACTTGTAGTTATTGTTAATTATTTCTTTGAATATATACATTTTAACTATGGTACATGCTCAATCCTAGGGCCGTGTGACGTACTTAGTGTCCGATCATAGTCGGGTGCCAACCCCGTACGCAGAGTTGTGTAACTTCACATAGACATGGATATCGAGACCCTATGTATTCTCGTACTTGTCTTATCAAGTACATCAGGACCCAGGACACTTGACACTATTCATGCAGACAGAATCTTCCTGAGATATTTATGGTAATTCTGTGTAGGATACAGGATTGACATAGACATTATATTTTTAGACATTATATGACTTGCTGCATTAGTATTGATCTTGCGTGTCATGGACATGAGACGTGCGATTACATTGGGTGGGAAGAGACACACAGGCTACAGGCTGATATATATATATTTATTGTGAGGCCTCAGACTCTATATCAGAGCTAGGCACTCTATTAGTGTTATATTTATTGTGAGGCCTCAGACTCTGTATCAGAGCTAGGCACTCTATTAGTGATATTACTGCTACCGGCTCCCCGACACAGAGCTTGTAGTGGCTCAGCCTGAGTTCTAGTGATGCTCACAACTTGCATTTATCACTTAGCTGGTTACATAGTTTACCCTATTATTTTATTTATTTTCTGCACTGTATTTACTTTGGCTTGAGCTTTCTTGTACCTTGCTATGTCCCCTGAGGACCTAGATCCGGATTATGTCCCCAGGTATAGCCGAAGAGATCCACCCAAAGATACACCGTACAGGAGCACTTCCAGGAGCTGTACCAGGACCTGAGGACGAGATTGCACCAGAGGACTTCCCCTGAGCATTGGCTGTTCATAGTCGGTTATTCCTGTTTCTATTTCAGTTCCTTTATTTCCTGTCTATTTGATTTGATGTATCAGACTTGATCTCGGATTGTTCACCGAGACACTTTTATTGAGATTTGATAGTTATTTCTAAGATTTGATAGTTATTTCTATTTGCATTACTCTGGCATTTAATCTGTGATTATCGGTTGTGGATGAGATTAGAATAACCCGGGACTTGTAATAATTGTTCTATTTCTTGTTAGTCTACAGCTTAAGCATGCCCCGATGGATCCATTAAATTGGGTTGTCCATCGATGCGTGCTGCTGGCCATTGCCAGGTGTCCAGTCCCTCGATATTTTGGGACTGTGGCGTGACACCTGGTTTACCTGTCAACTCCTGATACCCTTCTGAAAATTCCAGAACCTGGCTCTGATACCACATTGTTGGGAAAGAAGCACGAAAACATTTTCCAAAATCAGAGAGTAGCTACGAGAGAATCGAGCAATACAACACGCAAACCAAACACCAAACTACAGAAAAATAATCCATGCAGACACAGAGAATTTTGACGTGAAAAACCCTTGCGAAAAAAATTACGGGACGATCGGAGTCCAACACTGAAGAACCTCCACTAATGAAATAAAAAGTATACACCCTCTACAAGCTCCTCCAGATCCAATACGGATCACCACAACACTTAGGAATAGAACATAGATCATACCACGAAGATGGAAGACAATGAAAAATTACCCTAAATGATCTCCTCCTCCGAAAACGGCCTCCAATTATTTTTTCTTCTTCCCAAAGTTGCAATGGTACTCTTGCATCCTTTTTTCCTCTTTCTTGAGATGATATGTTATGTATTAGATTATGAATTAGGGTTAGGAATTCCTAATATATATCTCCTAATCCCGCAGTTAATCCTGGATCGTAGGATACGATCTAACGGTGTATAAAATACCTCTGAAATTTCGTTCAGCCCGCCGACCGAATTCGGACCGACTTTGGTTTTGAGGTTATGGAACACCACACCGAACTCGGACTGAGATCGGACCGAGTTCGGCCCGAACTCTGTCTCCCTCTGTACAACAGACTGCTCCTCCTTCGTCTCGAGTTTTTTCGACCTCTCGAATGGCTCTCGTCACCTCCCTGAGCTTCTCTGACCACAGACGGTGCTCGTCGCACTCCGGGATGTTCCCACAAAGTTGGGATACACACCCACTCCAACAATGCTCTCAAAAAGGGCAAAACTTCCTCCTCCCTCGCTTGAGAACGAAAAAGCTTACAAAGTATATTAAACTAGGGTAGTGCTATGCCTACAACAATTTGCTTACAATCTTCTTACAACCGTCAAGTGGAGCCCACGTGACGTCTACGTGGCAACCGTTCATTGGAGGAGGGGGGAGAGGTGAGATCCGGTGGCTGTCCGGATGGTCACCACGTGGCCAGAACGCCATGTGGTGGTCGTTCATTGGGGGAGAGGTGGAACCGGGGAAGGCCTGCTGCTACTGCAAAGTTGATTGTCATTTTCCAGCGTAATTAATTGTGCGAAAGTTCTGCTCTAATGACTTCCAGGTTCCATCAGTACTTCACTTGTAACTAGTAGTAATTGAAACAAGAAACGAAGAGTTCCATTGCCATTGGCGATGAGTAGGCTAGAACTGTAGCAAATATATACTTGTTCTTGTTTCTTTGCTAGCCAAGCCAAGCCAGCACGTATCCCTATGCATGAACTGTTGAATGGTTTCTCGTGGGGGAGGGTGGTGATGGTGGCATTCCCATTGAAGGAAGGGAGAGAGCAATGGTGTCAGTCACATAAAAGAGTGAAGTGTTGTGTGGATTCGGCTCTTCTCCCCGGACATGACGGCCACAGTAATGAGAGCTTTGTTCGAATGGAGATCATTACATTACATCACATGAGAGTACTGGACTGGAGTGCCTGTGCAATGGTGGACGTGGGAGTCAGAGTCCGCTGCGTATTACTAGGCACCCCATGCAACGTCACTCTCTTGCGAAGAATAAGAGGAGGAGGTGTGGCGAAGATGGAGAAGAAAATATTGCACACAAAAGCCATGACAAGTGACAATCTTGATCATGAGTGGCCTGGCTTTTCCTTGTACAAAGAAACAGTCAAGATTTCTTACAATCCCTGGTCATCTCCTTCATTGATAAATGTTGAAAAAATATTACCATCGATTTATGAAATAAAATAACAATGGGTTAGATTTACCGGTCTACGGGAAAGTCGCGCACGAAGCACTGCCCTAAGAGTTTATTCGAGGTCTATGTGCAGACATCCTTTCGAATTCTCCTAGTGGTAAAATTCCCTTACTACCGGTTTTCCGTCACCGCACACGGCTTCGGAAGAATGACCCAAACTTAGCTTTGCCCAGAGAAATAATTTGAACTGAGATATGTATTAAAGGAGGAGAGAAAGCAAAGTTTGGAGAAGAGAGCGGTAGATATGTTTTTATATATACCAAATGTATATCAACAAAGAAGAATTTGATCCTATATATAGTACGAAACCCAACCTAATATACCAATAATATTGCCTATTAAAAGGCCATTGGAACCGGTCAAGAAAGACTTGGTTTTTGCTACTACTATGTGTGTGAACAAAGCAACACACATCTAATTGATAAACATATAGTCCTTGTGATCATGTAGGTACGTAGATTTAGCTTTATTTAAGTGTGAGTTATTATATCATGACTTTAATTTTTCATAGTGCAAATGTATCATTCTGTGCTTCATAATGAATAAATAGAAAATTTTATCTAAAAAAAAAAATCATAGACAGTTCCGAAACCAACTTACCAGGGGCGATATGTTTTTTGTTTACTAGATATGTATATCAGATATATAAGCCCACAAAAAAAAAAAAAAAAATCCATTTCAGCCCACCCAGTGAGTAGTCAGCCGTAACCCAAATCAGGACTACCAAGTGTCATTGCAATACAACGTATTAAGAGAGAGAGAGAGAGAGAGAGAAGGGCGGAGACAAGAAGTTTTGGAAGAGAGGGTTGAAGAAGAAAAATATCATGAAAAAAAAAAACTCTTAGTATATATTGCTAGGATTCTAACCCAAGACTCTAACAACATATCACATAAGGATTACCACTACACTACAACAGTTTTATATTACTTAGTAATTTTTTTTTGCTTTTATTTTAGCCTGGGCTACAGCTTGGGTCAGTCCGCCTTATGCTCCGCCACTGGAGAAAGAGAGAGAGAGAGAGAGAGAGAGATAAGCCGCGAAGAAAAGTAGGCGTGAGTTCCCATGCCCATATACTCTACTCTACAGTTAGTTTTCTCTTTATATATGGCATGTGAAGTTGAAAAATGTTGGTCTTTAGAATTTTGCTTCAGGGACTTGTCATATAACACAACTTCACCGAACTCAACTGGCTTATGGTCAGTGAAAAGAGGTATAAGCTTCCTGGCTGGGTGGAGGTCTCGGGATCAAACCACGGGTAAGATGTGGGGGCAGTGGGCCCAAATGGCATGCAACGCACCGTGTGTAAAGTCCCCTGCGTATCGTCGGGGATCTCAAAAAAACAAAAACAAAAAACTTCAGTGGCACAGCCCAGGTTTTCAGCAAGAACATTCAAGTAACTATACTTCCAATTATGCAAGTCTTGTAATCTATGTCTTATTTGTTTATGATAAGTAATATGAATTGAAGGGTCCATTGGTTTTTTAATTGTTGCTTTGTGTATATGGTATATTGTATTGGAATGTTGTCTGCCATGATTTGGTATACTTGTTTCAGGATCTCTTATTCAGTCTTATCATGCTTCAGCTATGTGCTTCAATATTCTTTTTTTTCTTTTGGGTCAGAAAATATTTTTGAATTTGTTCAAGTTTACATAGTGCTAGAGGTCAATATTTTTATTCATTATGACACGTATCGAACCTTATAAATATAGGTGAAACTCTGCCGAATTTTTGGCATGAGATTAGTAATGTAGTGTATATCTAGTCGAAACGAGTGAGGCATATCCCTTAAAGAGGTTGCTGCTTCGAGCAGCGGGGGCCATATTAATTTTCTTTCGGAAATTAATGTGTGAGGTGCAGCTGGGAGCAATGTGGATGTGGTACAATGCGGTTGCCGTGCAGGTGTTGGCCTACGGGCCGGGATGTGTGGAACTTTAGCGTCGAGTTTGTAGTCCTTCGGACTGTGTTTGTAGGCTTTCGGACCAGAATAAAAATTTAACAGTGTGTCACATGTGTGTGTGTGTGTCACAGATGGGCTAGGGTAGCCTCCATCCCACCCAAATTTTTTTCCTATTCATGTCAGTCCACATCCATTTTTTTACCTCAAATAGTTTTTGTCAGATTCTCATTTTATAGTATGTTGGATATGGTTCTATATTACTCAGACATTGTACCGTATGTACGTACACGATAAGATATTGACATGTCGATACTAACACAACATTCAATTTGTTATAATAATAAAAATCAAAACGTTTTAAATTCACCACAAAGTAAACTAAAATTCTATCTCCGTCAAAGGAGTGGGGGACTACAATGTCTTCCTTGGAGACAACTAGATCAACAATCCACTTACTAGCTAGATCTATCTATGCTCCACGCATAGAAAAAATGTGTCTCCAGAGAAGTTCTGAAGAACGAAATATAGAAAGCTTTGTTGGGATCAAACCGACAGATTAACGAGGAAGAGATATTAGGAAAACGGTAGGTGGCCGTGGAGAAGAAAGCCTCAAATCTCTATATTTGCTCTGATTATTCGATTGGTTACATTGTATTATTGCTTCTCTTATATATAATAAATGTGAACCATACACAAGCGAGATTTTTTTTTTTTATTCTTTGATATACCGTACGTTTACAATATCATAAAACACCTAGTAATAAATTGTTGAGTGCAAACTATACGCATTCACAAAATAAATTGGGTTTAAGATATTGTAATTGTTGTAGTTGTATTCTATACTCATGACTGTGTGCATGCGTTGTGTTTTCTTTGCCCGATGGGTGGGTTATAATGTCCTTCTTTCAAGCACAGAACGTGTGTGACGTATGTTTAACAATAATACTAAGTTTACTACTAAATGCTTACAATCCTCTCTGTTCCCTGCTATGTGGGTCACATCCAGTTCCACCTCTCCCTCCAATGAACGGCTGCCACGTGGCGTTCCTGTCACGCGACGGCCACCCGGACAGCCATCGGGTCTCACCTCTCCCCACTCCTCCAATGGACGGCCGCCACGGGGATGCCACGTGGCCGCCACGTGACGATTGTAAGAGGGTTGTAGGCATTTGGTTGTAGTCATAGCGTAGCCCTATGTTTAAACAATATTTTGTTCTTACCATTTCTTTTTTAATAATTATTTCCCAGAAAAATAATTTTTTTGTGCATGACAGTACGAGAGTATTGATTGCAAGAGAAGATAGGCACACTTACACCAACAAGTGACTTGTACTCCTCTTCCTCTCTCCATGCTTCATTCCTAGTCTCCAATCACATGCAATACCGTCACCTAGCGGAAAAACAAAAACAAGTGCGAGTGATTTTATTGTCCCATACGAATGACGCCGAGAGATTTTAGATTTATTCATATTGACACTTTTGACCATCTCCACTCACAATAAAGGCGAGTCATCAAGTGTTGAGCAGCAGGAACAGTGAAAGACTGATGGAATGTGTTGTTGATCATGGTTCTGAAGTGACACCCTAACCAATCATGACTCCCTGCTCCCTGCAAATGAAGGACATTCAAAACCCTAATGCCCACACAACGCCAAATGTTTATGTCACTTCAGTTCCAAAGCTTTTGAACCAGTAGTACTTCAGCTGAGCTGAGTATGAGCCGCTGGACTGAAATAATTAATCTGATGGAGCGAGTGAGAAGGAAAGGCTCAATATCGATCTCTGCAGGGAAATATCTGCAATTTTGGACGTGCAGCCATAGCAAAGGAGGCCTGGATTTGGCAACCAGAGACTGCATGCAATTGGGGCCCTCCGCAAATCCACACGTCACTTTCGGAGGGATACTTAAAGTGTGGGATGTGCTCACACAAGTCACATACTTGCCAGCCATGGAGACTGGGGAGGGATTATTCTCCTGTGGAATCCGAGTTGTACTATAAATCCAGCATGATCACCTTTGGTGTTCCCATGATCACGTAATGTGTAAAGTGTCACAACTGAATATTTTTCAGTAGGTTGACTGCATCTTTAGTTTCGGAGCACAATCATGTAGAGACTGATTACGAGGAACTTCAGAATTCAATCGATGGTTAAGACTTAAGGGTTACATATTTATGCTCCAATATTCTAACGAATGCATGCTCATTTTGGACTAAGAGCTAGATTCTTGGTAGAATGACGTATACGGAAAAATTACATTGTAAGTAAAATTGAACAAGGGTTACAGTATCCGAAGCTTATTGTTAGAAATATATAAATATACAATCCTTAACCCCATAGGCGGAGCTATTAGTTGGCTGGGGTGGGCTCCAGCCCACCCCAGTTTTTTTGGAAGAGGTTAGTACTATGCAATTGTAAATGTAATATGTACACTGTAATTGTGTGTGTTTGTATTAACATATTTCCGGTAGTAGGAACACGAGTTTGTGCTTGACTAAATATATTATTGGCTGAGAGGCTTCCATTCTACTTGTCTGAGTATGGTCATCCAATACCTAACAGTACTAAATTAAATCGAGTTTGTGCTCGATCTTAATTATTCGAGAACTCGAGTCCTCTAAATATATCGGCACGAAATTGCTCGTCGAATTCAACAATTTATGATAATTGAAGATAGAATCACCTCGAAACTAGCTTGCTACAATTGCACGAGCAGTGTGTCCCAACAAGCTAGCGAGCTAGTATACAACAAAAATTCGATATTTGCTAATCTATTTTGGATCGAAATAGTCTTCGCATGCCCGAAGTGTTTGGTCGCTAAACTTTCTGACTAGTTATCGACATAATAGCGACAGATTATTTGAGCCCAAAAATTATCAATTTTTTCAGACTATTTTGCACATTCTGGGCTCACATAGTTCGTCGCTAGTCCGTCGCTAAACTTTCTGACTACTTACCAACATAATTAGTGACGGATTAGCGACGGACCCTGATACATGTTTGTACATTTGTGTGTCTCAGACGTTTTAGCGACGGAATTATCCGTCGCTAGGTAGTCGCTGACCTGAGATTGTCCGTCAAAAAAATTTCGCAGACCTGTGATTTTCTAGAATTTTGTCGCTAGTATGTCGCTAGTAATTTCGCTAGTAAGTGTCCTATATTGGTATTTATTATTCTATCATTCTCTTTCATTATCTTTATTTGTCTTTGATTGGCCTTCATTTTGTGGTAGATTTTCTTTCCTGGATAGAAGAAGTTGAAGGAGATTTTTGGAAGGCAGAAAAGTTTAAGGAGATTTTTTGAAGGCAGAAGTAAAGAGAGCAGATTCGTCGAATATTGCATCTTTATTCTCCATATTTTTTTTCCATTTTTCATCTTATATATAAAGATGATGTTTTCCTAATTATCTTAAGCAACATGTCTACTTATGAAATTCAACCTATGTCATTTGATAACTTTTTTTTGTCCGGAAATGATATTTTGAAGCACACATTTGGAATATGATGACATTCTGAGAAATAATTTGTGTTAAAATTTTTTTTAGCATATTTTGAATTCAGTCCGGACTAAACTAGAATCCTGGCTCCGTCCTTGCTTAACCCTCGTCTCGTCACAGTTCTAAGAGTCTTTCTATGACTGAGACTTGGTCTATAGGATGCGTTAGAATAATGTAACTATTTAACTTTTGCCCTTGTCAAAGGTCTATAGTTTCGGTGCCGCAGAAACGTTAACACATTTTATTTCTTCTTGCTTAGCAATATAGATGTTCTTGCTTGGCCTACTTGATCTTTGGTTGTTTTTGATTGGGAGAAAATACTACTTGATCTTAGTCTGTGATTGATTGGGAGAAAATACTTCCGTGGAAGTAGAATCTTTTCCGTTAACGGTTGAAGTGTTAACGTTGTTGAAGTATACTTATTTGTGGAAATATAAATTCTTCTGTTTGGTTTTCACTAGAGTTTTCATAATTTATTTGTTTAGTTGTCAAGGTTATTTTTATATTTTTAATAATTATTAAATAAATAAAAAATTAGTTCATTCTACACAACAATTTGTATATAATTTTTTTGTCATAACAACTATTTTTTTTAACAAAGGTTTCGATTAAAAAAGTCTAGGAGAGAAGAAGGAGATTTAAAAAAAAAAATGGAAGAAGCAGAAGAGGAAGAGATAACTCTACATACAAGGTTGTAATCAGTAAAGGTGATGAGCATCGACTGAAAAAGGGATGTCCAAACGTTGCAAGATAAAAATATATGAAAGATATACGATACATCTCCACACATCTTCCTAATAACTATATAACTATAACACACACACATAATATATATATATATATATATATATATATATATATATATATATATATATATGTGTGTGTGTGTTTTTTTTTTCTCTCGAAATTTATTTCTAATGGAGGGAGCGGAAAAATAAAAAGAGTCCATTTTTTATAAACGAGCTTACGAAAGAACAAGACTTTCATGAAATAGACGGCTAGCACACAAAACAACTAAATTATGAATATTTTAGAAAAATACGTCATATTTTCATAGTAAAAATCAAAACAACTTTAACTTTGGATTCTCGCACGAAATAGAAGCATGCCCTTTAGTTATGATTGCTTTCACTTTAGACCATCTAGCATGTGTGTCGATCCTCGTCTCCAAAGATAGTCTTGCTTGAGTAGAAACGGACCATAAAAGCTTTACGAAAAATTTCATCCAGAGCATCCAAATTTAGGTAAATTCCATCCAAAGCATCGAAGTTTAACAATTTACAAAAAAAACTTCTAACCAATATGGAAGAGCATTTTATATTTTTAATATTATATTTTCATCGTCCATTTTTCTCCTTTAACGACGTTTAAAGAAGAAAAATAATAATAATAATAATATGTTCTTAGGAATGAAGTTTTCTCTTAAGAAAACGTAATTCCTAAGGACGTTTCTATTTATTTATTATTATTATTTTTTGTCTCTCTCACTCATTCACTCACTCTCTGGTCTCTCTCTCCAGTCTCTTTCTTCTCTCTCACTCACTCTCTCACTCTCTGGTCTCTCTTTTTTCCTGCTCTTTCTCTCTCTCTCACTCTCTCTTCACTCTGTCTGCTCTTTCAGAGAGACGAGAGAGAGAAGAGAGAGGGAGAGAGTAAGAGAGACGTGAGAGAAAGAGTGAGTGAGAGAGAGACGTGAAAGAGTGGGAAAAAAAAATAGAAAACGTTCTTAGGAAGGACGTTTTATATTATTTTTTTCCCGTTAAACGTCGTTAACGGAGAGAAAAATGGACGATGCGAATATAATATAAAAAAAATTAAAACGTTCTTAAGAATGACATTTTGATATTTTTTTATAATTTGTTAAACTTCGATGCTTTGGATGTAATTTATCTAAATTTGGATGTTCTAGATGAAAATTTTCGAAAACTTTATAGCTCTGACCACAGTAAAGGTTAATGCTCATATCCTCTCCACTAGTACTTCCTTCTCTCAGCGTGGAGATGATGAAATAAGCTCTCATTCTTAGACCTAGACAGTAGATATATGACATTCTAAAGACCATGTACAAACTAAACAAGGGTCGTTTTAACTACTATAACAAAAATGCCATTTCCTAACATTCAAAATGTGTTGTTACTGCATATTCTAAAAAAAAAATTTGATAGGTCTAAATCTAAAGATAAAATTTTTATACTTAGTGCACAGAAGGGGATTGGAAGATGGGGCCAGTGTACAAGAATATATGGCAGGAGGCCAGGGACTCCGATATTCCACATTGTGCTACCTAAGCTCATCTCTTTCCCATTTCTAGCAACAGACATTCACAGGTGGGGCAGTATAGGGATATGTTCAGTTTCGCGGGTTACAATTTTGATGGATGGGCACCCGGCCCCCATACTCTTCCGTCACTTTGTAATAACACATTTCCTGCGCTTGAGAAAGTGAAGGAAGGGTCTCCTCTCTCAATAGCTACCACTATATACTATATGATTGCACTCAGTTCAGGTGGTTGTTGCCACATGTTATGTTGTTATTATTCACAACATTCAAGTTAATTAATTTCCTTCCATGGAGAGGAGCAGTGGAGGCCCTAGTAGAAATCAGCAGCAGCAGCAGCAGCAGCAGCAGCAGCAGCCATGGATGAGTACTGGCAGCAATTATCATCATCATCAGGAGTACTACTCCCTCTGGTGGCCGCCCGGGTCCTACACTTGCAGCTTCTGCAAGAGGGAGTTCAGGTCGGCACAAGCCCTCGGCGGACACAGGAGGGACAGTATTAGTTAATAATCTAGATTTGACCATTTCTTTGTAGGAATAGATCTTGTCAAATCTAAGATCCACTTTAATAAAGTTTTGTTAGCTTAGTTTTAGGGTTGAGTTGTTACCATAGTGGCTATATAAATATGAATGTACTTGTGTGTTTTAATAATCATTAAGAAAGAAATAAAATATTCTCCAAATACATTGTGTTCACTGTTCTTGCCTCCTGAAGGTTACAACCCGCTGCTTCTAGCCAACATCTGGTATCAGAGCCAAGTGTAAGCCAAAGTACCTTCGACTCAACAAAATGTCAATCGTCGAGCACTCGACGGCGCCAGCAACAAAGGAGGGAAGCATAACCTTGCATTACCCGATGCTGACATCTGTCAACTACTCCACATGGACGATCAAGATGGAGGTCTTCATGGAGGCTCAAGGCGTTTGAGACGCCATTGAACCCGCGGCCGGGGTGGTCGTAGAAAAGAAGAGAGACAAGATGGCGTTGGCGTACATTTTTTAAGCTGTCTCCGAGGAGATCCTACTCCAGCTGGCCAAGCAAAAAAGGGCTAAGGAAGCTTGGGAAAGCCTGAAGACAATGTACCTCGGCGCAGATCGGGTGAAGAAGGCAAGGATTCAAACCTTGAAGAGTGAGTTCGAGGTTTTGCATATGAAGGGGACGGATTCCATCGATGAGTTTGCGGGGAAATTGACGACCCTCGCAAACAAGATTCGTGGATTATGAGACAAGATGGAGGACGTTGTCATCGTCAATAAGCTATTCGTCTCCGTCCCAGACAAGTATCTGCAGGTCGTTGCTGCGATCGAGCAGTTTGTGGATGTGGAGACCATGTCGGTCGAGGAAGTGATCGGCCGCCTCAAAGCGTACGAAGAACGCATACGTGGTCGAGGCGAGAGCAACAGCGGATAACTCCTGCTTACTCACGCTGAATGGCAGGCGCGATTGAAGAAAGGCAGCGCTGATTTATCGTCGAGCGGAAATGGGCACTCTAGCGACGACCGGGGCCGTGGCAAGCCTCATGGACGTGGCCACTTGTGCGGCAGGGGTGGTCGTGGCGGCCAAATAGTGCAACACCAGGAGGGTGAGGAGACTCGCGGTTAAAGCTCCAACCGTGACAAATCAAAAATCAAGTGCTTCAATTATGAAAACTATGGGCACTATGCGTCAGAGTGTCGTAACAAACGTCGTGATGAGGAGGCGAACCTTGCACGAGCGCAAGACGAGGAGGCCGCATTGCTGCTGGGAGAGACTCAGGAGGAGACGCCTGACCTCGTCATGCTCAATGAATAGAAGATAGTACCAGACTTTCGCAGTGCTGGAGAAGCGCAGGCCGACACCGATGTGTGGTACCTTGACAACGGCGCTAGCAACCACATGACGGACCACCGAGGAAAGTTCAAGGACCTTGATCAGGACATCACCGGCCGTGTCAAGTTCGGTGACGTCTCAACCGTGCAGATTGAGGGCAGGGGATCAATCATGTTCCAATGCAAGAATGGTGAACAACTTCTTCTATCGAAGGTATACTTTATTCCAAGTTTAAGAAGTAATATATTGAGCCTTGGTCAATTAACAGAAGATGAAAGCAAGGTGGAGATTGTCGGTTCCTACTTGAGGTTGTACGACAGGAACGGCATTCTGCTGATGAAGGTGAGGAGATCACCTAACCGCCTGTACAAGATAGCTCTTGAATCTTGCAGGTCGATATGTCTAATGGCCAAAGTACAAGACCCAGCCTGGTTGTGGCATGCAAGGCTCGGGCACGTGAATTTTTTCGCGCTCAAGATGATGGCAGAGAAGGGAATGGCCACCGGACTGCCAAAGATTTCTCATCCAAACCAGCTCTGTGAAGGTGCCTCATCGCCAAACAAGCACGACTACCGTTCCCTCTGCAGGCAAGCTTCAGAGTTGAGAGGCCACTGCAACTTGTGCACGCTGACATTTGCGGCCCGATTACACCCGCTACACTTGCTGGTAACAAGTACTTTCTTCTACTTGTTGATGACTTCAGTCGCATGATGTGGGTGTATATGCTCAAAAAAAATAGTGATGCCTTTAATGCTTTCAAGAAATTCAAGTCTCTTGTAGAGAATGAATGTGACAGCAAGATGAAGACTCTAAGAACTGATCGAGGAGGTGAGTTCCTGTCCAAGGAATTCACAAGCTTCTGTGAAGGCGAAGGCATACAACGGCACCTCACCGCATCATATACACCACAACAAAATGGCGTAGTAGAGCGTCGGAATCGCACCGTGATGGCTACGACAAGGAGCTTGCTCAAGAGCATGCATGTAAGTATGTGGGGCGAGGCGGTCAGACATGCTGTGCACCTGCTCAACCGGTTGCCAACTAAAGCTCTCAGTGCGCTCACGCCGTATGAAGCCTGGACTGGTAAGAAATCAAACCTCGAACACTTAAGGATGTTTGGATGCGTCACACACATGAAGACTGCAGGTCCTCATCATAAGAAACTTGATGACCGAAGCACGCCATTGGTGTACCTTGGCGTGGAAGAGGGCTGCAAACCACACCGTCTCTATAATCCTCAACGTAGCCAGATCCATGTGAGCAGGGATGTTGTGTTCGAGGAAGAAAGGAGATGGGATTGGAACAATGGTGATGATACCGAACCATAAGGCTGGGTAGATCTCTCAGTCGAAGATCATGTTGTCGAGACAGTGATCACTCCACAGAGAGAAGTGGACGCGGCTATGCACACGCCGGAGGGCACAGGAGATGCGGCAACACCTATGACGCACGGAGCGGCAATGGCATCAAGGGAGCCTACTACACCACAAGTTGCGGCCTCAACTTCGAGCGGCTCACCCACACCAACGGTAGACTCGAATCAGCCAAGGAGATACCGCTCAATTATTGACGTATATGCTAAAACTGAGGAGACCTTTCTTGATCCAGAGATGTTGTTTTTGTCGGTTGAAGAACGGGCAAATTTTTAAGATGCTACACTTAAACATGAATGGCGGGAAGCTATAAAGAAGGAGTTTGAAGCCATCGAGAAGAATGGGACTTGGGTGCTTACTGAGTTACCATCTGGGCACAAACCCATCGGTTTAAAATGGGTATACAAGGTGAAGAGAGATAGTAAAGGCAAGATCCTCAAGCACAAAGCTAGACTTGTGGCAAAGGGCTACGTCCAGCAAATGGAGTTGATTTTGATGAAGTGTTTGCTCCAGTTGCCAGACTCGACACAGTTCGCTTGATCATTGCCCTTGCAGCCCAGCACGGATGGGAGATTCACCAATTGGACGTTAAATCTGCGTTTCTGAATGGTGACCTCAAAGAGGAGGTATATGTAGCTCAACCTGAAAGCTTCATCGTCAAGAACCAGGAGCACAAGGTGTACAGGCTGTCCAAGGCTCTCTATAGCTTGCGACAAGCACCGAGGGCCTGGAACACACGCTTGGACAGCTGGAGCTGGGATTCATCAGATGCACTCAAGAGCATGTTGTGTACACGAGGAGCAATAGAGAGGGTGCACTCATTGTCGGAGTGTACATTGATCACTTAATCGTCACAGGCACAAGAGCAACTGTAGTAAAGGTTTACAAGCAGCAGATGATGCAGAAATTTGAGATGAGTGATCTTGGGTTACTCTCTTACTACCTTGGTATAGAGGTAGATCAACAGGGTGATCGCATTACACTGAAGCAATCAGCATATGCGAAAAGAGTTTTGCAGCAGTTTGGAATGGGAGATTGCAATCCAACCAGGTATCCCATGGAAGCTAAACTATAACTCAGCAAGAACCTTGAAGGAACACCAGTCGATCCGACGCAATATAGGCGAATCATTGGCTGTCTCAGGTACTTAACTCATACTCACCCGGATATTTGTTATGTTGTCAGAATTGTGAGTAGGTACATGGAGAAGCCAACAACCATGCATCACCTGTCACGACCCGCACCCGAAAATTAGGAATGAGTCATGGGTACGTCCAGCCTATGCCGCAGCATCGGCGATAGAACGTTGTCTAGGTCTACTATCTAGCTAACAATCTCACACAATCAATATATATACCTGTCAAGATCTTAACTCCAAACGGAGGAGCAATATCATAATGATAACACAAGTACTCAATCACGAATCTAAGCACGATAAGATAACACAGAAATCTAACAACTACAAGGTCTAAACAACATCAACTAAAACAACCACAATAATAATAATAATACAACATCCTGAATCAAATATAATACAAGGTCTCAATCCGTCTGGGGACATCAGAAATTGACATACCTCGGGGGTAGCGACCAGCGCGACTCTACAGAAATCGATATACCTCGGGGGTAGCGACCAGCGTGACACACTACCGTAGTGCGAGCTATATACTACGGTTTACCAGAGTGGTTAAAGCCCATACGCTTACTGATTGTCCTCTCATGATACTAAGTGTCATGTGTGTGTCAACATATCTAATACATAGTAATGACTGAAAGAAACTACACATGCAATGAATATACAAAAATGTAATGGATATACAGAAATATAATAAGCATGCAAAGTACTGTAAGCAATTTGGCAAGGTATCTTGCCTGGTAAGAAAGCTGCAGGGGTAACGTCCAGGAGTCTACGGCCTCAGAATGAACGTCTCCGGATGCTGAAATAAACATCACCAATATTTCCAGAATAAGCGAGATAGATAAAAAATACTACATTTCGTCCAATTTGGACACAGGGGCAAAACGATAATTTTGGGTCAAAGTGGGGTCCACATGTGGGCCACCTTGCACCGAAAAGCGTGCCAGGGGTGAAGGTCTCTAAATGGGACAAATTATAGGTCAAACCAATTCTAAATGTCGATACGAACTCAACGGTACGTCCAATTTTATATTCCGGTGAGCCGAACACAAATTCGCCCAAAAAGTCAACTGTGTGGCCCGTAAATAGGTGGCTTGGTCAACTATCTCAGAATTGCGTGAAACTTGGGTCACAGGACCAGCGTGATACCATGAATCCAATGGCGTAAGTTTCGTCACGTTCTGAAGAGCGTACGCTAAATGGCGCGATATTTACAAAAGTTGCGATATGGGGATTTTTTGCGGATACGGGGTGATTATGACGCGCACACGCGTCCAAATCAGTTTTCGTACAAGTCCACACGTCTAGGTATACTGTATGCACCTTTCGGTGCAATTGGTACGCGACGGGGTGGTCCGTTTGGCGGGCGCGCTCTGTATCGCAAATTTTGGAAGCTGGAAAAACGGGTTTTTAGTAATTTTTAACCTAATTTAATTTTGCATACAACATCAAATAAAATAATTTAATTAATAAAAAATAATCTAGGTTAGGTGGTCTTCACATAGCAAGAAGAAAATCTAAATTCGGATCTCTGTGGTGGGAGATACGAGTCCTTGAACATGGGTCATCACAACAGAATTTCTGAAATTAAATGAAGTGGTTTTTCCTCGACTTGGCGTCGATTTTCACCTAGGTTTGCGCGCTGCACGATGAAAACGTTTTCATCTATAGGATTTAGAGAGGGATAGGTGGGGATCATACCGGCGAAGATGGAGTCGAGTTTGGCCGAGCGAGGGCGCGGGAAACGAAGTTTGAACAGGAGTACATTGCTGAGTACTTGTTGTCTTGTGCACCCGCGGCATGCGGTGGTCGCGGCGGCGGACGCGGTGAACGGCGGCGCGGGGCTGGAGGTCGGCGTCCGGCGGCGGTCAGGTTAGGGTTAGGGTTAGGGTATTGGCCAATATATATATATATAGAGAGAGAGAGAGAGAGAGCAAGAGGGAAACCGCGGGGGGGTCGGGTTTCTTCCACGAGAACTAGCCGCTGGGGTTGGGTAGTGAATCGGACTTGGCTTTGCTACTGCTGTTTTTGTTAGTTTAGGGACTTAGGGTTTTGGCCTTAGGATTTGGCTTTAGGATTTAAATAAATTCGCTTTCTTTTCTTATTCTTTTTTTTTTCTTTTCTTTTCTATTCTTTTATTTCTTTTACTAATACTAAAATTATTATTGCACTATTATTATTATTATTATTATTAGTAGTAGTAGTAGTAGTAGTATATTTATTATAACTATAATATATTACTATTTCTTTTATTCTTTTCTATTAATAGACTTTATATATATATATATATATATATATATATATATATATATATATATATATATATATATATATATATAATTCGAGGAATTTATATTGGTGCATACAATAAATCTATGAACTGTCCACAGGGTCTCCTACATGAAAATAATTAAGGAAAAATTATAATTGCTCCATAAATCCTCTATTGTGCAATCACCTCGAAATAAAAAATTAAATAAATTCTATTACTTCTAATTAGCTAATAAATTCTATAAATCAATTAAATAATTAATTAAATAAGTAATACGGTTTAAAAATTAGGGATTTTACAATTAGTTTATGCAATCTTGTAATTTTATCTGAGTTATAATGGTTGGGATTTGTCCAGGTGACGTAGTCACCACCATATACTTGTCTTCATATGTGCTTGGTGTTCGTAGAATGGTTGGTCATCTCAGGTGGGTTGGCAAAACGCTTCCGCGACGCGCCCAACAAAGAGGATGTCAGTCGGTGTAGACGAAGAAAGCTCCAATTTGAGAGGAATAAGTATATGATTCTACCTCCAAGGGATCAAAGACTCCTCTCCCTTAAGAATCCTAACAACAGTTGATGAGCTGCCTTCAAGAACAAACTCTCGAGCATTAATTAATTTAAGCTAGAAGGAGCCCCTGGTAGAATGCATGGAGTTCTGCTTGAAGACTTTCATCAGAGTACAAGTGCTTTGGCATGCACCATGAAAGGACCAGCAATGAATACGCATGTGTCATCCCTAGCAACAGCAGCAGCTACACCATGAAAGACCAAATAAGAGTGCCAGGACCGTCTCCTTCAGTAAGGTTGATGTTGATGATTGCGTTAGCCTCTGCCTCATGAAGATGGATTGGATCAAGTATGTGTTAGTTAATCAACCCAAAAAGCTTTTGTAATGTAGTTTTTTGTTTTTTATGGTTGTCTTTAGTTTGTTAGTTAAATGATGTTCCAAAAAAGTTATATATATATATATATATATATATATATATATATATATATATATATATATATATAAAGCATGGTTTGAGATTATATGAACCTGGGTGTAGCTCATGTAGATGAGCCCAAAACGTATAGTAAGTCATATAATGACCATTAAAGGAGTGAAAACGATAATCTCTTATCAGACAAATATTTAATTTAAAGGGAGGGATCTTGGAACTAGTAGAGTATAGAATAGAAACAATCATTAATGACTGATCTTATGTTTAAAAAATATAAATTAAAGTTCTTATGTTTAAAAAAAAAAGGAAATTATGTAATTCATGATGTAAAAACTTTGGATGAGGAGGACCGTGATATTTTTCTCTGCATATCATGTTGAACAATGTTCCTACAAGTTTGAACTTTTAGAAAAGAGTTTGGTTGCCAAACATTTTTTAGAAACAAGGAACAGAATCTAGTTTTTTGTAACTTCTAATATTTATACATCATGAAGTAAAAAATATAATGTATTTTAATGATTTCGTAGATCAGGTTAGGATTGGGTTGTCAGCCTAAACCCCAAACCAACTACTACAAGCATTTTGGCCCATTTCCATCCTCATTTTGCGAACAAGGCCCACAGCCAACCCAACAGCGAAGCTGCACCACCAAAATTTCGTCACATGGCAGTAACCTAAATCGAACATGTTACACGTTGTGGATAAAGAAGAAAGAGAGAAAAGGATGTGCGCGAATTGGTTGACGATGGATTGAAGTTACTAACTTTTTCTTTCTTTTAGGTAACGTTTGAAATTTTGTGCACGCTATATTTTTTTTTTTCATCAAATAAATAGAAAGAATAATATGTCTTCGTGACTTCATATACTGATCTTCTGCCATCCAGACAGAATTTTATCTCTCTTTTCGGTAACCACAATGGTCACTCGAGTTCGGTAAGTTACTAACTCATTTGGAAAGTGAAAATAAAAATATTAATATATATATATATATATATATATATATATATATATATATATATATATATATATATATATATATATATATATATACCCAATCAAGGAGAATGTTTATCATCTTAATTACATGAGTTAGAGGTTTTAATTATAATTAGATAATATTAGATAGTTAAATAATTCCTTAGAATTTATTTATTTAATATTTTAAACTATGTGAGGATATACATACGGCTTAAATAATTCATTTTGAGTCGTTTTCAAGTATCTTTATAAAGAGTAAGAGTAATGTGCAGTTACATTGCACGCACGTAAAAAAAAATTGTTACAAAATTATTTTTTATTAGAATTTAATTATTATAAATAATGTAACCCATGGAATTGAACATATCCAGCCAAAGAGGATACATCTCACCTTAACCACATGATTAGAAGTGTTTGGATATAGTTATATAATATTAGATAATTAGACAGTTACTTAAATTTAATTAATTTTTAAATTTTGTAATTATGTTATGATGTACATATGGCTTAGACGGTTCATTTTGAACAATTTTAAGCCTCCTTATATATATATACTAGTCACGACCATGGGCGATGCACGTATAAAAAAAAACGATGATATTATTAAAAGTTAATAAAATTTTAAGGTATATTAGAATAATTTTAATATAATTTTAATATATTTTAATTATAATTTGTTATAAATCTGTTTTTAAAATTTTTAGTATATGTTTAATTAGATAATACCATGTAAGTTTGTTTAAATATAGTTTTAAAATTTGAATATATTTTTTGATTTATTACATGTACTGGTGGTTTTAAAAAAAAAAATCCTCAACTACGCGAGAAGAAAACATACGCGGTAGTTATTTTTAAATTTTTATAATAATAATTGATGATATACATACAGCTTAGTTGGCTCATTATATATATTAGTAAATTCACGCACGTAAAATAATTTTTTTCTTCTGATATTTATATAAAATTATTTAAATATTTAAATATATTTAATTTAAAAAAATTTATATTTATATTATAAATAGAATTTGTTATATATTTTATTATAATTTAATTATAATTAGTTATGGATAGATATATTTCTACTTTTTATAAAGAGTCTTGAAGACGGTTAGCTATGTAATATTATCTAACTATAAAAAAAAATATTTGTAACTCATGTATTTAAGGTGGGAGGTATTCTTCCTGGTTGGCTGAGTTCGAATCATTGCAGTGTTACTTATAATATATTTAATTTTATATGTAATGTTAATTTTTAAAAAAATAATAAATTGATGATATATATATATATATATATATATATATATATATATATATATATATATATATATATATATATATGGCTTTGACGGCTCACTTTTGAGCCGTTTTTGAAGCTTTATTATATTATGGAGGATATATCCATCCGGGTTGTTCATATTATAGAATCAACCTATGTTACATGGGTTAGATTGTGATTGAGTGTGTGAGATTAAAAGGTGGTAGGATCCCCATGAATTGTTCTAGACTATATATATATATATATATATATATATATATATATATATATGGTGATCGGTATATGAGCCATAACTTATGCTCATATTTCTACATGAACCATAAACTATACACGTATGGACCAATAGAAATATAGTGTACTAGTGCACATGGGTGTACATGGAATATGAGTCTATTCTTATTGGTCTACATATGTATGACTCATGTAAAAATATAAATATTATAGCTCATATTTCGTTTATATATATATATATATATATATAAACTGATTTTTTTTTTTTTGGTTGTCCCTGGACGGTAGTTCTGGCTGTGCTGTGCTGTGCTGTGCTGTGCTGTGTGAATGTAAACTAGATCATGTCCCGCGTTCAAGTGCCAAACTTTATGCTGCAGCCACCCAATAATCCGTTTGACGAAATGCCATTCAAAAATTGAATTCCAAGCATGCAAGCGTACGTACGCGCCCCCCTTTAGCAAGCACGTCACATGGTTGCTGCCGCTGGCCTGTGTCTGGTGTCACTGCCATACATGCATGTATGTTGGCAAAGGACTATGCTATGACTATAATCAAATACCTACAACCCTTTTACAACTGTCACATGATATTTATGTAAGGACCGTTCATTGAAAAAAAAAAATGAGATAAAATTCGATGACTGTTTGGATGACTGTCATATAACAGAAATATTACGTAACAATCGTTCATTAGAGAAAGAGCTGGAACCGAATGTGATCCAGAGAAAAGAGTTCCTAAAAAAAAGTTGTAAGCATTTGGTAGTAAACTTAACATTATTGTTTGCCAAAACTTATGGTCGTTGTGGGCGGTAGATAGTACGTTGAAAATACTAGCCTGTCATATATTTCAACATTTTGCTATCAAATCAATGTTTTAGTAGCTGTATAGTTGTTGTAAATAAATTATTCCAAACTCAAAACTTTAAATAATAAAAATAGTTTAACCGATCAAGTCGACTCAGTTTCGGTTATACTCAATTTCGATACAATATATATATATATATATATTTTTATTCAGTTAAAATCGAATAAATCAAGCTTTTATCTATACTACCATGTCCTTGAAATATGACAGACCATCGATAACAGACCGACCAACTAATTAAGAATATTTTTGGTTCACGACCACAATTCAAAAAGCTAACTTTTAATGCAGATCCAACGATTTTAAAAGTTGTCACTTTGGATTTAGTTTTGTTAGCTTTAGACGAGTTTATTTTTGTTCGATCACCAAAACTAAAACTTGTGTGATGTTCACCATTTCATTTAAGGATTATCGCACGTGCCAATCTGAAACCATTTTTCTATTATTATGAGGTGAGAAAAAATAAATTAAAAATAAAAGTAGTTTTAGGTTGATACGTGAATGTTGAACATCACATAAGTTTTGTTGGGTGAACAAAAATAAACTCGGTTTAGACAATCTTTTTGATGTTGTAAGTATGGCAGCAATTTGATTCAATCTTCGACCATTTTTTTGTTATATAATACACTTATGTAGGCGTGTTCGGGTACCCCTACCATCTATCATACATGAGATACCGGCATCTATATTATGAACAATTCCAACTGTTGGAGAACTTCGTCCCGATTATTGTGTTCCTTCCATATGTGTCATATACCAGCTGCTAGACGAGCTCTTGCTTCAGCAAACCATCTCTCTCCCCGTGATCTTTTCCTGTTAATCTCCTTCATGATACTATCTAGGTTAACATATTGCACCCGCATGATAGTCGAAGCCGCATCACATTCGAAGAACATATGCTTACCAATGAGGTCTTTATACACACAGAAACTCATTTGAGTAGCTATGTGCTTTTGCCACTTGCAAGCAGATTTGAAAGTAAACTTGCTCCTCCCTGTCAATGGGAACTTCAAATATACTTCCTCGGAGTATCGATTTTTAACCGAGTAGTTGTTATTCATCCGCATCCCCCAGAAAAATTTTCTGACTTGACGTATCGATTTGTAATCCACTCCGTCCAAAGCGATTTGCCCTCAATAAACTTCCAGGTCAATTTTAGCCGGGCAGCGTCCCGCATCATATACAGACCTCGGAGGCCTGCTCCTCCTTCACTCTTCGGCCGGCACAAAACCGACCAAGCAATGGCATGTATCCCCCCCACGCCAAATAAAATCTGCGCATATCTTCACGATCTTATCAATCACTGATGATGGAAGCAGATATCACTGTCTTTACCAACTCTATTCGCCCACCAAACGACAGCGTCCGAGCTTGCCATCCTTCTATCCGACGTTGTACATACTCAATAACGCTCTAACACACCGTAGCGTTTGCATAATTGACCGTTAGTGGTAAGCCCAAGTATTTAACTGGCTATTGACCCCTCTCGATTTGTAACCTTCCTGCAATATGATCATGTTGCGGAAAATATTTATTAAAGAAAATACTGTTCTTCTCTCTATTCATTTGCAGACCCGTCAAACTACCAAACTGCTATCAGAAACTTGGGCGCACTTTTGAGAAAAATTCTCAGCGGCGCACATTTGGACGTTCAACTTCGCCAATCAAGAGAAAGTGCGCCAAGTCTCTGTTGGCGCACTAATTCATTTCTTTGAGTATTCTTGATGGACAAGCCTTGACTTTGGCATCGTCTCGATTGTCGTGTTCTCGAATGTCGTGTCTCAACTGTTGTGCCATACTTTGAGACTTGTGTTTTATCTTTTAGTAGACTTTCTATGCTTATTTGTGCGCCAAACCTCCCTGCTGGAACACTTGGTGAAAGTGCGCCAAGTTCATAGCTTGTGTACTTTCATCATTGTGCGCCAACCTCCTTGATGGCAAGATTGATTAAAGTGCGCCAAGCCCCCTGACTCGCGCACTTCTATCAATGTGCGCCAAAGTTCTAGAAGTGTGCTTTAGTATGATTTGTGCGCCATCTTTTGCTCGAAGCACTTTTTGTATCAAAGTGCGCCAGAACTGCCCGGACTAGTGAATTATGCACCAATACTATTTTTGGCCATTTGTGCGTCAATACTGTTTTTGGTTGTCACGACCCGCACCCGGAAAATCGGGCATGAGTCGTGGGTACGTCCAGCCTACGCCGCAGCATCGGCGGTAGAACGCTGTCTAGGTCAACTATCTAGATAACTCACAAAAAAATCTGCCATGACCTCTCCAAAAGGAGGGCAACCACGCAATCAATATATAAACCTGTCAAGATCTCAACTCCAAACGGAGGAGCAATATCATAATGATAATCACGATATACTCAATCACGAATCTAAGCACGATAAGATAACACAGAAGGCTAACAACTCCAAAGTCTAACCAACAACAACTACTACAACAACCACAACATCAATAAATATACAACAATACAACATCAACCAAAATAATATACAATACAAGGTCTCAAATCCAAAACCGGAGACAAATTCGGTGCTAAAAGCTAATAAAAACAACAACAAGGTCCTAGTGATCCCGGCTACCAACCCGGAACTCACCCCTAAACTAGAGGGTCCCTGTCTGCACCATCGACAGGCTCAGGTCCATAAAACCTCGGACACCACTCCTCCGGATACTCTGAAAAATATGTCCAGTCAGGACTGGAGCAAGTACATCTCTAACAGCAGTTCCATTTAAATGATAAAAACTATAAAACAGTTATAGCAAGTAGCAAGAAGAATGAAGCAAGTATGAAACAAGAAATATATATAAATTACTGGTGCATAAAGGTAAAGATGCATGGATATCAGAGCAAGATAGTAATAACTGCAAGATACATGAAATCTAAGCTAAGATCAAGTCCGTGCACAAGAACGTGTAGTGAGTCCAGCATGAAAAATATGTAGTGAGTCAAGTCCAGAAACATGTAAGTGAGACAAGTCAAGAAATGCATGAGAGTCCAGACTATAAAGAATGAACTCGGTGTCTTTGAAATACTTGTTTCGACATGTAAACGGCTAGGGGTAAGTACGGCTCACCGCGCACTGGGTGCGCGGCTGCTATCATTCCAGATTAGACCAGAGGGAGTGATTCTTGATGATTCCAGATGGGAATGTTTACATGTCTACTCGAGTATTTTTCCGCCCCGACTAATACAAGTGGATCCAAGATCCGACATGCAAATCAAGATGAGTCCAGCCTGAACATGAATGATGCCTGTAGGTGATGCCTGTAGGTGATGCCAGTAGTGATTCCAGAATAGAGGCCAGAAACATGAAATGTACGTGTCGCAAGTAAATGAATTCAGAAATATCAATCAGTGTCCCGTGTTGTGCCAGAATAATCAGATGATACTATACTAGAAGCTGAATCATAATAATCATCAAATAATGAAAACTATCAGAGAATGTACTCGCCTGACGTCCTGAGCAACTGGCGATCCGAACTGGATCGCAAGGACCTAATACGAAAAGCAAGGTTAAACAGGTTTCTAATGAGTTAAACAGACATAAAATAACTAAAAATAGGCTTCTAGGGTCGTTCTAGGTCAAATGGGTCAAACCGGTGAAATCTGGGTCAAAAAGTCAACTCTGGTCCAAAAAGTCAACTCTAGGTCAAAACTAGATCAAAAGTTGACTTTGGCGGTCAACCGAGTCAACTACGGTCAAGTCTGGGTCAAACTAGGGTGCTCCTGAAATTCTAGGTCAAACCGAGGTCATTAAGCTAGAAAACTCACAAACTCGCCTCCTTGGGATACCGGGATACCCTCGGTATCCGATACCTCAACCTAGGCCACGTACCCCGCCTAAACCCGCTAAAACCTATGCTAGCACGCGTAAATATATACACATATACATATAAAAATTACTCCAATACTATTCCTAGGCTATTGCTCAAAAATCCCGTTCGAAATCCAATACCTTGGTTATCTCAAGGTATTGAGATACCTCTCTAAACTCAACCCGACTACCCCTCTAGCTAACTAACTATGCATAAACATATATATCTAGCTATAATCTAGGCTAAAATACATATATCTAATATATATATATACATATACCTAGGTGTAACCCCCCTGATTTTTCAAAATTTTAAAAAACTGGATTTTTCACAATTTTCTGGAATTTTCTGGGAATTTTCTGTAATTTAAAAACAGGATTTGAATTATTCAATGATTTTTAAATGATAATAAACAGTATTAAAATATTATAAAAATAATACTTTTGGGTGTAAAATAAAAAAGTGGACTTAGGACAATTTTTCTGGAATTTATCGGGCCCCGGACCTATTTTAAAACACCTAAATAGTATTTTATCTATTTACTTAATTAATTATTTATTTACTGATTATTTATTTATTATTATTAATATTATTATTATTATTATTATTTATTTTATACCCAAACCCAGCCCGGCCCATTAGCCCGCGGCCCAAACCCATTTCGGCCCGGCCCAGACCCTGCCCAGCGGGTCGGGTCGGATCCGCCGCCGCCCGATCCGCAACCCGCAACCCGTCTCCACCCAACCCCCGCACGACCCGCACGCCGCCCGCGCGTCCCGGCCGCTCCGCCCGCCTCGATCGGCCACGCTCTGCCCGCCCGCGTCCCGAGCGGCCACGTCCGCCTCGACCTCCGCCTTCCCCGGCTACCATCGCCCTCGCCCTCACCTATAAAACCCCGCCCCTCCGCCGCAGCCACGACCACTGCCACCGCCACCACGCCGCCCTAGCCAGCTCGCCGCCACCGCTGCCCCTCGCCGCGCCGCGCTGCCCCGCCCTAGCTCCGGCCGGCCTTCCCCGCCGCAGAGCGCCGTCCACCTCCCTCTTCTCCCCCTCCGCTCGACAGCAGCTACAGCCGCAGCAAGCCGCCTCCGGCCGCCCTGAGCGGCCCCCGACGCGTCCCCAGCCACGCCGCGCCGCCCTCCGCCGCGTGCCCCGAGCCCGGCCGCCCAGCAGCCGCCCTCCGCCGGATTCCGACGAGGAATCCCCAAACCCTAACCCTAATTCTGCCCTGTGTCCGACACGAGTCGGACACGAATCGATCCTGGTTTCCGGGTCCCCTTCAGGTACTTGTAACTTTTTGCTCGTAGCTCCGTTTTTGATTCCGCAAATTGCGTTGCGAAACCTGTATGACCCTCTCGGTGCCCGGATAAACCGTTTAGGGCATCGCGTCCTGTGGTGAGCGCACACCGCGATCCAAAAACAGGGAAAAAAAACAGACCCTGTTTCACCCCGGAACTGAGTACGCCCCGCCAAACGGGACGACTTGGTCGCGCGCGGTCTTCACAGATACATGCGCATCGTCGATACGGACGTGTGGGATTTCGCAGAAGTTGATTCGGGTGTGCGTGCACACCGGAATCAACGCGTATCCGCGGACATCGCCCCGTATCTGACTTTTCTGCAATTTGACCTAACTTTGTGTACACACGTCGGATCGAGACGAAACTTGCGCCATCGGACTCGTAGCGATACGTTGGTCCTGTGGGTCAAGTTTGGTTCGATTCTGAGAACGTTGACAAAATCGCGTGTCGTGGGCCCCACAAGTCCCGCTCGACGGACGATTTTGTGATCGGCTCATCGGAATTCAATTCTGAAAGTTCCATTGGGTTCATATCAGCGTTTCTGACCTGTTGACACTGAGTTTGGTGAATTTGGAGACCGTTGACCCGGACGCGTTTTTCGGTGCAAAGCGGGCCCACCGGTGGACCCCGTTTTGGTCCGAAACTGCCATTTTTGTCTTTGTCTCCAAATTGGACCCAAGGACAGGCATTTCTAGCTGATTGATATTTTCTGGATCTGATGATGATGTTTGTTTCAGCAACCGGAATACCGCCTGCGAATCCAGCCGAAGTCAGAACCGCAACTGAAACCGGAACCACAGGCAAGTGTACCTTGCCAAACCCTGCAGCTTGCTAGTTATTTCCTGGACTTAATTATGCAATTATAGGCAAGTAAAGCTTGCCAAATCTCAGTAATTCTTGACATAGTATCTTAATGGATTTCTTGTGGAATTAAATATAAACTTGTTTTAACTGCTTAACCTAGGAAACGAGTGACGTGCTTAGTGTCCGATCATAGTCGGGTGCCAACTCCGTACGCGGGGTTGTGTAACGTCACATAGACATGGTTAACGAGACCCGATAATTCTCGTACTTGTCCTATCAAGTACACCAGAACCCAGGACACTTGACACTATTTCATGAGACAGAGTCTTCCTGAGACATTCAAGGTGATTCTGTATAGGATGCATGGTTATGACATAGACTTTACATTCTTAGACAATTGATTCATAGCTATCAGACTTGCTGCATTAGTTATAATCGTGCGTGACATGGACATGAGGCATCGTGGACATGAGACGTGGGATTACATTGGGTGGGGAGAGACACACAGACTACAGGCTGATATTATATATAAAACATAGTATATATCATAGTGTAATTCATAGTTATTGCCGCTACCGGCTCCCCGACACGGAGCTTGTAGTGGCTTCAGCCTGAATTCTAGTGCTGCTCTCATATTGCATATCACTTAGCTGGTTACATAGCTTACCCTCTTGTTTAATTATCTGCTGCACTGTATTTATTTTGGCTTGTATTTTCTGTACCTTGCTGTCCCCTGAGGACCTGGATCCGGATTATGTCCCCAGGTACAGCTGAAGAGAACTACCCAGAGGTGTACGGTCCGGAGCACTCCTTGGAGCAGAATAAGGAACAGAGGACGAAGTAGTGGCCGAAGATTTCTCCTGAGCACCGGCTTCAACTACACAGTATTTTCATTTCCAGCAATTCATTTCCTGTCTTTTCTCCTTAAATGTAACAGAATAATTTCTCGGATTGTTTCCCGGGATAACCTTATTTGATATTGCATATTTATTTCCATTGCATTATTTCTGGCAATTAATCTATGTTTATTCTGTGGATGGGATTAGAAATACCTGAGACTTGTAACATATTATTGCTAGACTACAGCTTAAGCATGCCCTGATGGATCCATTAAATTGGGTTGTCCATCGGTGCGTGCTGCTGGCCATTGCCACACTTCTCCAGTCCCTCGGCATTTTGGGACTGGGGCGTGACACTAGGTATCTACACACCTTACCTTACCTTACCTTACCTTACCTTACATATATATATATATATACCCCTAGATATCTAACTATCTATCTAGCTATGTATAAATCTATATATATATATATATATATATATCTAGCTATCCCTCTACCTATCCATCTACCTATCTAGATATATACTATATATCTATCTAATATCTAGCCATCTATCCATGGGTTTATATAGATATCTAGATATCTATCTACTAGGTATCTATCTATCTATTTATCTCTAACTACCTAGTTATCTATTCATCTCTAATCTACCTATCTTATGCATCTATCTAGGTATCTAACTATCTATCTAATATCTATTATCCATCTATCTATCATTCTATCTAACTAGTTATCCATTTACCTATCTAACTAACTATAGATGTCTATCTATTTACCTAACTATCTATATATCTATCCAACCATCTATCTAATTATCTACTAATCTATCTATATATATATATATATATATATATATATATATATATATATATATATATATATAAACACCCCTCTCTACCTCGCATTCTGCTGCTGCTAGCTCTTGCTTCCTGCTGCTGCTGCTGCTGCTGCTAAGCATGCTGCTACTGCTGCTGAATTTGCTGCTGCAGCTGCTGCTATGTACTGCTGCTGTGGCTGCTCTCTAGCAGCTGCTGCTGCTGCTGGTTCCAGTCCAGTTCCCCCCCCCTCTTCTCTCATACACACACACACACACACTCCTATATATATATAAATCACTATATATATACATACATATATATACATATATATAACTCTATAGATATACTACTAGATAGATATATACATACACACTTATCTACTCTCTAACACTCACACTAACACGCTCACAAACACACTAATACACACACACTTAAACACACACACACCTATAAATATACATAGCTATATATATATAAACACCTATATTAATATATATGCACACATACAAATACATATATATATATATATATATCTATCCTCACTCACACACACTCACTCTCACACACCCTCACACACACATTCTCACACACACTAGCACACACTCTCACAAACACGCAACCACACACATAAACACTCATACATATATATATAAATATATATACATATATATACACACAAACTCAAACTCATATGCATATATATCTATATCTAAACACTCACTCCCACTCACACACACACTCACCTACACACATACACTAACACCAACACACTCACACAGGCACTCACTAACACACTCACACAAGCACCCACTAACACACTCACAAACACATAAAAATACACATATAAATAGAAAATATATATATATAGAAGCACACACAAATATATATACATATATGTATACACAATACCACAACGCACAACGCTCACAACGCCCCACCAACGCGCGCCCAACGATCCCGACACGCAGAAACACCTATAAATATATAAAATATAGCCCGAGAATTCTAGCACACACTCTTCGATACTAACCCAACGCAAGCACAAACCCGAAACGAGGAAACCACGCCGAAATGGTCGTTCGGTCATTTCGACGAACACGTGGTGCGCGGCTCGGAAAACCTCCTGAAACGCACACCAAACAAACTCAAAATTGGCCCAAAATTTACCCACGCGCTCTAAACGATGTCTAGATCCTATAAAATGTTCTCCCGCGTCGATTCTAGGTCCGTGGCAGAAATGCGCACGCACTTAGAATCGGCGACGACGAAAAGCCCCAATTTCGCCCTAAACGCCCGTTTCTCCGTGACGCGGCTTCTCGTGTCCGAACGGAGACACGCACTCACCCTCAAGACACCCGACAACGTCTACCTAGGTCCGTCTAACCTAGGGCATCACCCAAAATTGGGCCAAATTCGGATTTCATCCAAAATTGACACAAAACCTAGTGTTAAAGTCTCCAAACACTACCAAACTAGTTCCAACTTCCTCCCACGGGTAGGCTTAGGGTCTAGGAAGGTTCTACAACACTAATTACACTACACAAAAATAATTAGCAAGGGGAAAGTTAGGGTTTTACCTCTTGGGAGTTGAAATCCCAAGGCCAAAGTCTCACAACCCCTAGAAATTACCTCCCTCAAGCTCCAAGCCACCAAATCTAGCTTCCATACTAGATCAAAGCTCCTCACACCTAGGTTGGGGAAAATGCAAGGTTAGGGCTAGAATAAAGAAGAAGGAATAGAAGAAAGAAGGAAGAAAAAGGAAGAAAAGCTTACTTGGAGAAGGAAGGAAGAAGAAAGAAGAAGTAGAATGTGAAGAAGAAGAAGAAGAAGAAGAAGAAGTAGTGGAATGAACAAAGGGGGAGAGAGGGGCTGCTCCTTGCTGGTTTGCACGGGTGGGAATGGATGGGGGGCCGGCCAAGCAAATAAAAATGGGTTACATAAGTCACCAAATTCCCAAAACGCCCCTACTCACTTGGTTTCGGATTCCGGGTTCCAAAAGCACTCAAACTAGCTCCAAATCTCTCCAACTAATCTCCTAAAAATAAAATAAATATTCTAAACTCAAAAATAAGTCTCACAGGGGTGTGGGCTGGGTCGAACATGGGTCCACTAGGGTCTGACATGGGTCCAGGCTAGCCAAAATCCTTAAACAATCAATAAAAAATATAATATAATCATTAATTAAATATAAATACAATTAATTATAAATAATACACACTTAACCAGATAAAAAATAAAAAAAATACCCGGCTCTGGAAATGGGGTGGTGACAAGTCTACCCTCCTTAGAAAATTTTGTCCTCGAAATTTAAAGTCAATCACAATCTCTCTAGGTCAAACCCCCAACAATCACAGTCAAGAAATTTTACCTAAACAACATACAAGATCAGGGTCCTACTGGTTGTGTTATCACAGTCTCAATCAGGGTCACTATACTATCTACCATAGCACAAAGAAAATCTAACAGGTACTAATGAAGCACACCACAAGGAATGGAAAAGGACAGGAAGAAGAACAAAGAGACAGACCTGCTAACCCGACACCCGTAGCATCGGCCTCCTCGACCGTCAACGCATAAGCCCTGCCCTGCTGGGGTGTATCCCTCTGCTGGTGCGGGGCATGATGCTGTGCCACAAGTGGCCTAGCTCCAACTCTCTGATCCTGTGCTCCACCCAATGGAGGTGCAGTGGGGCAATCTCGCATCTGGTGAGCAGCGGATCCACAGAACAAACACACCTTCAGCCTCCTTCTACAAACATCCCAAGTGTGTCCTGCCTTCCTGCAGTAGGCACAAGTGGGCACCCTCTGATCCTGACCCTGCTGTACTGCCTTCTGCACATAGGGACGCTTAGCCGGTCCCGCACTGCCACTCGCACTGCCTGAATCATCCCTGCCTCTCTTGGACTTGAGCTCTAAGTCATCCTTTGCTCTCTCAGCGTCTCCTACTATCTGCTCGAAAGTCGTCTCGCGGTCGCTCCTGGTCAAAGACTTGACCGCTATGACCAAGCCCTTGCGAAACTTCCTCGCCTTAGCTGCCTCACTCAAGCCATCTACAAATCTGTCCAGACGGCAGAACTCTGCTGCGTACTCGTCCATTGTCATGCTCCCTTGGACGAGTGCCTCAAACTGGCTCTCCAAAGCACTGAGCGCCACATCTGGGAAAAACTTCTCCTTAAAAAGTCTCTTGAAAGCCTCCCAAGTAAGCCCTGGCGCTGCAATCCTCGTATCTGTGCGATACCATGTCAAAGCGAGGTCGAACATCTGACTGCCCGCTGTCTCTATCTGCATACTGTCTGGAATCTGCGCCAACCTGAAGATCCCCTCGAACTGCTTTATCCAGTCATCCGCGTACAGGATCCATTCTGTACCACGGAACTCCTTGGGTCGCATCCTCTGAAAGTCGATAATACTACCCGACCTCGGATGCTGAATCTGATCTGCCTGTGGCTGAACCTGTGCCACCCTATCCACTGCCGTCATGGCCACCTGGTGGGCGCTCTCAATGCCCAATCTCATCACATCAACCTGACGGTGCTGCGCGTCTATCATCTCCCTGAAGAACGCAAACAACTGTGCGGCATCTACTGGAGCAGGAAGTGGTGAAGGAACCACTGGAACGACTGGGGTAGTCCTCGGATCGACAGGTGAAGGAGGATCCCCGAGAGAAACAGATGCTCCCTCAACCGCAGGAGTGGTGAGTGGAGCGGTAGCAGCTGCCTGAATACGAGCTGGACGAGAGGTAGCAGACCTCTCAGTGGCAACTGCTGGAACGGTACGATGGGATCGTGTCTTCGGAGGCATCCTGAACACAGATCAAAAGAAGTCAATACGGCGCAAGATACGATATCATCAAAGAAGGACAGTAATATTTCAAAAGAAAGCAATTTCAGAATAATTAGATTGGAATTGTTCCTAGTCGTGATTGAGTACACTCTCATCCTAGATCCTAGATCCTATTGCAGGCACGCAGCAGTACAACTAAGTTGTTGTACCACCACGACATCGCACTAATTGCGAATCGAGACCTGTATGGGCCGCCACCAAAAACGTGTCACGACCCGCACCCGAAAAATCGGACATGAGTCGTGGGTACGTCCAGCCTACGCCGCAGCATCGGCGGTAGAACGCTGTCTAGGTCAACTATCTAGATAACTCACAAAAAAATCTGCCATGACCTCTCCAAAAGGAGGGCAACCACGCAATCAATATATAAACCTGTCAAGATCTCAACTCTAAACGGAGGAGCAATATCATAATGATAATCACGATATACTCAATCACGAATCTAAGCACGATAAGATAACACAGAAGGCTAACAACTCCAAAGTCTAACCAACAACAACTACTACAACAACCACAACATCAATAAATATACAACAATACAACATCAACCAAAATAATATACAATACAAGGTCTCAAATCCAAAACCGGAGACAAATCCGGTGCTAAAAGCTAATAAAAACAACAACAAGGTCCTAGTGATCCCGGCTACCAACCCGGAACTCACCCATAAACTAGAGGGTCCCTGTCTGCACCATCGACAGGCTCAGGTCCATAAAACCTCGGACACCACTCCTCCGGATACTCTGAAAAATATGTCCAGTCAGGACTGGAGCAAGTACATCTCTAACAGGAATTCCATTTAAATGATAAAAACTATAAAACAGTTATAGCAAGTAGCAAGAAGAATGAAGCAAGTATGAAACAAGAAATATATATAAATCACTGGTGCATAAAGGTAAAGATGCATGGATATCAGAGCAAGATAGTAATAACTGCAAGATACATGAAATCTAAGCTAAGATCAAGTCCGTGCACAAGAACGTGTAGTGAGTCCAGCATGAAAAATATGTAGTGAGTCAAGTCCAGAAACATGTAAGTGAGACAAGTCAAGAAATGCATGAGAGTCCAGACTATAAAGAATGAACTCGGTGTCTTTGAAATACTTGTTTCGACATGTAAACGGCTAGGGGTAAGTACGGCTCACCGCGCACTGGGTGCGCGGCTGCTATCATTCCAGATTAGACCAGAGGGAGTGATTCCTGATGATTCCAGATGAGAATATTTACATGTCTACTCGAGTATTTCTCTGCCCCGACTAATACAAGTGGATCCAAGACCCGAGACGCAAATCAAGATGAGTCCAGCCTGAACATGAATGATGCCTGTAGGTGATGCCTGTAGGTGATGCCAGTAGTGATTCCAGAATAGAGGCCAGAAACATGAAATATACGTGTCGCAAGTAAATAAATCCAGAAATATCAATCAGTGTCCCGTGTTGTGCCAGAATAATCAGATGATACTATACTAGAAGCTGAATCATAATAATCATCAAATAATGAAAACTATCAGAGAATGTACCCGCCTGACGTCCTGAGCAACTGGCGATCCGAACTGGTGTCGCAAGGACCTAATACGAAAAGTAAGGTTAAACAGGTTTCTAATGAGTTAAACAGACATAAAATAACTAACATAGGCTTCTAGGGTCGTTCTAGGTCAAACGGGTCAAACCGGTAAAATCTGGGTCAAAAAGTCAACTCTGGGTCCAAAAAGTCAACTCTAGGTCAAAACTAGGTCAAAAGTTGACTTTGGCGGTCAACCGAGTCAACTACGGTCAAGTCTGGGTCAAACTAGGGTACTCCTAAAATTCTAGGTCAAACCGAGGTCATTAAGCTAGAAAACTCACAAACTCGCCTCCTTGAGATACCGGGATACCCTCGGTATCCGATACCTCAACCTAGGCCACGTACCCCGCCTAAACCCACTAAAACCGATGCTAGCATGCATAAATATATACACATATACATATAAAAATCACTCCAATACTATTCCTAGGCTATTGCTCAAAAATCCCGTTCGAAACCCAATACCTTGGTTATCTCAAGGTATTGAGATACCTCTCTAAACTCAACCCGACTACCCCTCTAGCTAACTAACTATGTATAAACATATATATCTAGCTATAATCTAGGCTAAAATACATATATCTAATATATATATATACATATACCTAGGTATCTACACACCTTACCTTACCTTACCTTACCTTACATATATATATATATATATATATATATATATATATATATATATATATATATATATATATATATATATATATATATATATATATATATATATATATATACCCCAAGATATCTAACTATCTATCTAGCTATGTATATATCTATATATATATATATCTATATATCTAGCTATCCCTCTATCTATCCATCTACCTATCTAGATATATACTATATATCTATCTAATATCTAGCCATCTATCCATGGGTTTATATAGATATCTAGATATCTATCTTCTAGGTATCTATCTATCTATTTATCTCTAACTACCTAGTTATCTATTCATCTCTAATCTACCTATCTTATGCATCTATCTAGGTATCTAACTATCTATCTAATACCTATTATCCATCTATCTATCATTCTATCTAACTAGTTATCCATTTACCTATCTAACTAACTATAGATGTCTATCTATTTACCTAACTATCTATATATCTATCCAACCATCTATCTAATTATCTACTAATCTATCTATCTATCTATCTATCTATCTATATATATATATATATATATATATATATATATATATATACACCCCTCTCTACCTCGCATTCTGCTACTGCTAGCTCTTGCTTGCTGCTGCTGCTGCTAAGCATGCCGCTACTGCTGCTGAATTTGCTGCTGCAGCTGCTGCTATGTACTGCTGTTGTGGCTGCTCTCTAGCAGCTGCTGCTGCTGCTGGTTCCAGTCCAGTCCCCCCCCCCTCTTCTCTCATACACACACACACACACACTCCTATATATATATATAAATCACTATATATATACATACATATATATACATATATATAACTCTATAGATATACTACTAGATAGATATATACATATACACTTATCTACTCTCTAACACTCACACTAACACGCTCACAAACACACTAATACACACACACCTATAAATATACATAGCTATATATATATAAACACCTATATTAATATATATGCACACATACAAATACATATATATATATATATATATATATATATATATATATATATATATATATATATATATATATATATATATCCTCACTCACACACACTCACTCTCACACACCCTCACACACACATTCTCACACACACTAGCACACACTCTCACAAACACGCAACCACACACATAAACACTCATACATATATATATATAAATATATATACATATATATACACACAAACTCAAACTCATATGCATATATATCTATATCTAAACACTCACTCCCACTCACATACACACTCACCTACACACATACACTAGCACCAACACACTCACACAGGCACTCACTAACACACTCACACAAGCACCCACTAACACACTCACAAACACATAAAAACACACATATAAATAGAAAATATATATATATAGAAGCACACACAAATATATATACATATATGTATACACAATACCACAACGCACAACGCTCACAACGCCCCACCAACGCGCGCCCAACGACCCCGACACGCACAAACACCTATAAATATATAAAATATAGCCCAAGAATTCTAGCACACACTTCCCGATACTGACCCAATGCGCGCACAAGCCCGAAACGAGAAAACCACGCAGAAATGGCCGTTCGGTCATTTCGACGAATACGTGGTGCGCGGCTCGAAAAACCTCCTGAAACGCACACCAAACGAACTCGGAATCGGCCCAAAATTTACCCACGTGCTCTAAACGATGCCTAGATCCTAGAAAATGCACTCTTGCGTCGATTCTAGGTCCGTGGCGGAAATGCGCACGCACTTAGAATCGGCGACGACGAAAAGCTCCAATTTTGCCCGAAATGCCCGTTTCTCTGCGACGCGGCTTCCCGTGTCCGAACGGAGACACGCACTCACCCTCAAGACACCCGACAACGTCTACCTAGGTCTGTCTAACCTAGGACATCACCCAAAATTGGGCCAAATTTGGATTTCATCCGAAATTGACACAAAACCTAGTGTTAAAGTCTCCAAACACTACCAAACTAGTTCCAACTTCCTCCCACGGGTAGGCTTAGGATCTAGGAAGGTTCTAAAACACTAATTACACTACACAAAAATAATTAGCAATGGAAAAGTTAGGGTTTTACCTCTTGGGAGTTGAAATCCCAAGGCCAAAGTCTCACAACCCCTAGAAATCACCTCCCTCAAGCTCTAAGCCACCAAATCTAGCTTCCACACTAGATCTAAGCTCCTAACACCTAGGTTGGGGAAAATGCAAGGTTAGGGCTAGCATAAAGAAGAAGGAATAGAAGAAAGAAGGAAGAAAAAGGATGAAAAGCTTACTTGGAGAAGGAAGGAAGAAGAAAGAAGAAGTAGAATGTGAAGAAGAAGAAGAAGAAGAAGAAGAAGAAGAAGTAGTAGTGGAATGAACAAAGGGGGAGAGAGGGGCTGCTCCTTGCTGGTTTGTACGGGTGGGAATGGATGGGGGGCCGGCCAAGCAAATAAAAATGGGTTACATAAGTCACCAAATTCCCAAAACGTCCATACTCACTTGGTTTCGGGTTCCGGGTTCCAAAAGCACTCAAACTAGCTCCAAATCTCTCCAACTAACCTCCTAAAAATAAAATAAATATTCTAAACCCAAAAATAAGTCTCACAGGGGTGTGGGCTGGGTCGGACATGGGTCCACTAGGGTCTGACATGGGTCCAGGCTAGCCAAAATCCTTAAACAATCAATAAAAAATATAATACAATCATTAATTAAATATAAATATAATTAATTATAAATAATACACACTTAAACAGATAAAAAATAAAAAAAATACCCGGCTCTGGAAATGGGGTGGTGACATTGGTCATTTGTGCGCCAATAATAATTTTTGGCCCATTGTGCGCTGATGTTTTATTTTCTTGCCTGATTATGCGTCAAGCCTAAATTATTGATTTATGCCCCTGTATGTTATTGTTCTCTTTTAGTATTGCTTAGCACTTGATGTTTCTCTTGTTCTCTTGTATCTAGTTAATTTAGTTAATCTTGGTTATTTTCTGAACATGATCTTCTTGATATGGATCTTGATTTTCTGGCATGAGCTAAGTGAATATAAATTATAAATGAACTCCTGAATCTTGACCCGGAACTGATAACCCTGATACTCCTGATCCTGATACTCTTGATAGTGTCTCGAGGTAGCGCACTCATGACTCAAAATTTTATGTAACTGTCCTGATAAAGGCTATTAGTAGCACATGTATTGCATGTTATGTATCCCCGTAGTTGATTTTGATTGTGCTCACCGAGCTACTATCCTGTCTTGCATCATGCCTAAGGGAGATTCCTGAGCACCACGGTCGAAAATTCTTGATAATTGTCCAGTCTAATAACTAGAATAATAATCTAGATATAGAAAGACTTCCTGGCTACGTACAATCCCGGTATCCCAACGACGCTTGATAGATTCTCCGTCGTAAGGGGCATACTTCGAATTCCAGCACACCGATAATTGTTGTACTACCAGAAAAGACAAGAAAATAATTATACCTGATAAACCTATATTATGTACCCGTTCGTCTGGATAACTCGGATAGTCTACAGGACATGTGGCTGTAAGGAATCTCAAACTTCATGTGTTAGTAACTAGGACTGTGATAACCCTAATTAGTTAATGATAGCAAGCCGTAGGGCATGATTGACCATGATTGCTTGATTTCTAGTCTAGTCTAGTCCTGTCCTAATTTAAATTAACAACTGATCCAGAAATGGTAACCGGAGTACTGATTTTTGATGTCCTTATTTAATTACTACATAACTGTTTAGCTATTATTTTACCTGTTATTCTTAATTATTTGTCTACATGCTGATTTTAATTCATAAGTTTGGCTCCCTTGTGGTACTTGATGTTTGGGGTCTAACCCCACTGATTTTGTATGACCAGATTTTGGAGCAGGACCACAGTATCTCCCATACTTTCTGCCTCAAGATGGTGAACACGAGGAGCACCTGAGGATATGAGTGAGTTTTCTTCTTTCTCACCCACTTGATTTTTTACATTATACTTTTGAGGCGTTTAGCCACCGAGCACATGTTTAGCTCGTGCTTTAGGATTTTTGATACTACAGCCTGCGGGCCTACATGTAAAGCATATTCTAGACTATAACTAGAGTTGATCATGTAATATTGTACTCTTCTAGTTCTTCATTCTGGTAACTTGTTTCATGATCATCTGTGTATGTATAGTTTGGGACATCTTACTATTATATGTTTGGTGATCATATATCTTGTAACTTGTTGCTTGCTTGAGATTGAGACACCTAGGATTCTTGACCCAGGATTGCCTGATGGATTATAGAGTAAACTCTCGCATGTCTAGACAGTTGTGACCGTATCTTGGGGTATAAAGTACTCTGATATACGTACCTGTCTTTGTCTGCTTTCGCTCTCCAGTATTCTGGTTCTGGGGCGTGACACTTTATGTCCGCCTTTTTTATTAATTTCACGTAGTAGCTCATGTACCAAAAGATTATTTTTCAAGATGGATCCCCCGTTTATAAAGGCCACTTGGTTTGGTGGTATCAGTTCCTGCATGATGGCACTCATACGATTACACATAACAAGTGAGATAATCTTATATAAAAATTTACAGTAGGCTATAGGTCTAAAATCAGCAAACGATATTGCTCCTTCCTTCTTCGGAATGAGGGTACAGAAGATGTGATTAATCTCCTTCAAAAGTCGTCCCCTAGCCAAGAATTCATCAACTACCTCGCATACTGGCTCCTTAAGCTCCTCAAATTGTTCTTTGAAAAACTTATTTGTAAATCCATATGGGCCTGGTGCCTTATTAGGGTCTGCCATCTTCAAAATCTCAGTCAATTCTTCAACTGTCACCTGTATCCGCAACTTTTGATTCCCACTTCTTGTTACCACCCTCTTACAGATAATATTTGGGAACTCTAAACATTCATCCTAAGCCAGATTGTACAGCTCCGTATTAAACCTAATGGCTTCAGCCTGTATTTCGTGCGGAGACACAATGTTTTTGCTATTAACATCCATTAGTTGGGAAATAATGCTCCTATGATGACGAGTACGAATGACATTGTAGAAGCATAGAAAATCCAGATCCATGCGTCCAACAAACATGTATCCCAAGTTCGACTTAGAATAAATTAAGCCAAAGAGGAAGCCACATAGCAGAATTCATGCGGCCTGAACAGCCACGAAGTAAGGGCCGCATGAGATCCCTTGACACGGCATTCAATTCCTGTCAGAAGTTCTGACACACCACTCATCACCCAGAGCGCTTCGAGAATCGTTAGAGAATCGATGGCTCATAAAAAGATAAAAAGTCACATCAGTATATTAATGACTTCGTCAGACGTGCCATGCCACGTGTTCCCTCATATGCGACTAAGGCCCTATGCGGCCTCGTCATCATAAGGCCAAAGTGTTCATTCGACCAAGGCCAAACGAGAGTTTGCATGCGGCCACAACACCATGCGTCCAAAGTGTCTATAAGTCCAAGGCCAAAGGAGAGAACATATGCGGCCAAGACGTTATACGGCCAAGATGTTATGTGGCTTTCAACTTGCAACCAAAAATAACTTCACACAATTAGTGTTGATTATGTGTCCAGCTGACCGAGTCACGCATACAGAGGAGTTAAAAACAACCTCAAAATCTTATCAAACAGCGGATCCCAATCGAAGCATCGGGGTAGCTTGCCCATAGTATGCGACTACAGTGGCACATATAGCCCATCAACGTGATGACTATAAATAGAAAAAACTTGGACGTTCCACAGGGCTAGCTTTTCTGCTTTAGAGACCATACCCCCCAGACGATCTACGTATGTGCACACAAGCTCAAGAGAGAAAAAAGAAAAAAGAGCATCCTCATTCCCTCGTTGGACCGTCAACGCAGTAAATGAGTCACTGTAGTATTTGATCTCCATCGTCATATTCCCCAGATCAAAAATATTGTGCTTAGATTTTACGTCTAGGATTTGTTTGTACTTTTTGTTCGTTTTTAAAGAAAACTTTACCAAACTTACTTTAATTGCGAACATGGTGACGACTCTGCCGGGATCTCCTTCTCCTCTGATGAGAAGGTCATGACGCAGTCCGACGCATCGAAGCTTGGTTCGACCCTGAGGATGCTTGTTGTACGCTTCGATCAACAATCCTTTAAGAAAAATGCTCTCTAAGGGAGGTGCTTCACCGAGGCTGTCACGCCCCAGTCCCAAAATACGTAGGACTAGGAACACATAAGCATGCGAGCCGTATGTATATGGCAACTCCAATATATGAAAACTATAACATATACGTACGTTGTATTATGAATATCAAATCCACAAGTGGTATAAATTACCTCAAGTCACAGGCATAATCTAAATCTCATCCACAAAAAATCAAATATAATTAAATAACCAATAACTATATAACAAAATCTCAATATGAAGTATCAAAAGATGATAGCCGGGTGAAAATAAATCCACTACCAAACTAGAATATAAGATAAACAAAACAATATAGGTATATCAACTAATAATCACGAAACTCGAAGAGAATACCTCCTCAAAATATAAGTAGCAAGTCCTGATCTGCGCTCCTGCGAATACTCATGAACATCTACACCTGAACATCTACACCTGAAAAGGGACCAGGTCCTCAGAGGGACATAACAAGATACATAGAAGCATGCCAATAAAGTACTGAAAATAAACATTTATTGGGTCGCCTAACCATCTATGTGAATGCAGTTTGAGAACAACTTTTCCAACGCGTGGGCTATCTGGCTAAAATAGGATTGGCATAATTCTCTTGGAGATTCAGGGGCCTACAAAGCATGTCATCTTTTGAACGGCAGAGGCCGCCTGATAATATATAATATATAGTGGTCATCATGACCGCGCATCTCCGGCGGAGCGTACGGGTTACACAAGAAAAGTGCAAAGAAGCCCACACGCCTTACTTGTTGTTCTCCCCACCCTATGCTCTAAGCATGTCACATCTATAACACGATAATACCTCTAGTAACTGCCAGGTCTACTAGCATGCAAAGTTTCTATCGGCAGTTATTCCCTATCGCACGTCCCATACGTACAGGAGGCCAAACTCTACACGCGAGTCCGTGATCTATATGAGACTCACACTCGTGTAGCATATATGTCACAGCCAATAAAACCTAATAATGCCTCATGCTAATGGGGTGCTCTCATAAACTAGTTTAATGCATATACATAATAAAAATAAAATACGACGCCACCGTCGTTGCACCCAAGTTTCCTTGGACACGCAGTTTATATAACAGTTAAAATATATGAACTAATAAGCAGAAATAAGATGCATGCAACATATCGAATATGAATAACAGTACAATGGCAAGGTATACTTGCCTGGCAAAAAAGCTGCGTAGCACCAATAACCTGCTCCTGAAGTCGCGCAGAACAATCCAATATCCTATATACATATAATATAATACAATACAACATTAGCCATTATACTAGCACATACACAACTATAATACACTGGACTCAGAGGGTATGCTAGGGGTGACACTGGTTGACTAACAGGGTCAACTGCGCATCTAATTACGCGGGTGTCACATCTTCAAATGCTGTATCAAAATCAGACAGTCAACTAACATGTGTCTAAGTCGGTACGTTAGTGTACACAAGGTAGACAATTCCTTAATATTCAGGTCATAAAGTCAAGGTAAATATGCGGACAAAATTCACAGTGTCCTAGGATCGTACAACAAATAAACACATATACAGTCATAATTATTATTATCATCTAATTACTTGTACAATACATATATATATACTAATCTGAACAATATACTCATATGCGTACGTATACGTATACGAGTTTGGGTTCTCCGACACGGTCTGGAATCAACCAACTAACTGAACCAATATGCTAAAACCCTACATACAAGCACACATACGAAATAAAAAAGGAGAGGGACAGGTTCAAACCTCGGAGTTAGTGTACATATGCACGAGAATTGGGAGATCGAGGGTGACTGCTATAGGATGTCTTTGGCGAGGGTGACGGGTCCACGATGACGATGATGACGAGGGTAATAGTGATTGGGTTAATGCTGATGATGATGAGGATGGTGATTGGTAATGATGATGGTTAAGGTGATGATGATTGGTAATTATTAGATTAATGATGGTGATTAGGGTGATGATGATGAGATGATGATGGTGAGATAATGAGATAATGATGATGAGATGATAATGGTGAGATGATGAGATGATGATGAGATGATAATGGTGAGATGATAATGGTGATGATGTATGTTAGGGTAGGGATGATGATAGGGATAATGGTGGTTGGAGTCTGCCGGAGTCCGGCCAGGGGGAGGTCCGGCGAGGAGAAGGAGGTTGAGAAGGAAGAGGTGGAGGTGATGTCGACGAGGGGAGGCTGACATGGGGTCGACGGAAGATGAACGATGGTGGTGGCTGCGTTCAGGGAAGGAGGTGATGGCTGCTGGGAATGGTGTAGGGAGGTGATGGTGAACGGAGGCGGTGGCGGCTGGCGGTGTGCAGCGGGGTTCAGCGATGTCGAGTCAGGAAAGATGGGTCGAGCGGTTGCAGAGGCAGGGGAAGACTATATGGTGATCACCGGGGAAGGTGTGGTCGAGGTATTAATAGTGGTGGTATTAATGGCGAGTCGAGGGGGATCGGCTCCGGTGGAGTCGTGGTCGTGCTGGCGGTCAGCGGAAAGGATGTGGCCGCGGTTGGTTCAAGCGGAGGAAGGGGTGAATGTGGGGACGATGGTGGTGGTGTGGCTCGTCGGAGACAACGGTGGGGAAGTCGAGGGAGCGGAGGAGGATGGACGTCGGGTTGTGGTCGACTCGGTGCAGGCGAGAGGGGGATCGGCGGGTTGGCTACGGGGAAGAGAGGAAGTCGGAGAACAGGGAAGAGAGAAGAGGGCGGTGCTCGGTGCAGGTGGAGGTCGTCTGGTCCGGGGGACTGGGGTGCTCCGGCGAGTCCTTCGGTCGGCGGAAGGATAGATAGGAGGATTGTGAACAGGAGGGTGAAGGAGAGGGATGGTGTCGGCTAGGTGATGGGGTTTTGTTATGTGGATGATGAAAAAGTAAGGTAATGTTATATTTATACATGTGGGGAATAAGGTTGGGGGTTGACCTAAGGGATTGGGATTGGGCTTGGTCAACATCTTGGGATTGTGCCTTGGCTTGACATGGGGATGTTTGGAGGGCTATAATTTGTATTATTTAAAATGCAAGGCTAGGGTTAAATGAGGGCGATATTTGTGTGTTTGCACATTCCGAAAATCATGAAAAAAATTTATATAAAGGGAAAATAGGTTTATTCATGTATTGTATCCAATGGTGTGGACACCTTAATGCACTTTTGCATAAAAGCGCCCAAAAATTGGAAAATTGCACAAAGATGGAATTCGAATTAAATTAATTAAAATAATTGCAATTGGTGTTCTTGAATTAATTAGAAGTACATGGGGCTAAAATTAGGTGGGACACAAGTGTCATGGACATAGAGGACTCATGATAGAATATTATCATAAATTGGGTTGCACGAAATGTGTCAAGATTGTGTCTCCAATTTCGATTGGAACACACAAGGATACAAAGTTGAATTTATATAGAATTAAATAATAACGTCTGCGACGAACATTGTGCGACTAAAATATAGCACAAGGGAGCATATTTATAAGTTACACAAAGGTCAGAATAGAAGGCGAGCACGTCTAGGACAATGATGTAAAATTTGTAGGAATGCAATGGCTAGTGTAGTGCTCCAATTATCGAAGCAACGGTAAGGTGCACTATGTGATATAAATATTGTATAATTAAATAAAATACCGTGTTCTATTTCTAATTGGATACAAACTAGCCATAGTTTCTCTATCTATGTCAAGTAGGTCTAATTTTGGGTAAGGGGGTTTACAATCTACCCAACTTAAAATAATTTCGTCCTCGAAATTAAAATAAGATATAATTCTCTAAATTATTCACATTCGTATACAAGGCAAGTCATTCGCAATCTCTTCCAAAATTTTAAAATCTATTCAAATCTATCACAATCACTTTCAAAATTATGGTAACCTCTGTTTAATCAAAATTTAATCAATCATAATATATTCTTGATTTTTAAATAATCAATATCCAAATCTAATTCAAATCCATACAACATCTTCAAGATTTAAATAACCCATACCAAATTTTATACTATTATCTCCAACTATCATAATCTCCTCTAGAAAATAATTCTAATCCAATATTATTCCTATTTTCACTTATGAATTTTGTATTCTTCAAATTTTAAATTTAATTCACATCCTCAATATTTCAAATAGGTAATCCAACAATCAAAATTTAACTTTTAATTCAAATCATCAAATTTGGAATTCAATCCGTCAATGTTTATGTTTAGAGTTCTATTTATTTTTCTCAAGATTTAGATCGATGATTCAACCTTCAGTTTTTAAAATTTAAATCATGTGCTTAAAGTTAGCAAGTTATCCAAAGCATTGGCATAGCTTGCATGATGGAGGGACCCATTCATAATCCATATTTTGGATAAAATACTTACCTGAGGATAGTTTATACTCCACCACTCTCGGCAGTATATTTGCAGCCTCTATCTCAACAAAAATACGTGCATAAGTTATTCTCACTCTCTTCGTTGTCGCTTCGTCTGTTTTGATCGGTTTGCCTATGTGACTTGCTAACTTAATCATCATCGGTACACTCTAATACTCTAATGGGAATTTTGGGAACCTAATCTAGACAGGGATGGTATAGAACAAATCACGCTCATATTACACTCCTGAGACCCATCTTTTTGATATAATCAGCCTGTCGTCAAACGTCCATGGCCCCCTTCAGAATCTGCACCACATCCTCCTCCAGGTCATATCTGGCGAAGTAGAATCCATTTTCTCTCTAGAATAATTTGACACTACCCCCGGCTTCCATACACGATGTATGTATGCACGAATCTGTGTAAAAAGTGGTATGTTACCCATTACATAAAACACGATGGTGTTTCTCTAATATTTTGTCGTCCCTTCCAGATCTTCGGAAGTGAACACAGCCATTTGTCGTCCATCGACCATCACTTGCTCTATATACTGCATCCCTCTATATTCAGGTGGATCAGCATGTCGGCCTGTTTCTGCCCAAGTCTTTCTCGTCCGGCCTATTCCTCCTTGTACCCCACGCGTGTTCGGCGTTGATCAAATACCATTCTACTTTCCCCAACTGGTCACCTCATGCCATATCGTCATCGTGCTATACATGCCCCTTTGTATGGATGAGTCTATCCCCTTACTATGCCTATCGGTTGTCCTTGTGTTCCCCATACCCCTCTATGTAGATATTACTCGAGATTTAGGGTTTATGGTTGGAACCTTACCAATTACCCTTCGGTCCGGAGGACTAGTCTGATCCCCCGTGCCTTCTTCCTGTCGTCGGGTACCATCTCCCATCCTTTCCATCTCCCTTCGTCCAGATGCTTGTCGATTATCACCCGACCTATCCTCTCGCCTATTCATAACCCGGCGTCTACATCTTCGATCTATCGTGGTCCACCCACCAGCATCTTCTCTCCCTAACTCTGTATCTCTCTCCATATTTTTGTTTCCTTCCTTGCCGACTCCCAAACTCCGGGAAGGACAGCCGACGTCGCCATCCGGATCCATAGCCCTAGAATCCACCGTCGCGCACCATCTTATATATATATATATATATATATATATATATATATATATATATATATATATATATATATATATATGAGGAGGGATCCCCATTTCCCTATTTTTGCATTCCCCAAGCATCCCATCTTTTACAGCCGTTGGATCTTGTTTAAGACATCTAATCTTTTATATTTATATATATATATATATATATATATATATATATATATATATATATATATATATATATATATATATATATGTATTTATTTATTTTATTTTATTTTATTTTGAAGAGGTAATTCTGTTACAGACTCTTGGCCCGAAGACCTACAAACTCGGTCCGAAGGCCCACCACATCCCGACCCGAAGGCCCCACACATCTCGGCCCGTAGGCCCGTACCTGCACATGTACCACTGTCATGCCCCAGTCCCAAAATAAGTAGGACTAGGAATACATAACACGCCAGCCGTATGTATACGAACTCCAATATATGGAAACCATACACACACGTACGCTGTATTATGAATATTAAATCCACCAGTGGTAATATACTGTCAACAAGTCACGCACAATCTATATCTCATCCACAGCACAAATAAAGAAATAGGAATAGATAACTGAATATTAAATGTGAAGTCTTAAAGTAAGATAGTCGGGTGGAAACAAATTCACTGCAAATTGACTATACTAAAAACTACTAAATGAGAGAAGAGATCAAAGTCTAATATAAAATGAATGTCCATAAAAGAAATAGCAACTAGAATATCCATCAGCTGCGATGAATCAAAGGTACTCCGAAGCTAAGACCTCCTCAGTCTAGTATGAAACGTCAGGTCCGGGTCCGTACTCCTGTGGATACTCCTGCAAGTCTATACCTGGAAAGGGACCAGGTCCTCAGAGGGACATAACAAGATACATAGAAGCATGCCAATAAAGTACTGAAAATAAATATCCAATGGGTTACCTAACCTTCTATGTGAATGCAGTTTGAGAACAACTTTCCAATAAGTGGGCTATCTGGCTAAAATGGGATTGGCATGATTCTCTCAGAGATTCAGGGGCCTAAAAAGTATGTCGTCTTTTGAACGCCAGAGGCCGCCTGATAATATATAATATATAGTGGTCGTCATGACCACGCATCTCCGGCGGAGCATACGGGTTACACAAGGAAAGTGCAAAGGAGCCCAAACGCCTTACTTGTTGTTCTTTCCACCCCATGCTCTAAGCATGTCACATCCATGACACGATGATACCTCTAAATAACTGTCAGGTCTTCTAGCATGCAAAATTTCTATCAGCAGTTATCCCTATCCGTCGTACGACCTATACGTACCAGTAGCCAGCCGAGTACGCAAGTTCGTACCCTACATGTGACTCACACTCTTGTAATAATAGTTTTATGGCCAATGAAACATAAGGATGCCTCATGATAATGGGGTGGTCTCATAAACTAGGTCGACATGCATATATATAAATAAAAATAGAATACGACGTCACCGTCTTTGCACCCAAGTTATCCTTGGACGCGCAGTTTATATAGCAGTTAAAAAAAGTATGGTACTTACTTAGCCAGTCCATCCCAAGCACAATATCAAAAGAATGCTTCCTCCAAAACAGTCAAAGAAAGCATGGTACTTGCTTAGCCAGTCCATCCCAAGCACAATATCAAAAGTGGACATAGAGAGGACTAAGAGTCGGGCATTCATCTCTCTGCCACGAATTACTACAGGACACGATCTACAAATCCGACTAACAGGTATAACTCCTCCTCCGGTGAGAATTCTAACACAACTAGGTAAAGGTGTAGTAGCAATATTGTGTTTGGCAATAAAACTAGAAGATATGAACGAGTGGGTGGCTCCTGTATCAAATAATGTCACAGCAAAAAATGTAAAAGCAAGAGTAATACCTGCTATGACATCAATCTCCTAATCCATGGCATCCACTTCTAGTACAAAAGCTTGTCCATTCCTCTGTAGAAGTCCATGACTGGCCCTCGTGTACTGATCCTCCTGAGTAGGTAGTGGTGGTCCCCGCTGAAATCCTCCGGCTGCTGGGGGTCGAGGTGCTCCTGGTCTTGTCATCTGTTGAACTGGCTTCGGTGTTGGAAGTGCTAGCCTCTGTACTGGCGGTGGAAGTGCCAATGTCTGCTGTATTGGACAGCATCTCACCATATGCTGTCCGGAACCATATCTCATACACTATCCCAAGCGAGTCCGACATCTCTCAAAATGTGTCCGGTTTTCCACAATAACTGCAGTGGAGATTCTCTGGATTCTGGTATGGTCCTGCTCTGTGCTGATGCTGTTGTTGTTGTGCCAAAGGACGTCTGATAGGCCCTCCTTGTTGTGTCCTTGTTCATCCTTATTGTGTCTTCAGTTGACCTCTTTTGCCCCTGCTGATGGTCTCTTGTAACCTAGCTTATGTCAATAATTCGGCATAAGAGATCCGGGACTGTGAGCTAGTATAGTATTGGAGCTCCTGAGTCAGTCCGTGATAAAATCTTTTAGCCTTCTCCAAGTCATTCGGTATCAGGGCAGCGCTATATTTACTAAGGCGACTAAACTCTGCATCATACTTTTCAACTGTCATGTTCCCCTGCTCCAGATGAAGAAAATGATCGTACAACGCATCCCTTACAGTGTCCGGGAAGTACTTCCTCTCAAAGCACTCTAAGAATTATTTCCAAGTCTGATATGTACCCAACTGACGCTCCATTGATTTCCACTAGTGATGAGCGTTACCATCTAGCTGCGTCCTTACGCCTGTCATCCATAGATCGATAGGTAGCTGTGATGCTTCTAATAACTTCTTGGTGTGGGTAATCCAGTTTGTGGTCTCCTCTGGGTTCTCAGTACCTTTATACGACTTGGGACCCATCTGTATAAAGTCCTTGACTGAACCCACTCTAGCTCGCGATACTGGTACTAGTGCCTGAGCTGGTACAGAAGCCTTTGCAGCCATTCTCTCAAGTACTGCCAAAAATTCTTGCCTCTGCTCTGCCGCTTGCTGCCTCTGCTCTACGGCTAGTGCGGCCGCCTGTTGTCTCTGTTCCTGCATCATCATTTGGAAGAATTGGAACAGCTGTGTTTGGCCATCATGTGGTATCGATAAAGCCGGAAAAGTCCTATGAGGTGAAGCAAAAAGATCAGATGGATCTGGATTGTGAGTCTGTCCATCCGGCCCCGGAAGTCTAGGAGTCGTCGAGGTATCCCCTCGAGTTTGGCCGTTGACTCCTGAAGGTGTGTCACCTCCGGCGGCAGTACATCCACTACGCGAATCCATCTCTCTGCAAGAGGTGGACAAAACGATTAGAAGAAGTACATGAATCAAACAGGATGCAAGCATTTAAATAGAAAGTTGGAAGGAAAGATGAGTTTTAGTCAAGCGTGGTTGAGATCCTACACTCTATTCCTATACGCAGGCTTGTTCGGTACAGTAACGTAACCGAGATAATATATTCAAGACCTGTATGGACCACCACAAAAATATGTCACGCCCTAGTCCCAAAATACGTAGGACTAGGAATACGTAACACGCCAGCCGTATGTATACGAACTCTAATATATAGAAACTATACACACACGTACGATGTATTATGAATATTAAATCCACCAGTGGTAATATACTGTCAACAAGTCACACGCAATCTATATCTCATCCACAGCACAAATAAAGAAATAGGAATAGATAACTGAATATCAAATGTGAAGTTTCAAAGTATGATAGTCGGGTGGAAACAAATCCACTGCAAATTGACTATACTAAAAACTACTAAATGAGAGAAGAGATCAAACTCTAATATAAAATGAATGTCCATACAAGAAATAGCAACTAGAATATCCATCAGCTGCGATGAATCAAAGTCACTCCGAAGGTAAGATCTCCTCAGTCTTGTATGAAGCGTCAGGTCCGGGTCCGTACTCCTGTGGATACTCCTGCAAGTCTATACCTGGAAAGGGACCAGGTCCTCAGAGGGACATAACAAGATACATAGAAGCATGCCAATAAAGTACTGAAAATAAATATCCAATGGGTCACCTAACCTTCTATGTGAATGCAGTTTGAGAACAACTTTCCAACAAGTGGGCTATCTGGCTAAAATGGGATTGGCATGATTCTCTCGGAGATTCAGGGGCCTAAAAAGCATGTCATCTTTTGAACACTAGAGGCCGCCTGATAATATATAATATATAGTGGTCGTCATGACCGCGCATCTCCGGCGGAGCGTACGGATTACATAAGAAAAGTGCAAAGGAGTCCAAACGCCTTACTTGTTGTTCTTCCCACCTCATGCTCTAAGCATGTCACATCCATGACACGATGATACCTCTAAATAACTGCTAGGTCTTCTAGCATGCAAAATTTCTATCAGCAGTTATCCCTACTGGTCGCACGACCTATACGTACTAGTTGCCAGCCGAGTACGCAAGTTTGTGTCCTACATGTGACTCACACTCGTGTAATAATAGTGTCATGGCCAATGAAACATAAGGATGCCTCATGATAATGGGGTGGTCTCATAAACTAGGTCGACATGCATATATATAAATAAAAACAGAATACGACGTCACCGTCGTTGCACCCAAGTTATCCTTGGACGCGCAGTTTATATAGCAGTTAAAAATATATGAACTAAATGAAAAGAAATAAAATACATGCAGCATATGAAATATAAATCATAGTACAATGGCAAGGTATACTTGCCTGACAAGAAATCTATAAAGTGTAAGCGTCCCGATGTCAAGTACACAAAATCAAGAACTAAGACCTCCGAATAAACGTCTCCGGATGCTGAAATAAATTTCACCAACATTTCCAGAATCAGCGAGATAGCTAGAAAATACTACCCTTTTGTCCAATTTGGACACAGGGGCAAAACGGTAATTTTGGGTCAAAGGGTGGGTCCATAGGTGGCCCACTTTGCACCGAAAAGCGTGTCAGGGGTAAACGTCTCTAAATAGAATAAATTATAGGTCAAATAAATTTTAAATGCCAATACGAACTCAACGGTATGTCCAATTTTGGATTTCGGAGAGCCGAACAAAAATTCGTCCAAAAAGTCAACCATGAGGCCCGCAATTAGGCGGCTTGGTCAACTATCTCGGAATTACGTAAAACTTGGGTCACAGAACCAGCGTGATACCACAAATTCAATGGCGTAAGTTTCGTCGCATTCCGACGAACGTACACTAAATGGTGCGGTATTTTACAAAAGTCATGATACAGGGATTTTTTTCGGATACGGGTTAATTTCGACGCGCACACACGTCCCAATCAGTTTCTGCAAAAGCCCATACATCAGGATATACCATACGCGCCTTTCGGTGCAATTAGTACGTGATGGGGCAGTCCCGTTTGGCGGGGCGCGCTCCGTATCATAAATTTTGAAGTTTTAGAAACATATTTTTCTTAATTTTTAACCCAGTTTAATTCAGCATATAACACAAAATAAAATAATCTAATTAGCAAGAAATAATCTCGGTTATATGGTCTTCACATAGCAAAAAGTAAATTTAGATTTGGATGTCTGTGGTGGAAGATATCAGACCTTAAACATGGGTCATCTCAACAGTTTTTCTGAAGTTAAAAGTTGTGATTTTTCTCCAACTTGGTCTCAATTTTTACCTAGGGTTAGGCGATGTTCAACGAAAACTAATATACAGAGTTGGAAGGGGGATAGGTCGTGAACATACCGGTGAAGATGGATCAGAATTTGGTCATGAGATAAAACGGAAAACAGTACGGGAAGTCGGGGTCGTCGCAGCAGTTTCGGACACGGTGCTCGCACGAGTGACGCGAATGTCGACGGCGGTGCGGGTCCAGGCGGCTGCGCGGGGGCTCTGGGATGCTCCGGCGGTCGGGGCGGTCTCAGGGTCGACGTGGATTGGAGAGGAATAAGTTTAGGGTTAGGGTTTATAAGATTATATAGAGAGAGAGAGCAGGGCGCGGGGTCTCGTTCGGGGGCGGGTGCGGCAGGGCTCAGGGAAACTAGCGGTTGGGGTCTGGCTCTGGGCTCTGGTTCAATTAGATTAGAATTTGCTTAGTTTAGTTTTTTTCAATTCTTTTCTTTATACCATTATATATATATATATATATATATATATATATATATATATATATATATATATATATATATATATATATATATATATATATATATATATATAATTCCAAAAAAAAAATTTATTAGTACCTTCTAAATTCTATCATCCTTTTTACAAAGTTCCTTAAAATAAATTAAAAATAAAAATTATAGTTTTTGTTCAACAATTTCTAAATGTATAGCTACCTAGTAATTAAAATTCAATAGATTATATTTTCTATTTGGCTAAGAGATACTATAAATAATTATTGTTTAAAATTAGGGGTTTTACAACCACACATGTACTGCATCAATCACCAACACACCACCTAATTCCCCTTTGGCGCCCCAGAGGCTCGAACCCGCAACCACCTGGGTAATATGTATCGGTCTTAACCACTAGGCTAGACGTCATTTGCTATATATATATATATATATATATATATATATATATATATATGTGTGTGTGTGTGTGTGTGTGTGTGTGTGTGTGTGTGTGTTCCGCGGTAACCCCCTTCCCTTTGTTGGTCGGATCAGGGGACCTGCGTGGGGCCCCCGCGTCAGCCCATTTGATCCAACAGACGAGGGTGCGGGGGGCTCCCCCCGCGAGGCTCCCTCGCGGGACTCCCTATCCAGACCACATATATATATATATATCGCACCTGCAACTCCCTCTCCCACAACCCTCATCGTCACTTGTAATCTCTCGTTCGCCCTCTCCGCCATTTATAGTGTCTTCTCTCTCCATCTACCATCATTTAACTTGCAAAATGAATGATAGTTCATTATATTAATTTATAAATTAAAAAAATCATGGTGTCAAGTTGTAAAATTTGAAAACAAGTGGCACATATGTGATAATTAGTGGTATTTAACTTCTTCTTTTTTATGTATAACTGGTCACTGGGGGTGAGCATTCGGTTTATTCGATTTTCAACCAAACCAAAATAGTCAAAACCAAATAAACCGAAACTCCAAAAACCCGGAATCGAAATCGAATCGAAATTAGCCAAAATCGAATCTGAATCGAATAGTCGATTCAGTTTATTCGGCTTGTTCGATTGTAATCATGGTTAAATTATATTAAAAATTATAAACTTTATACACACATTTGTTGTACTTCAAAGTTGTGTCCAAAATTGGACTAGATGTTAAATATTAAAGTTGGATTTTAAAACACAAACATAGAATTGTTGTTTTCAAAATATATAATTTTTTAATCACAAAATATGCATATAAATTAGGATATTTATATGATTGCAAAAGCCTTATTCGATTTTGGGCCTTGGATTGAAACCGAAATCGAACCCAAAACCAAAATAAAAATCAAAATCGAATAAGATATTTTAGTATTTTCAAAACAAAAATCGAATCAAACTTTTTTTAAAAACGAACCGAATTCGTTTTTCGGTCCAAAACCGAATAATGTTCACTTCTACTGGTCATTATTAACTGACATTGTCATACCAAGATCTCCTCATATTTATTTAATTATAAATTAACCTACAGCTTGATTTTTAGAAATTCTCATATAATTCATCGGTGGGCTTCAAATGTGGATTTGAGGCTCTATGCAGTGTTTTAAAAATCAGACCAGACCGACCGGTTCAACCGGTTGACAACTGAACCGACAACTTTTTTGATCCGGTTCAATATTGACCTACTTATTTTTCAAAATTTTACTATAAATAAATATTTTTATAAAAATTAATGTACATACAAAATTAAATTTGAATCACTCAGATTAATCCAGTAATTGAACCACTGGTTGATCAACTCAGTGTCTTAGTCGAATCGATTTTCGGTTGGATTTTTAAAACGCTGGTTCTACGAACTCGCGAAGAATTTGCCGTCAACTCAGAACAAATCATAAGATGATCGATAGAAGTGATGAAGGGACTGACGACAGAGGGTGCCTGCCCTACCCTCAAATGGGACCCACGCCTCCATGTCAACATGGGACCCATGCTAAAATCTCCTCCACCTGCCATTGTCCAAGAAAACAGGGTGGTGGTGTATGAATCTATGGGCGAACTCATCCAATGGTACGGTGGTCTTTGTGTGAATAAAATAAAGAAATAAATGAGGCTTTGTTTTGTGTTCCTTCCTAGCAAATTCCGGGGGCTGGGGGGCGGGATTGAGACTGCTGGAGTGGCCAGGTTCTCCCCCCTTTGAGAAAACAATTGACAAATTTACGGAGTGCCAAACGGGTCCACTCCAACTCTTTTATGTATGATTTTTGTATTTGAAACTTGATATTTTGGCCTACCTATTTCCTTTTTTTTCTTTTTGCCCCCTTGCAAAACTAACACTCCTCTCCAACAATGGAATCTATGTTTTTATTAATTCTAGATTTTTATTTGAATTTTGGATTAAACCCAATACCATTAGCTTTTGAGTTTAAATTTTTTGAACAGAAAATTTGAGAGAGAAAGAGAGGTAGGATTGGACATACAGGTCTATGATTCGCAATTTCGATCGGTCCGAACTGTAAATTATCTAAACAATCCGGTTCCTAAAATTTTTTTAAAAAAATTTACTTACCTCCCACTTTATTTATCCATATTAAGGATGCACCCCACATTGTTTCAATAATGTACAAGTTCCTCCACTTTTGACGGAATCCGTCAAGTGATGACGGTCAACTGTTTTAACCAAAAAAAATTGACCAAAATGTCATTTATTTCTTCTTCCTCTTTCCTCTCATCCCCTTCCCCCACGGATAGGCTACCGCCGCCGCTCCCCCCTCCCGCTCCCCCCCCCCCCTTCCACTGAATTAATTCTAATATGATTAGCTCTTGAGTTTGAACTTTTAAATATTTAATAACGATATTTGAGGGTAATTTTGAAAGCTATCTCTACAGTTGAATTTTGAAAAGCAACAATCCCCACATTAGGCTTGAAAATAATGCAGACTAATAATACACTTCTTCTTCTTCTTCTTTTAGAAAAGTAGTTTCAAAATTGTCAAGCTCCAGTTCCGCATAACCGAACGTACTCGTTGGACGTAATATCGTGCGAACCTAAGTTACGTTCGCACAAGGCAATCACCAAACGGAAGATGGAACACTAAGTTGCAGAGTCGTCGCACATAAAGTCCCCAAGCTTAAAATGTTGAATCAACACAAGTATATAAAGAAATAATTTTTTTTATTGAAAATAAAATAGAAGTTACAATGGCACTAGGCGAAGAATACAATCGCTCAGTCTCTCTCCCTCCCAATACATCAATTCATGCCACGAGAATTACAACTTGAGAACGATATAATAGATGATGTTCCATACATTATGTCTCATATACAAAAGAAAATCTTTGTCGCAGTTGTACGCCTCGAGTCGCCAATGAAACTTTACGCCTTGGCCCAGTCCGAGCTACACCCCGCACCCTGCACGCAATATGGTGGGGTATCAGTACATAGAAATACATTTGTGGGGAGGCCTCTGGCCCACTGTATAAAACCAAAAGTACATTATTTGAGTGCACATAATTATTATATTGTCTTTCTAGTCTTGTCTTGGGATCAGTTTTATAGCATATGATAAGAAAATAGACTTGTGTCGTAGGCATGAGCGTGTCATGCAATAAACATGTAACATGAGTTCAACTTACCACACTTATCATCCGTCATTTCCTGTCAGATACAACAATGATAACCAAATATATACTATGAAACAAAAGAACATGTATTTAAACTCAAAGTATCTTGAACGTATCCCTACAGAAAATGTGTGAGGCTCAAATATATGTAGTATGCAGTGCATCCATTGTCTTGTTCAACTAATGACCTGCACGCGGATTGCCGCTAGCATGCCGACTTAGCCTGTATTGGTGTCACTGGCACCACAAGTCATCTTGGACTGTAGCCTGATTTAGACGAAGATTCCTGCAGCACGAATAGCGGGCCCCGCTGTAATTATCTTGAATTTCTTAGTGCTAGTGCTTCAGCTAGCATGGCTACGCTAGCTAGGTTAGACGAAGATCCCTACTGTCACGACCCAATTCCTTAGAATCGTTTGAGGCGTCCCCCGAACCGTGACCGCCGTACGGGCCTGGTGTTGCGCCCGTACAAGGCTTTAATGATTTGCATAACAAGCACATATTCAGAGTACGCAGATAAATTAAAACACAGATTTAAAACATGGAAAAGTTTTCTTTATTGATAATAAATATCTATTACAAACTCCTGAACGAGTCAGCTAATATGCCGAACGGCTTACAAAAGTGTTGACTCAAAATGAGATAGCAGTCCTGTACATTACATCCCTTTATAAACTCAAAATAATAAAGACCTCCAGGCTGGAGGATAGCTTTGCCACGGAGCTGCATTTGTGTATGAAGAGTCGCAGCTTCGGACTTCAAAAGGCTTCAAGGGCGCGGTGAAGATGCGCCAACAGCTGGACTGGATCGGGAAGACGACTTCGGCTCCTCGCTCGGTTCGCCTTGGTGCGGAGAACCTGTTTCAACGAGGGTCAGCATATCGAAACATGCTGGTGAAGGCGAGCTAGCCTGACTATACCAATCAACACGTTGTTTTAATGAAGCATGCATATTTGTGGGTTTCTATCTTGCCTTAGTTCATTTACAAGTAAGCAGCATATAGAATTTACTGAAATGAACGTGCCACCGTTCGGTGGATTTTACCTGCCCGTCTGAATTACCTGCACAATACTTACCATGCCTTCCCTGCCACGAAGACACAAGTTAGTTTGCAACAGGTTTAAATATACAAGAGATCACTGGCGTGATGCCACAATGGACAATAGTTACTGGCGGGAATGGTATGCAGCGAATGAACAAGGAGCGCTACCTGACACCCCGTCCAGCACAATGGACTATACAATAGAGTTCCGTCCGGACCGGATCGGTGCCAGTGCCCCAGCGACCGTCCGCAGGAACTAATGACCTTGTGCACAAGTTGTCCGTGATCGAACAATTCGTTTACTTAGTTAACAGTTCATGCTTTTGAGGCAACAAGAGTACAAGACAAGCAATTGTACAAGACAAGCAATAATTCATAATTTATTCCCAAGCGAACAAGCATGCCATTAAGTATCCGTTCGTACAGTTTATTGACAAGCATATATACCAAGTCTATTCTCTTTTATCTTGGTTTCTTTTATTATTACTTGGTATCGTTTGATCGGGGCAAAGGAGATTGCAGATTATTAGATGTGAAGCTTGGAAACAGGGCTAGCTAATCGGGTTGGTAGCCACTCACTTGGTTGGAAGGAAAGGAGAAGGAAAGAGGCACTTCACGACTCCGCTCGCAAGCCACCTACTGCTCGTTCACCTGCACACGAACAGCTCGATTAATACTTCTTCCTCTCTTTCCATTCTCAGAATTAAAGTGCAGTTCAATGAACGAAAACAATAAAAACCATCAAAATCGTTCAAGGAAAACAAGCAAATCCCAAAATCAACTCAAGCACGAAAGCAACAAGCGACATCGAAAACCGAGGCAATAAAAGATAGCAGCGGAGAGGTCCCTCCTGACTCTGCCGCTAAGCCGATCCTTGGGGCGCAGTCCACTGAATATGGGAATCGATTCCGAAGAAATAAATCCATAACGAGGACGAGTTCTTAATTCAATCTATCCCGATCGAACGATACCGTCTTGTGTTTCTTAGCCGCGATCTCCGCACCGGGAGAACGGGGCGCTACATCCTACCCAACTAATTGAAAGTTTCGTCCCGAAACTTAAGAATAGGACCTACCGTTAGGGATTAGTGCGTTCAGGACGGCGATCATGACTCAAGGAACAATTACGAACAGAATGGTCTGATCCGCCACAGGCTAGGCATAACCCAAGTTTCAGGCGACAATTATCCTTCGTATGCCCCGGCTTGTTACAGAAGTAACACAGTTGCCCTGGTTTCCCTCTTTGTGGACCACCGTTGTTTCGGCGCTTTGCAGCAGTATTTCCTCTGTCGTTGCTTTGGCGTTTGTGAGATGTATGCACAGCGCCGGCAGGAACGTGAGGATAGTGGGGTTCAAGCGATAGGGCGTGATTCATGACTTCACGCATTGTACGATACTGATGAACGGCTACGTGCGAATGGATGACAGGGCGTAGTCCACCTTTAAACCTTCTAGCTTGACTCGCTACATCAGGTAAATAGGCCCTAGCGAATTTGGAGAGTCGGTTGAATTCGGCGGAGTACTCTTTAACTGTCAAGCTGCCTTGTCGCAGCTGCACAAACTCGTTTTCCATTTGACGTTGTACTGGAGGGGGTACAAACTCCTCTTCGAACGTGGCATGAAAAGTCGTCCACGAGATCGCCTCCTCTCCGTGATCAAATTGGAGAGATCGTCGATGCACGTCCCACCAATCGTGCGCGTTGAGGCAGAGCTGTAGTTGCGCGCAGGCGACGCGCTTCTCTTCGGGGACCTCTAGCAGAGCGAAGTGATCTTCAAGTTTGGCCAACCAATCTAGAGCTACGACTGGGTCTTCAGTCCCGTTGAATGGGGTGTTGCAGACTTTCTTGAAGTGGCCAAAGTCGAAGGCAGTCACGTCCCTCGCCCTTGGAATTTGCGGCGTCTCTACTTCAAGCACGGGCTGTTCCACCGGAGTCGGCATTCTTGCCGAAGAATGGTTGGAAGCCAAAGTCTGAACGATCTGTTGCAGGGTATCTACCTGCTTCTGTTGGACTGAGAATCGTGCTTCTATATTGTCTTGAAACTTGAGCTGACTCTCTTCCGCCCGCTTCTCGGCCCGTTCATAGCGAGCCTCGTCCCTTTGTTGGTTTTCCTCCAACATCCGCAATATTTGCCGGATGGGATCGATGCTTGGCGCGGCTCGCTGGCTCCTTGAACTTTCTGAAGTGTCCGAACTACTTTCTTGGCCTTGCGTTTCGTCCGGTGTTTGCGCTGCAGATTGCGCTGGAGCCATTCCTTCAAAAGAAGGTAAATTATATTAGAATCATAATGTATTATGGACTTATTGCATGAACGTATCTCATTTTGGCCTAGCGAGTTCAAGAGTTCGCACAGGAATTTGATCGTTAAAGGAACTTTTCTAGCACGAAGTCTAAGGAACTTTGAATCTGTGCTCTGATACCACTATATCACGACCCGATTCCTTAGAATCATTTGAGGCGTCCCCCAAACCGTGACCGCTGTACGGGCCTGGAGTTGCGCCCGTACAAGGCTTTAATGATTTGCATAACAAGCACATATTCAGAGTACGCAGATAAATTAAAACACAGATTTAAAACATGGAAAAGTTTTCTTTATTGATAATAAACATCTATTACAAACTCCTGAACGAGTCAGCTAATATGCCGAACGACTTACAAAAGTGTTGACTCAAAATAAGATAGCAGTCCTGTACATTACATCCCTTTATAAACTCAAAATAATAAAGACCTCCAGGCTGGAGGATAGCTTTGCCACGGAGCTGCATTTGTGTATGAAGAGTCGCAGCTTCGGACTTCAAAAGGCTTCAAGGGCGCGGTGAAGATGCGCCAACAGCTGGACTGGATCGGGAAGACGACTTTGGCTCCTCGCTCGGTTCGCCTTGATGCGGAGAACCTGTTTCAACGAGGGTCAGCATATCGAAACATGCTGGTGAAGGCGAGCTAGCCTGACTATACCAATCAACACGTTATTTTAATGAAGCATGCATATTTGTGGGTTTCTATCTTGCCTTAGTTCATTTACAAGTAAGCAGCATATAGAATTTACTGAAATGAACATGCCACCGTTCGGTGGATTTTACCTGTCCGTCTGAATTACCTGCACAATACTTACCATGCCTTCCCTGCCACAAAGACACAAGTTAGTTTGTAACAGGTTTAAATATACAAGAGATCACTGGCGTGATGCCACAATGGACAATAGTCACTGGCGGAAATGGTATACAGCGAATGAACAAGGAGTGCTACCTGCCACCCCGTCCAGCACAATAGACTATACAATAGAGTTCCGTCCGGACCGGATCGGTGCCAGTGCCCCAGCGACCGTCCGCAGGAACTAATGACCTTGTGCACAAGTTGTCCGTGATCGAACAATTCATTTACTTAGTTAATAGTTCATGCTTTTGAGGCAACAAGAGTACAAGACAAGCAATTGTACAAGACAAGCAATAATTCATGATTTATTCCCAAGCGAACAAGCATGCCATTAAGTATCCGTTCGTGCAGTTTATTGACAAGCATATATACCAAGTCTATTCTCTTTTATCTTGGTTTCTTTTATTATTACTTGGTATCGTTTGATCGGGGCAAAGGAGATTGCAGATTATTAGATGTGAAGCTTGGAAGCAGGGCTAGCTAATCGGGTTGGTAGCCACTCACTTGGTTGGAAGGAAAGGAGAAGGAAAGAGGCGCTTCACGACTCCGCTCGCAAGCCACCTACTGCTCGTTCACCTGCACACGAACAGCTCGATTAATACTTCTTCCTCTCTTTCCATTCTCAAAATTAAAGTGCAGTTCAATGAACGAAAATAATGAAAACCATCGAAACCGTTCAAGGAAAACAAGCAAATCCGAAAACCAACTCAAGCACGAAAGCAACAAGCGACATCGAAAACTGAGGCAATAAAAGATAGCAGCGGAGAGGTCCCTCCTGACTCTGCCGCTAAGCCGATCCTTGGGGCGCAGTCCACTGAATATGGGAATCGATTCCGAAGAAACAAATCCATAACGAGGACGAGTTCTTAATTCAATCTATCCCGATCGAACGATACCGTCTTGTGTTTCTTAGCCGCGATCTCTGTACCGGGAGAACGGGGCACTACACCTACAGCTATCCCGATCGAACGAGACCTTTGACCCTGACACACTTTTTGGTGCAAAGTGGCCCACATGTGGACCCCGCTTTGGCCCAAAAATGTCATTTTTGCCCTTGTGTTCAAATTGGACTCAAGGACAGGCGTTTCTAGCTATTTGATATTTTTTGAATCTAATGGTGATGTTTATTTCAGCAACCGGAGTAGTACCTGCAGATCACACTGAGACCAGAACTACAGTTGGAGTCATGACCCCAGGCAAGTGTACCTTGCCAAAACTTGCAGTCCTTGTTACTTATTTCCTTGGCTTATATATATGTATATATTGTGGTTCATGCTTGAGCTAGGGCCGTGTGACTTTACTTAGCGTCCGATTGATAGTCGGGTGCCAACACCGTACGCGGTATTGTGTATTATCATCTAGACATGGATACCGAGACCCCTATTTCTCGTACTTGTCCTATCAAGTACATCATGACCCAGGACACTTGATACTATTTATGAGACAGGATCTTCCCGAGATATTCGTGGTGATTATGTATAGGATACAGGACTTGACAGAGATACTATATCCATAGATATTTATGACTTGTTGCATTTAGCGATGATCGTGCGTAACATGGACATGGGGCCACATGGACATGAGACGTATGATTATATTGGGTGGGGAGAGACACACAGGCTACAGGTTGATTATATATATTATGACGGTGTCTCAGTCTCACTCTGAGCTAGACAGCTGCCGGTGTCTCAGTCTCTCGCTGAGCTAGACAACCACATGATATCGCTGCTACCGGCTCCCCGACACAGAGCTTGTAGTGGTTTTAGCCTGAGTTCTAGTGCTGCTCTCATCTTGCATATCACTTAGCTGGTATTTAGTGCTTCCCTATTGTTCCTTTTATTGCTGGAGAGACACACAGGCTACAGGTTGACTATATTATGCCGGCGTCTCAGTCTCTCGCCGAGCTAGACAACTACATGATATCACTGCTACCCGGCTCCCCTACACAGAGCTTGTAGTAGTCTCAGCCGGAGTACTGGTGATGTTCTCACCTGCATTTCATACAGATGTTTACATACTTGCCCTATTTATTCTATTTATTTTTTGCACTGCATTTATTTTGGCTTGAGCTTTCTTGTACCTTGCTATGTCCCCTGAGGACCTGGATCCGGATTATGTCCCCAGGATTAGCAGACGAGTTCTATCCCGAGGTATACGGGACCGCAGCAGGAGCAGATACAGGAGCTGATACAGGAGCTGTACCGACACCCGAGGACGAGATCGTGCCAGAGGACTTCTCCTGAGTATTGGCTTTACATAGTCAGTTATTTCTGTTTCTATTTTCAGTTGCTTTATTTCCTGTCTATTTGCATTGATGTATCAGACATATTCTCGGATTGTTCCCCGAGACACTTATTTGAGATTTGCTTATTTATTCTATTGCATTATTTCTGGCATTTAATCTGTAATTATCTGTTGTGGATGAGATTAGAATAGTCTGTGAATTGTGTCTGCAGAATGCAGGTTGCCCCTGACTTCCAAGTATTAGCAGACGAGTTCTATCCCGAGGTATACGGGACCGCAGCAGGAGCAGATACAGGAGCTGATACAGGAGCTGTACTGACACCCGAGGACGAGATCGTGCCAGAGGACTTCTTCTGAGTATTGGCTTTACATAGTCAGTTATTTCTGTTTCTATTTTCAGTTGCTTTATTTCCTGTCTATTTGCATTGATGTATCAGACATATTCTCGGATTGTTCCCCGAGACACTTATTTGAGATTTGCTTATTTATTCTATTGTATTATTTCTGGCATTTAATCTGTGATTATCTGTTGTGGATGAGATTAGAATAGTCTGTGAATTGTGTCTGCAGAATGCAGGTTGCCCCTGACTTCCAAGTATTTGTCTTCAATAATGGCTTGCAGCCCCTGACTTCCAAGCTCTGTGTAGGGGAGCCGGTAGCAGTGATATCATGTAGTTGTCTAGCTCGACGAGAGACTGAGACGCCGGCATAATATAGTCAACCTGTAGCCTGTGTGTCTCTTCAGCAATAAAGGGAACAATATGGAAGCACTAAATACCAGCTAAGTGATATGCAAGATGAGAGCAGCACTAGAACTCAGGCTAAAACCACTACAACCTCTGTGTCGGGGAGCCGGTAGCAGCGATATCATGTGGTTGTCTAGCTCAGCGAGAGACTGAGACACCGGCAGCTGTCTAGCTCAGAGTGAGACTGAGACGCCGTCATAATATATATAATCAACCTGTAGCCTGTGTGTCTCTCCCCACCCAATGTAATCATACGTCTCATGTCCATGTGGCCCCATGTCCATGTTATGCACGATCATCGCTAAATGCAACAAGTCATAAATATCTATGTATATAGTATCTCTGTCAAGTCCTGTATCCTATACATAATCACCACGAATATCTCGAGAAGATCCTGTCTCATGAATAGTGTCAAGTGTCCTGGGTCATGATGTACTTGATAGGACAAGTACGAGAAATAGGGGTCTCGGTATCCATGTCTAGATGACAATACACAACACCGCGTACGGTGTTGGCACCCGACTATCAATCGGACGCTAAGTAAAGTCACACGGCCCTAGGTCAAGCATGAACCATAATATATACATATATATAAGCCAAGGAAATAAGTAACAAGGACTGCAAGTTTTGGCAAGGTACACTTGCCTGGGGTCCTGGCTCCAACTGTCACGCCCCGCACCCAGAAATTTGGGTACGAGTGCGTGGGTACGTCCAGCCTACGCCGCAGAGTCGGCGGTAGTACGCTATCTAGGTCAAATCCATATTTAACTAAACTAGCTCATTCACAAATAACATAGGCAAGATAATAAAGGGAAACAGATACTTAAGATTTCAAATGAAATAAGTGCGACAACAGATTCAAATGTTTAGTACAGAAATCAGAATGAAATCGGGGACAAACCCGATTACTAAGATAAAGAGCAAGAAAATAAAATAACTACTGCTATCTACTCTGCAGCAGGGGTCTCCTGGGTGGGATCTGGCTCCTCATAAGTGTCATCTGTTCCCTCATAGGGACCATAATATGTAGGGGCAAGGTCCTCATCATCGCCTAAATCAACGGATTCAGTCAGGAAAGGAGCAAAGTACACAATGCACAACAAGATTAAACTAAATATTTATGACAATTATATTGAGTATCATATTGAGAAAGTTGCATAAAGAACATCAATATCTCAGAGTTACTGCTATAAACAAGAATATGAGAAAGCGGGAATAAATGAGACAGGAAATAAAACTACAACAGTCAGCAAGAACTATAACAATACCAGAAACTATCTGTGTGAACTCGTGTTTGTTTTAGAATACATAGTTGGCATGTAGGAGTTTATAAGGCTAATCCGGCCGTCATAAATGGCTATTAAACAGGGAAAAATCGAGATCCGGCTGAGGATACAGTCGCGTACCAACAGCTATTAAACATGACATGGGGAAGGGTAAACTACATGCCTTCTAGTATTCTCCCACCCGACATGAAAAACAAGACATGAACTCCAATATTCAAGACATGAATCCAGTATTCCTAATACTAGGTGTAATCATCAAGGGTACTAGTAAAGCAGGGAATTAATTATCACACTATAAAGATTTAACTTGAAGTGCAGGTACTTGCTTGTTGTTTGGATCCAATTAATTGTACTCGGGGAAATTTCCAGAGATGAGTCCAAAAGCTGAAATAGACATTACCATCACGCTCAGAAAATGTCAAATAGCTAGAAACGCCTGTCCTTGGGTCTAATTTGGAGACAAGGGCAAAAACGGCAGTTTCGGGTCAAAACGGGATCCGCCGGTGGGCCCGCTTTGCACTGAAAAACGTGTCCGGGTCAATGGTCTCCAAATTCACCAAACTTAGTGTCAACAGGTCAGGAACGCTGATACGAACCCAACAGAACTTCCAGATTTGGATTCCGATGAGCCGATCACAAAATCGCCCGTCGAGCGGGGCCTGTGGGGCCCACGACACGCGATTTCGTCAACGTTCTCAGAATCGAGCCATCCTTGACCCACAGGACCAGCGTATCGCTACGAGTCCGATGGCGTAAGTTTCGTCTCGATCCGACGAGTGTACAAGAAGTTAGGGCTAATTGCAGAAAAGTCGGATACGGGACGATGTCCGCGGATACGCGTTGATTCCGGTGTGCACGCACACCCGAATCAGCTTCCGCGAAATCTCACACGTCCGTATCGACGGTGCGCACGTATCTGTGAAGACCGCACGCGACCAAGTCATCCCGTTTGGCGGGACATACTCAGTTCCGGGGTGAAACAGGGTCTGGTTTTTCCTGTTTTTGGATCGCGGTGTGCGATCACCACAGGACGCGATGCCCCGAGCGGTTTGTCCGGGCACCGAGAGGGTCATACAGGCTTCACAACGCAATTTAAGGAATCGAAAATGGAGCTACGAACAGAAAGTTACACGCACCTGAAGGGGACCTAAAACCGGGGGTCGAACCGTGTCCGACACGTGTCCGACTCGTGTCGGACACAGGAAAATCTAGGGTTAGGGTTTGGTCTGGGAGCTCCGACGGAGGGGCGGCCGGCCAGAGGCGGCTGGGGCAACGCTGGCGACGGGGAGGCTGGTCGGCGGCGAGGGGCAGGCGCCGGAGGCGGCGGTCCGAGGCTGGCCGGGGTCGACTCGAGCTGCTGCGGCCGGCCGCGGCTGCTGTCGGGGTCTGAGGCAGGCGGAGGAGGAGGAGCAGAGGAGGGGCGGCAGCGGCGGGCGGCGAGGGGTGCGGCTGGTCGGCCGACGTCGAGGCGGCTGGCGAGGTGGCCGGAGTTAGGTTTAGGGTTAGGGTGAAGTGAGGGGGAAGAAGAAGAGGGGGGATTTATATAGGAGGGGGGAGGAGGAGCTAGCCGGAGAAGGCGGAGGCGCGCTGGGGAAGGTGGCCGGGAAACGCGGCGCTGCGCGGGGTGGCCGGCGCGGGACGCGGGCGGCCGGAGGAGTCGGGCATCGTGGGGGAGAGGGTGGGGGAGAACGGGTCAGCGGGTCGGGCGGAGGCCCGGTTCGGGTTTAACCGACCCGACCCGACCCGACCCGTTACGCTGTGCGGGCTGGGCCGGTTAGCGGCGGCTGCTGGGCCGGTCCACTGGGCCGGGCCGGCCCAAAAAATAAAAATATTATAATAATAAATAATAATAATAATAATAATAAAAAACAGTTTAATTAATTAATTAATTAGTAAAATAGTTTTTAGGTATTTAAAAATAGGTCTGAGGCCCAAAAAAATCCAGAAAAATTACCCTAAGTCAAAATTTTCATTTTACACCAAAAAAATGTTATTTTCATGATATTATAATATTATTTTATTAATAATTAAAAATTATTTAATAATTAAGAACCTTGATTTTAATTTCAGAAAATTCCCAGAAAATTCCAGAAAGTTGGAAAAAATTCAAGTTTTAATAATTTTGAAAATTTAGGGGGTTTACAATCTACCCAACTTATAAAAATTTCGTCCTCGAAATTTAAGAATAACAATGGGACGAAAGGAAAGGCCGAGAATTAAATATACCTCAGGGTTCAAAAAGGTAAGGGTAGCGCTCTCTAATCTCGTCTTCTCGCTCCCAGGTGGATTCGTCGGGAGAATGGTACTTCCAAGCTACACGAACCAGGGAAATAATCTGGTTCCGTAGAACTTTCTTCGATCGATCTAGTATCTCCACGGGTTGCTCTTGGTAAGTCAAACTTGGGCCTACTTCGAGCTCTGAGTGATCCAAAATATGGCTGGGATCTGACACATATTTCCTCAGCTGCGACACGTGGAAGACGTTATGGACTCCATCCAGAGAGGGTGGCAATGCCAGTCGGTATGCCACTTCTCCGATTTTCTCCTGTATGCCAAAAGGTCCAATAAATCTTGGGCTGAGTTTTCCACTCCTTCCGAACCTAATGGTGCCACGTGTCGGAGAGATCTTCAAGAATACCAGCTCTCCAACCTTTAATAAAGTTATAATCAAGTCTTAGTTCCATAATCAAAATGTTTAAATTGACTTGAATTTCATAAATTAAATTACCTCAAATTCCAAGGGCCTTCGGTGGCTATTTGCCCAATGTCGTTGCCTGTCTTGAGCCACTCGAAGTCTATCCCTTATTTGTTTTACCTTCTCAGTTGAATCGATCACCATCTCTGGTCCCAGTAGGGCTCTTTCTCCAACGTCGTCCCATGATAGCGGGGTACGACATCTTCGTTCGTACAGAGCTTCAAATGGAGTCATCTCGATACTTGCTTGGTAACTGTTATTATAAGAGAACTCCACAAGATGTAGATAGTCTTCCCAGGATCCTCCAAAATCTAGAACACATGTACGAAGCATATCTTCAAGTGTCTGGATTGTACGTTCCGATTGTCCATCGGTTTGGGGATGATAAGCTGTGCTGAATTTGAGTTGAGTCCCCAAGCTGGCTTGTAAGCTCTTCCAGAAGTGAGAGGTAAATCTGGAATCTCGGTCGGAGACATTACTTACTGGAACCCCATGCAATCTAACAATATGTCTGATATATAAATCTGCCAGCTTCTCTGTAGATAGCCCTACTTTGAAAGGTAGAAAATGTGCAGACTTGGTCAGTCTATCTACTATCACCCAAATTGCATCCTTTTCACTAGGTGTCCTTGGAAGTCCAGAAATAAAATCCATCGTAATATGTTCCCACTTCCACTCCGGAATGGGTAGTGGTTGAAGCAATCCTCCAGGTCTTTGTCTTTCTGCCTTGACTTGTTGGCACACTAAACAACGAGATATGAACCTGGCTACTTCTCTTTTCATGCCATGCCACCAAACATGCATCCTCAGGTCCTTGTACATCTTGTTGGCTCCTGGATGTATAGAGTATTGTGATCTGTGCGCCTCTTGCATAATTTCTTCTCTTATATCTCCTTGAGGTACACATAATCTATCTCCATGCCTCAGTGATCCATCTTCATGAATCTGAAATCTTCCACTAATCCAGCTTGCACTTGACCTCGAAGGCTTCGCAGGCCTTCGTCTTGAAACTGAGTCTCCTTGATCTTGTCTATTAAGGTAGACTAAATCTGCAAGTTCATCATTTGGCCTTCTTTTCCTGGGATAATTACCTCAATACCTAAGCTTTCCAGGTCCTCGAGCAAGTGTCTGTCCATAGTCAAGTACATCGCCATAGGATATCTGCTGAGAGCATCAGCAACTACATTGGCCTTCCCAGGATGATATTGAAGGGTGATATCAAAATCTTTTATTAGTTCCAGCCACCTTCTTTGCCTCATGTTTAGCTCTTTCTGGGTGAAGATATATTTTAGACTTTTGTGGTCCGTAAATATTTCCACATTTTCTCCATAAAGATAATGCTTCCATAGCTTAAGAGCAAAAATGACAGCTGCCAATTCTAAATCATGAGTTGGATAGTTCTTTTTATGAGGTCGAAGCTGTCTAGAGGCATATGCTATTACCTTCTTGTTCTGCTCCAATACACAACCTAGACCTTTTCCAGAAGCATCACTATAAATAGCGAATCCTCCGGTTCCAGAATGTAAGGTCAGAATAGGGGCAGTAGTCAGCCTTTTCTTCAATTCTTCAAAAGCATGCTGACATTCATCAGTCCAGGTGAACTCTTCATCCTTCCTTGTTAATTTTGTCATGGGTTCCGCAATCCTAGCAAAGTCCTTCACAAACTTCCGATAGTAGCCAGCTAGTCCCAGGAAACTTCTAATCTCTGCTACAGAGTCTGGAGTGGGCCATGATTCTACTGTCGCTATCTTCTTAGGATCTACTGCTATTTCATCTCCAGTCACAACATGTCCCAAGAATTCTACTTTGTCTAGGAAGAATGCACATTTAGATAACTTTCTATAAAGTTTTTCCTTCCTCAAAGTCTCCAATGCTAGCCTCAAATGTTCTTCATGTTCTTCGGGGGTCTTGGAGTAGATCAAAATATCATCAATAAAGACCACTACAAATTTGTCTAGATATTGCTGAAAGACTCTGTTCATCAAGTTCATAAAAACTGCTGGTGCATTCGTCAACCCGAACGGCATTACTAAGAATTCGTAGTGTCCGTTCCGGATATTGAAAGCAGTTTTAGGGATGTCTTCCTTCCTCACCCTTACTTGGTGGTAGCCAGACCTCAAATCAATCTTTGAAAATACCCGAGCTCCACTTAATTGATCAAATAAGTCATCTATCCTGGGTAGGGGATACTTATTCTTAATTGTTAAGGCATTCAAGGCCCTATAGTCAATACACATTCGGGATGTTCCGTCCTTCTTGGGCACAAATAATACTGGAGCTTCCCAGGGTGAGACACTAGACCTAATGAAATATTTGTCTTCTAGCTCTTTGATTTGCTCATTTAGTTCTATTATCTCCTTCTTGTTGATTCTGTAGGAATTTTGAGATACTGGCGCTGCTCCAGGCACTAAGTCAATAGAGAATTCAACTTCTCGGTCTGGGGGTAAGCCTGGAAGATCCTCAGGAAAGACATCAAGATATTCAGAGATGATAGGTAGTGGCAATTCTTCTGTTACTAGGGCTCCACAAATTTTGTTACTATCCATTTCTCTAGAACCTCTAGCAAACTCAAATTCTGGCTTGTCAGGGGGCCTGAAGATCACACTACCTCTGGGGCAGTCTATAGTGGCATGATGTTGACTCAACCAATCCATATCCAGTATAATATCAAAACTGGGAACTGGCATTACGAGTAGCCTAGCATATAGTTCTCTTCCACATAATGTAATAGGACAATTGTTACATGCATCACTAACCGGGATAATTCCTCCACCGGTAATGATCTTGTAACAATTCCTAAGGGGTTTAGTGATTAAGCTATGCTTCATAAGGAAATCTACTGACATGAATGAATGTGAAGCTCCAGAATCAAATAAAGTAATGGCTGGTATTGAATTTATAAGCACAGAACCTGTGATCACGTCTGCTGTGGCTTCAGCTTCTTCCAGAGTCATTGCATAAGCACGGCCTTGCTGCGGTGCACCCCTCTGTTGCTGCTGTTGGTGCTGAGCAAAACGTTGTTGTTGAGTTGGAAGCGGGGGTCCCCTCTGCTGTGCTGCTGGGGCCCTGGCCTGGACTGGAGCCTTTGGTGCAGTGGTGCGTCCTTGAGCAGCAGGACAGTCCCTCATTTGATGCGCTGCTGAGCCGCAGTAGAGGCAGGCACCTAGCCTATTCCTGCAGACTTGCCAAGTGTGACATGGTTTTTGGCAAAAGTTGTAAGCGACAGCTTGTTGGTTTTGTCCTTGAGCATGGTGTTGGGGTGCTGGAGCTCGAGGGAGAGGATGCTGAGTTTGCTGCGGGGCCCTCTGCTGTTGTTGTTGTTGAAAAGGGCGTTTGTTGGGTCCCGTATTTCCGGTATCTCTCTCTCGCTTTAGTTTATGCCCCATATCTCTCTCAACGCCTTGTGCCACGCTCAAGATTTCCTCATAGGTGCGAGCTCGGCTGGTGGTGACAGCAAGGCGAATATCCGGAGACAGCCCCTTCTTGAATCTACGGGCTCTGTCCTCCGGGGTACGAACCATATACTCCGCAAAGTGGCTCAACCTGCTAAATTCAGCAGTATACTCATCAACGGATAGGTTACCTTATTCCAGTCTCTCGAATTGGATTTCGAGAGCTTCCCGAGCCACTTCGGGGTAGAATTTCTCCTTGAATAGCCTCTTGAAGTCCTCCCAGGTGAGGTCAGGAGCAGATAGTTGGGGTTCATCTCTGAACCAGGTTCGAGCTATGTCGAACAGTTGCAGGCTTGCGGACTCCACTTTGAGATCATCAAGAACCCGAACAGTCTTCAGGAGTCTCTCGACATTCTCTATCCACTCGTCGGCATAGAGAATGCCCTCAGTTCCGTAGAATTCCAGGGGTCTAAGGTTCTTGAAGTCTTTGGCACTCCCTGGCCTCTTGAGTGGCGACTCCTGGGACCTAAGAGCTTCTGAGAGGCTGGTCCTCAGAAGTGCAGTCTGTTCTTTCTGGGATTCTACGAGTCCCTGGAACACTCCGAGTAGCTGTGCCCCATCTAGAGTAACTGCTGGAGTAGGTGGAGGCGGCGGAAGTGCCAGAGTTTCGGGCACATTCTGCTCAGCTGGTTCTGATGTGCCTCCTACTGTGTTCCTTGTCTGGACCATTCTGAAAGATTAAGGGATAGGAAGATCAGAATAGATTACTTGGAAATCAAGGGCGATAGAAAAATTGAGCAGAAATGGTATCAAGAATTGAAATAAGGACCCTATACTGTGAATGAGCTTTTTCTAGAATCCTCAATCTTATTCCATACCATGTCCTAGGGTATTACCCTATTTAAGGATAGGACCTGCATGGGCCACCATAAAAACGTGTCACGCCCCGCACCCGAAAATTCAGGTACGAGTGCGTGGGTACGTCCAGCCTACGCCGCAGAGTCGGCGGTAGTACGCTGTCTAGGTCAAATCCATATTTAACTAAACTAGCTCATTCACAAATAACATAGGCAAGATAATAAAGGGAAACAGATACTTAAGATTTCAAATGAAATAAGTGCGACAACAGATTCAAATATTTAGTACAGAAATCAGAATGAAATCGGGGACAAACCCGATTACTAAGATAAAGAGCAAGAAAATAAAATAACTACTGCTATCTACTCTGTAGCAGGGGTCTCCTGGGTGGGATCTGGCTCCTCATAAGTGTCATATGTTCCCTCATAGGGACCATAATATGTAGGGGCAAGGTCCTCATCATCGCCTAAATCAACGGATCCAGTCAGGAAAGGAGCAAAGTACACAATGCACAACAAGATTAAACTAAATATTTATGACAATTATATTGAGTATCATATTGAGAAAGTTGCATAAAGAACATCAATATCTCAGAGTTACTGCTATAAACAGGAATATGAGAAAGCAAAAATAAATGAGACAGGAAATAAAACTACAACAGTCAGCAAGAACTATAACAATACCAGAAACTATCTGTGTGAACTCGTGTTTGTTTTAGAATACATAGTTGGCATGTAGGGGTTTATAAGGCTAATCCGGCCATCATAAATGACTATTAAACAGGGGAAAATTGAGATCCGGCTGAGGATACAGTCGCGTACCAACAACTATTAAACATGACATGGGAAGGGTAAACTACAAGCCTTCTAGTATTCTCCCACCCGACATAAAAAATAAGACATGAACTCCAATATTCAAGACATGAATCCAGTATTCCTAATACTAGGTGTAATCATCAAGGGTACTAGTAAAGCAGGGAATTAATTATCACACTATAAAGATTTAACTTGAAGTGCAGGTACTTGCCTGTTGTTTGGATCCAATTAATTGTACTCGAGGAAATTTCCAGAGATGAGTCCAAAAGCTGAAATAGATATTATCATCACGCTCAGAAAATGTCAAATATCTAGAAACGCCTGTCCTTGGGTCCAATTTGAAGACAAAGGCAAAAACGGCAGTTTCAGGTCAAAACGGGGTCCGCCGGTGGGCCCGCTTTGCACCGAAAAACGTGTCCGGGTCAATGGTCTCCAAATTCATCAAACTTAGTGTCAACAGGTCAGGAACGCTGATACGAACCCAACGGAACTTCCAAATTTGGATTCCGATGAGCCGATCACAAAATCGCCCTTCGAGCGGGGCCTGTGGGGCCCACGACACGCGATTTCGTCAACGTTCTCAGAATCGAGCCAAACTTGACCCACAGGACCAGCGTATCGCTACGAGTCCGATGGCACAAGTTTCGTCTTGATCCGACGAGTGTACAAGAAGTTAGGGTGAATTGCAAAAAAGTCGGATACGGGGCGATGTCCGCGGATACGCGTTGATTCCGGTGTGCACGCACACCCGAATCAGCTTCCGCAAAATCTCACACGTCCGTATCGACGGTGCGCACGTATCTGTGAAGACCGCACGCTACCAAGTCGTCCCGTTTGGCGGGGCGTACTCAGTTCCGGGGTGAAACAGGGTCTGGTTTTTCCTTTTTTGGATCGCGGTGTGCGATCACCACAGGACGCGATGCCCCGAGCGGTTTGTCCGGGCACCGAGAGGGTCATACAGGCTTCACAATGCAATTTACGGAATCGAAAACGGAGCTACGAACAGAAAGTTACACGCATCTGAAGGGGACCCGAAAACCGGGGGTCGAACCGTGTCCGACACGTGTCCGACTCGTGTCGGACACAGGGAAATCTAGGGTTAGGGTTTGGTCTGGGAGCTCCGGCGGAGGGGCGGCCTGCCAGAGGCGGCTGGGGCAACGCTGGCTACTGGGAGGCTGGTCGGCGGCGAAGGGCAGGCGCCGGAGGCGGCGGTCCGAGGCTGGACGGGGTCGACTCAAGCTGCTGCGGCCGGCCGCGGCTGCTGTCGGGGTCTGAGGCAGGCGGAGGAGGAGGAGCAGAGGAGGGGCGGCAGCGGCGGGCGGCAAGGGGTGCGACTGGTCGGCCGGCGTCGCTGCGGCTGGCGAGGTGGCCGGAGTTAGGTTTAGGGTTAGGGTGAAGTGAGGGGGAAGAAGAAGAGGGGGGATTTATATAGGAGGGAGGAGGAGGAGCTAGCCGGAGAAGGCGGAGGCGCGCTGGGGAAGGTGGCCGGGAAACGCGGTGCTGCGCGGGGTGGCCGACGCGGGACGCGGGCGGCCGGAGGAGTCGGGCATCGTGGGGGAGAGGGTGGGGGAGAACGGGTCAGCGGGTCGGGCGGAGGCCCGGTTCGGGTTTAACCGACCCGACCCGACCCGTTAAGCTGTGCGGGCTGGGCCGGTTAGCGGCGGCTGCTGGGCCGGTCCACTGGGTCGGGCCGGCCCAAAAATAAAAATATTATAATAAATAATAATAATAATAATAATAATAATAATAATAATAATAATAATAATAATAAACAGTTTTAATTAATTAATTAATTAGTAAAATAGTTTTTAGGTATTTAAAAATAGGTCTGAGGCCCAAAAAAATCCAGAAAATTTACCCTAAGTCAAGTTTTTTATTTTACATCAAAAAATATTATTTCCATGATATTTTAATATTATTTTATTAACAATTAAAAATTATTTAATAATTAAGAACCTTGATTTTAATTTCAGAAAATTCCCAGAAAATTCCATAAAGTTGGAAAAAATCCAAGTTTTAATAATTTTGAAAATTCAGGGGGTTTACACCAACTGTAGCACTGGTCTCAGTGTGATCTGCGGGTACTACTCCGGTTGCTGAAATAAACATCACCATTAGATTCAGAAAATATCAAATAGCTAGAAACGCCTGTCCTTGAGTCCAATTTGGACACAAGGGAAAAAATGACATTTTTGGGCCAAAGCGGGGTCCACATGTGGGCCACTTTGCACCGAAAAGCGTGTCAGGGTCAAAGGTCACGTGGAGCCTGTGGGGCCCACGATACGCGATTTTGTCAACATTCTCAGAATCGGACCAAACTTGGGTCACAGGACCAGCGTATTGCTACGAGTCCGATGGCGCAAGTTTCGTCTCGATCCGACGTGTGTACACAAAGTTACAGCGTGTTCCAGGAAAGTCGAATATGGGGCGTTGTCCGCGAATATGCACTAATTCCGGTGTGCTCGCACATCTGAATCAGCTTCTGCGAAATCTCGCACGTCCGTATCAACGACGCGCACGTATCTGTGAAGACCGCACGCGACCAAGTCGTCCCGTTTGGCGGGACGTACCCAGTTCCGGGGTGAAACAGGGCGTTGATTTTCCTGTTTTTGGATCGCGGTTCGCGATCACCACAGGACGCGATACACCGAGCGGGTTGCACGGGCATCGAGGGGGTCACTTAGTCTACGCGACGCAACTGACGGAACCATAAACGGGTTTACGAGGAGGGAGAAAACAATACCTGAACAGGGCTCCGAGAAGTCTGAATTTCACGTGTCCGAGTCGTGTCCGAGTCCTGCTTCTCGTCCTGCGTCGACCGAGTCCTGTGTCCAGGCTGTGTCCGTGTCCACTGCCGAGTCCAGGCTAGGGTTAGGGCTAGGGCTCTGGTTCACCGGAGAATCGCTGGAGGGACTCGTCGGGGAGGTGCTGGGACGTCGTCGGAGGCTGCAGAGATGCGAGGGGGGGAAGGAGGAGGAGAGGGTGGTGGCTCCGGGGAGGAACTGCTGGAGAAACGGCGTGCGGGGAGGCTCGCTGGTCGAGGCGGCCGGAGTGCTGGCCAGCGCGGGTTTTCCGGTCGGTGGTCGGGGCTCGAGGTGGAAGGCCACGGTGGCTGGGCTAGGGGCGGAACATGTCGGCTGGGAAGAAGGAGGAGGGCGAGGGTTTTCTGGATGGGAGCTCGGGGGCAGCCTGACGGAGAGGAGGGTGCCGACGGCGGAGTCGAGATGAGGGGGACGGCGGCCGGAGTCTAGGGTTCAGGGAAGCTTGATGAGGGAGGAAGGGGTTTTCGTCGTGGTCGGGGGTTAGGGCACGGCTAGGCGGAGGAGCAAGGGTGTCGAGGGCTGTGGGTCGAAGAGTGGGCGGCGGAGCGTGGTGTTGCCAGTGGTGGGAGATGAAGGAGAGGATGGAGGAAGAAGAGGGCGACGGTGATCGAGGGGATCATCTGTCGAGATCAGGCGGGGGAGTGGCGGAGGCCGGAGTCGGCGGCGCTGCAGCCAGAGCCGCCGCGGGGGTCGGTGAAGTCGGCCAGAGGGAGTCAGGGAAAGGGTGTCCTCTGGCGGCTAGGGTTAGGGCTAGAATTAGGGATTTTGGGATTTATTTCTTTGTTTCTTTTCTTTTTCTTTTTCTTTTTTTTTCTTTTTGGAGGAAACTAAAAAAATAGGCATTTATACATGCAGAAATTTGGGCTTGGGTTTGTCCTAGGATTTGGGCTGGGTCAACGCTCCTCGGGCTTGGCTTCGGCTCTCATGGGGATGTCGGGCGTTGGCACGGGTTAAATTCGGTTTAAATGTACTTCGGGTTTCAGGGCTTTAAACGGGTTTCCGGAGTCCAATAAATCCGCAGAAAATTACCCTGTGTCCGATTTTCCATTTTACACCATAAAATATTATTTCCATAATATTTTAATATGAATTAACCGAAGTTAGAAATCATTAAATTGCCAAAGGCCTAGGTTTTAATAGCAGAGAAATCCCGAAAAATTGCAGAAAAATCTAAATTAACAATTCTGAAAATCAGGGGGCTTACAATCTACCCAACTTATAAAAATTTCGTCCTCGAAATTAAAATATGGTAGGGTTCTCTCTATCCGATCTTATTTGATTACAGTCTAAATGATTCCTCTCAAGTGGACATTGCGGTCTCTACCCAACTTAGAATTTACCCATCTATCATCTAAGGCTATACATCTAATAAAGTTATGCCCTAACTTATTTAATCATGTTATTGAATCCTCACATCTTTAACCGAACATATCACCTATGATATTCCCTTAATCACATATAAAAGGGTCATCAACAATGCGACCGGCCTGTGGGGTATATCTAGTACTGTCTATATCAAACTTATACCAAGCACGAGGTTTTGTCTTTCCGAAATAAGGGAAGACGAAGATCAATAATAAAGAGTTCAAGGGTGAGGTAATAGAATAGTAGTATCAGGGTCAAGGCGTTTAACGAATTCAAATGGGATTTGTCAAGACAATTGTGGATTGAAATCATATTCTGGTAATTCCTTTGTTCGCATGCTCGTATTAGTACAGTTATGTAACTGATACGATATGCTCAGACATATCTAGAGGGCAAGTATACTAGTAAACTATATATCTTAATCCACGTGAAGTAGTCGTGCGAAGAGCGAACCAAAATGTACTAAGGTTGATCAGACCGTAATACACTGATTCTGAATAGACAATTGTATTAGTGTACATGTCCACTAATACATATGTCATGAACAAGCTTGATAAAAATGAGCTTGCAAAACTAGGCTGTAACAGCAGCATAAGTCAAGGTAGTATATGAAATATAAGTACGCTGGATGATGATGAAAGGAGGTTCAACTTAATTCAAGTTCACAAAATAACCCAAAATAAGCACAATAACAAAAGACTCTATAATCTCTACAGTTATCAATTATAAAAATATTCTAGGTTATAAATTATTAGCAAGTTCAAAATTACATAGATTAAGGCTGAGGTCACGAACCAATAAGCACGAGATAAAACAAATCGATAAACAAATAACTACGACAAATTACGCGCATTAGCTACTCCATGGGTCTGCGCGTCCTCCAAAGTCATCGTCAGGGCTTGTTCACGTTCTTGTAGTTGATTCCTCTACTGCTGCTGGGCTTGCTGGAAGAGTGCTGCTTGTGGTATCAAAGGTGGCCTCGGCTGATACCCTCCTGGTGCTGGTGGTAGGACTTCTTCAACTCCCGTTTGCGGTGCTCCCAATGCTGGATAGGTTGGCCTCGGTCCTGGTAACGCTTGTCGGTTAACCATTGGTGCTCTTTCTCGACGCTCAGGGCATTCCCTCAATGGATGCCGACTGGATCCGCAAGCTAAACATACTTTCCTTTTTTGTCTGCACTCGTCCTCAATATGGCATCGCTTGCGACAATATTGACAGATAGATAGTGCTTGTGGAGATGTTTCTGATGGCTGGTGCATGTGAGGTCTCTTTGTAGCTTCTTCCTGTAGTGCTCCGGCGGGTGCTGATGTGGATGATCGCTTCAGACTGGTCTCTCTCCTAATGACGCGCTCCATGCGTCGGGCTACATCAAGGACGTCCGGGTAAGATGTAGGTGCAACGGATCCAATTAGTTTCTGTAGCTCAATGTTTAATCTGTCGAAGAACTTCTCAGCCTTCTCTTCTTCTGTCGAAATCAAGGTTGGGGCAAAGCGACTCAAACGAATGAATTTTGTGTTGTACTCTTCTACTGTCATACTGTCTTGAGTGAGGCGATTAAACTTGTCGCGAAGTTCTGATCGAGCGATGGCTGGTATGTACATCTCCTGAAAGAGTCTGAAGAACTCTTCCCAAGTGACTCGGTCTGGTCCGAGCCGTGTCTCCTCAGATAGCCACCAGTGATGTGCATTGTCCGTCAACTGCATTCTGACGGCAGTCATCCAACGTTCTTTTGAAAGCTCGGCTGCTTCTAATTGATGTTGTGTGTTGGTGAGCCACTCATGAACTTCTGTGGGCTCCTCTTTGCCTGAGAAGGTACGGGGCTTCAGCTGGCGAAAGTCGAAAATAGAACCCGTCGTTGGTCGTCGTGCTGGTAGATCTACCTGCTCTAGTACGGTTACTAGGCTGTGACTCAAAGCCTCTTTTTGAGCTTGCATTATTGCATAGATCATTTGAAACATCTGCTGCCCGTCCATGGCCTGCCCTGGTGGAATTACGGGCATTGGTGAAGTAAATTGCGTCTATGGTGGAATGTCATCTTGCTGAACTCTCGGGGTATGCTGATTCACTTGACTGCATTGTTGTGAGGATTGACCTTCGTCAACTGGTGTTACTTCATCTTTGTTGGTTACCACAGCATCTCGTGGTGATATTGCAGGAGTCTCGTCGTTTGCTTGTGAATCCATAACTCTGCAACCAAAAATAAACAATAAGAGGCACTCAGGAATCAAGGCAGGATGCAAGTCAAGAATTAATTTGAATCCGATATAAATATCAAGAACGTTTCAAGCAAGTGGATGAGATCCTAAAAACTTATCCTATTCTTATTGCAGGCTTGCTCGGTCCCTAAGTTAAAATCGAACAATTTAGTCGTTGACCTGCATGGGCCACCACAAAAACCATGTCACGCCCCAGTCCCAAAATACCGAGGGATCGGATGCGTGATAATGGCCAGCAGCACACACCGATGGACAAACCCAATTTAATGGATCCATCGGGGCATACTTAAGCTGTAATATAACAATGAATAGGTCCAATGATACAATTCACAGACTATTTTAATCTCATCCACAACAGATAATCACAGATTAAATGCCAGAAATAATGCAATAGAATAAATAAGCAAATCTCAAATAAGTGTCTCGGGGAACAATCCGAGAATATGTCTGATACATCAATGCAAATAGATAGAAAATAAAGCAACTGAAAATAGAAACAGAATAACTGACTATGTAAAGCCAATACTCAGGAGAAGTCCTCTGGCACGATCTCGTCCTCGGGTGTTGGTACAGCTCCTGTATCAGCTCCTGTATCTGCTCCTACTGCGGTCCCGTATACCTCGGGATAGAACTCGTCTGCTAATCATGGGGACATAATCCGGATCCAGGTCCTCAGGGGACATAGCAAGGTACAAGAAAGCTCAAGCCAAAATAAATGCAATACAGAAAATAAATAGAATAAATAGGGCAAGTATGTAAATATCTGTGTGAAATACAGGTAAGAACATCACCAGTACTCAGGCTGAGACTACTACAAGCTCTGTGTAGGGGAGCCGGTAGCAGTGATATCATGTAGTTGTCTAGCTCGGCGAGAGACTGAGACGCCGGCATAATATAGTCAACCTGTAGCCTGTGTGTCTCTCCAGCAATAAAGGGAACAATAGGAAAGCCCTAAATACCAGTTAAGTGATATGCAAGATGAGAGCAGCACTAGAACTCAGGCTAAAACCACTACAACCTCTGTGTCGGGGAGCCGGTAGCAGCGATATCATGTGGTTGTCTAGCTCAGCGAGAGACTGAGACACCGGCAGCTATCTAGCTCAGAGTGAGACTGAGACGCCGTCATAATATATATAATCAACCTGTAGCCTGTGTGTCTCTCCCCACCCAATGTAATCATACGTCTCATGTCCATGTGGCCCCATGTCCATGTTACGCACGATCATCGCTAAATGCAACAAGTCATAAATATCTATGGATATAGTATCTCTGTCAAGTCATGTATCCTATACATAATCACCACGAATATCTCGAGAAGATCCTGTCTCATGAATAGTGTCAAGTGTCCTGGGTCATGATGTACTTGATAGGACAAGTACGAGAAATAGGGGTCTCGGTATCCATGTCTAGATGACAATACACAACACCGCGTACGGTGTTGGCACCCGACTATCAATCGGACGCTAAGTAAAGTCACACGGCCCTAGGTCAAGCATGAACCACAATATATACATATATATAAGCCAAGGAAATAAGTAACAAGGACTGCAAGTTTTGGCAAGGTACACTTGCCTGGGGTCCTGGCTCCAACTGTAGCTCTGGTCTCAGTGTGATCTGCAGGTACTACTCCGGTTGCTGAAATAAACATCACCATTAGATTTATAAAATATCAAATAGCTAGAAATGCCTGTCCTTGAGTCGAATTTGGACACAAGGGCAAAAATAACATTTTCGGGCCAAAGCGGGGTCCACATGTGGGCCACTTTGCACCGAAAAGCGTGTCAGGGTCAAAGGTCTCCAAATTCGCCAAACTTAGTGTCAACAAGTCAGGAATGATGATACGAACCCAACGAAACTTTCAGAATTGGATTCCGATGTGCCGATCACGAAATCGTCCGTCAAGTGGAGCCTGTGGGGCCCACGATACGCGATTTTGTTAACGTTCTCAGAATCGGACCAAACTTGGGTCACAGGACCAGCGTATTGCTACGAGTCCGATGGCACAAGTTTCGTCTCGATCCGACGTGTGTACACAAAGTTATAGCGTATTCCAGGAAAGTCGGATACGGGACGGTGTCCGCGGATACGCACTGATTCCGGTGTGCTCGCATATCCGAATCAGCTTCTGCAAAATCCCGCACGTCCGTATCAACGACGCGCACATATCTGTGAAGACCGCACGCGACCAAGTCGTCCCGTTTGGCGGGGCGTACCCAGTTCCGGGATAAAATAGGGCGTTGATTTTTCTGTTTTTGGATCGCGGTTCACGATCACCACAGGACGCAGTGCACCGAGCGAGTTGCACGGGCATCGAGGGGGTCACTTAGTCTACGCGACGCAACTAACGGAACCGTAAACGGGTTTACGAGGAGGGAGAAAACAAAACCTGAACAGGGGTCCGAGAAGTCTGAATTTTACGTGTCCGAGTCGTGTCCGAGTCCTGCTTCGCGTCCTGCGTCGACCGAGTCCTGTGTCCAGGCTGTGTCCGTGTCCACTGCCAAGTCCAGGCTTGGGTTAGGGCTAGGGCTCTGGTTCGCCGGAGAATCGCTGGAGGGACTCGTCGGGGAGGTGCTGGGACGTCGTCGGAGGCTGCAGAGATGCGGGGGGGGAAGGAGGAGGAGAGGGTGGTGGCTCCGGGGAGGAACTGCTGGAGAAACAACGTGTGGGGAGGCTCGCTGGTCGAGGCGGCCGGAGTGCTGGCCAGTGCGAGTTTTCCGGTCGGTGGTCAGGGCTCGAGGTGGAAGGCCACGGTGACTGGGCTAGGGGCGGAACATGTCGGCTGGGAAGAAGGAGGAGGGCGAGGGTTTTCTGGAGGGGAGCTCGGGGCAGCCTGACGGAGAGGAGGGTGCCGGCGGCGGAGTCGAGCTGAGGGGGACGGCGGCCGGAGTCTAGGGTTCAGGGAAGCTTGATGAGGGAGGAAGGGGTTTTCGTCGTGGTCGGGGGTTAGGGCACGGCTAGGCGGAGGAGCAAGGGTGTCGAGGGCTGTGGGTCGAAGAGTGGGCGGCGGAGCGTGGTGTTGCCAGTGGTGGGAGATGAAGGAGAGGATGGAGGAAGAAGAGGGCGACGGTGATCGAGGGGATAGCAGCTGTCGAGATCAGGCGGGGGAGTGGCGGAGGCTGGAGTCGGCGGCGCTGCAGCCAGAGCCGCCGCGGGGGTCGGTGAAGTCGGCCGGAGGGAGTCAGGGAAAGGGGGGCCTCTGGCGGCTAGGGTTAGGGCTAGAATTAGGGATTTTGGGATTTATTTCTTTGTTTCTTTTCTTTTTCTTTTTCTTTTTTTTTCTTTTTGGAGGAAACTAGGAAAATAGGCATTTATACATGCAGAAATTTGGGCTTGGGTTTGTCCTAGGATTTGGGCTGGGTCAACGCTCCTCGGGCTTGGCTTCGGCTCTCATGGGGATGTCGGACGTTGGCACGGGTTAAATTCGGTTTAAATATACTTCGGGTTTCAGGACTTTAAACGGGTTTCCGGAGTCCAATAAATCCGCAAAAAATTACCCTGTGTCCGATTTTCTATTTTACACCATAAAATATTATTTTCATAATATTTTAATATGAATTAACCGAAGTTAGAAATCATTAAATTGCCAAAGGCCTAGGTTTTAATAGCAGAGAAATCCCGAAAAATTGCAGAAAAAAATTCAAATTAACAATTCTGAAAATCAGGGGGCTTACAGTCATCAATCAATTAGGGAACAATATATTATTAGTTACTGGTTTGTAAATAAAGGAGGGGGGCACAGGGAGAGGTATGAAAAGAATTGAATTATTGATTCAGCTTTCCTTTAGAGTTTACTTCCTTATAATGTCTTCTTCTTCAGCAAATCTACAATAAAGAAACCCTAATTTTCCCATTCCAGATCTTCTTCTTGTTATTCTTTAATTCTCTTAATTTTCAACCAAACCCTTGACGAATTCAATTCAATCTTTATCATTGCTAAGCCTAACATGATGGGGATGCATCAATTGGTATCAGAGCTACCGATCTCAAGCAGCTATGGGTCTTGGCAAGGAGCTCCACTAAAAGCCTCACCACAGCCATCGATCTCGATGAAGGAGTAGCGCTTTCGATCTCTCGAAGGTACGATTCTTGATCTTGATCATAAAATGGACATATTGGAAGAGTGGATGAGATCTAGGAATAAAGTGCTTCTTCGATCCTACACTCCGGCCATGGAGCCACCGCCTCCGCCACCACCACCAGTATCGGATTCGTACGGTCACTATCCGTTACAGATGTTGGCGTCGACATACACCGCTTCGTACTCGCAGTTGTACAAGAACTCGTCGACGTGGAGTCCACAACCTTCTCCATACATGGACTCATCCTCGACATCGACGTGGAACAAGAAACCGACACTGTCTTCTCTCCCGACACTATAGTACACTACGTCTGAACCATACGGTTACTTCCCGCAGTTCTCTGTCCCGTATGACTACTATCAATAGCAGTACTTGATTCCGCCGTCGCAGCCGTACTTACCTCCGCTACCACAGTACACAACCAAGTCGATGTCATCGTCGTGGTACCACCAGTCGCCGCAGATCTCACCACTACAACAGCAGTATCAATCTGCCAGGTACGTGTTTGATGAAATGCATATCAGAGTAGTTCCTAAGCATGAGGCCTTTGGGTTTAATAAAATGCATGTAAGGGAGTGCGGGTTTTTGTATGAAGCATTGGTAACAGCTACTATTGTAGAACCAACCGAGGTTGTTATTATAGCAAGTACAACATCTGAGGGCTTTCCCGTTGAGAATGAGGTGGAAGAGAAGGTTAATGTTAAAGAACCTTTGGCATGTGTTCCTTAAGATCAAGCATTCAAACCTTTGGCATGGATTCCTTGAGATCAAGCACTGAATGTCCCTACTTTAATTGGTAAACTGCAATCTTCAGGGAACCATGTGGAGGCTATTGGTGGAACTGGGAATAATATTGTTGCTTCTTCTACTAATGGTACAATGACTTCTCACAAAACTGTAGATGAGCCCAAGGTTAAAAAGTGTGATGAATTGGAGGATAGTCACTTGGATAAGAGTGATAGTGGAAAGGAAGTTACAAGTTCTGTACCCACAAATGGTTGTACTCTTAGTGAAGAAATAGATCCAGTTAAATGGAAGGTTAATAAATATCAACTAAAAGGTATCACAGTGGATGTTGAAGCGGCTTTACCTCCTTCCAAGAGATTGTATCGTGCTTTGGAAAATATGTCTGCTAATGCAGCTGAAACAATTATTGATATTACTGAAACCGCAGGTGACATGGAGTTGGCATCCAATGGTTGCACATAATTTCCCAAGTCAAATTCAGTCCAACTGCTTGCCGAAGAAAACATTTTGACTCTGCTAGGTCACCACGTATTCAGTCTTTTGATAAAACTAATAAGCTTGTGCCTAGGATATCTGAGCTTCTTGGTGTCAGTGTTGGAATGGCTATTGACTGTATCGACAATGAGGTCGAGAAACTAGGGGTTGCATTGCCTGAAGGAGGTGTGTTATTACTAGAGAATGTTAGGTCTTGTAAGGAGGAGGAAAAGAATGATCCTAGGTTTGCAAAGAAGCTTGCATCTCTTGTTGATTTCTATGTGAATGACCCCTTTGGCAAGGCACACAGTGCTCATGCTTCAACTGAAGTAGTTGTCAAATGTCTGAGGCCAACTGTTACCGGTTTTCTTATGCAAAAGGAACTTAATTATCTTGTTGGGGATGTATCGAACCCCAAGAGACCTTTTGCTACCATTGTTGGTGGCTCAAAGCTTTCCTCCAAGATTGGCATAATCAAGTCACTGTTTGAGAAGGTTTATATCCTTCTAGTTGGAGCGGGAATGATATTCATATTCTACAAGGCTCAAGGGTACCCAGTTGGTTTATCTCTTATGGAGGAAGACAAGTTTGCACTTGAAAATAAATTCTTTGAGAAGGCAAAACCTAAAGGAGTATCACTCTTATTGCCCACTGATGTAGTTGTTGTCACGCCCCAATCTCCTGCAGGATCGGCTGTCCCCGCTAGGCGCTAATCACTGTGCCAGCGCTCCTGCGGAACGATCGTTCCCATCAGGATGTGATGTCGTGTGAGCACAAGTTGTGCCCGTGCAAGGCCATAATCCGAACATGCGGTAAAATGACTAAGCCACCGAGTCACACAGATAGTCTTCAATATAGTGGATACTTGAACGACACGAGTAAATAGTCGTTCGATAACTAGTTAACAAAGTCATTATAGCGAAAATATCGAATGAACACAAGTATGAAACAAAAGCAAGATCTTTATTGATAACCAATAATTATTACAAGTGGCGCTAGACCGAGATTACAAGTCGCTCCATCTCTCTCTCTCTCTCTCCAAATAATAAAGACGTTCCAAGCAGCTTACAACATGGGATGATACATAGACGATATTCCAATATTATGTCTTGTATATGTGTCTCTGCTCCTGACGCAACACTCTATGGATCTAGAGCGAACTCTACGCTTAGCGCGCACGAGGGGATACTACGCACCGAACGAAGTTCTTCCGCACCCTGTAAGCAATCTGATGGGTTATTAGTACATGAATGCACTAGTAGGGAGGCTTCTCGCCCGCTCGACAATTCCAAACACGTCACCAACTATTATGTTGTCTTTCTAGTCTTGCCTTAGGATCAGTTTTATGGCATAAGATATAAAGCCTAACTCGTGTGGCAGTACGCTGTGTAATATAAGAGAAATACGACAATACTTACCAACTTACCATTTGTCCTTCCCCTTCCAAAGATACATCTAAGTTAAATCAAGAACAAATATATATAATAAAATCCATGAAATCGCGTAAGCAAAGACAGGGTGTCGCGAGCGGGTTCCTGAATCAGGTGAACAATATACTCCAATATGTGATACTCAGGTTACTTTGTTACTTTGATTGTTTAATTACAAGATACTCAGTTTGTTCAAGTATGTTGTATTCAGATTACTTGTTTCAATACGATGACTCGCACGCGGATTGTCGCAATCGAGCTTAACTTAATCTCCATGAATATAAGTCGCTGGCCTGAAAGCCAATGTGGACAGTAGTCCGGGAGGACGACGATCGTGGCAGTGCAAGTAGCTAGCCACACTGCGAGCGGCCAACTCCCCCGTACAGATATTGCTATCAGACTACCCAATTGTTCCAGCCTAGGTCGACACGGGCCCGATGCATCGACGGCCGTTCACAGGAACCAATAATCATACCTTGTGCACAAGTTATCCGCGATGATGCAAGTCTCTTTTATTTATTCTTGTTCTCTTATCTTTTCACTTTTTGTTCTTAAATGGTGATGGTGGTAGCGCGACACAAGCCCGCTATGAGCCAACCCGAACGACGATGGTGGTAACGCGGCGCGAGACCGCTATGAGCCATCTTCTATTCTTGTTCTTCTTTACTTTTCAGTGTAATTTAGTTCATTTGCTTGATAATTCTATTACTTTCTTATCTCTTCTTCCAATCTTTCATTATGCAGTCTCCGGTACAAAAAACTGCCTTAGTGACCTTATGGTCCCGAAGTCTTTCCATATTTTTATTGCTTGGCTCGGAACGACTATTTTGATAGTCTTCCTACCTCAGGTAGGTGAACCATATTATGTGTTATACTTCCATACCGTGGTATTATCTCTGTGACAAGCATTGCATAGAAGATAAATTTCATAAAGATATCAATTCGACCAGTTCTAGACAATAAGACGGAGTCTACCTGCACAGAGCTAAGGTAGCATGCGAGGGTCTAACTATAAGTCAAGTTTTATTTTCATATTCTAACACAAGTAATACAAGATAGAATTATTTCTTTAGCTAGGTGTGTTGTATTCTTATTAACATACAATGGGTTATTTGCCTAGCGACTAGCATGTATCATCCCAGTTATTAGGTCTGTAGGCTAAGCAAAGACAGGTTCATCATAGCCACCCACCTTAGCGATATTTTACCTTGGTTGAGTGATACTCCGAGTGCGTCTTTGAAAGTCTAAGTCTAAACTCCTGAAGGGTCAAGTCTGAATCCTTTGCCTCAAGCGAGTCTTCTCGCAGAGCAAGGCCGGACGGGTCTTCGCACTTGTGCCATTAGAATCGGCTATCTACATTGATGCAGAACGGGTCATTACATTATACACCACTCAGAACAAGTCACGTCCTCGAGACTTCCTGAGCGCAAACCGTTCTATCTCACACTATCAAATCTATCTCAAGCATATCACTTCGCATCCTTAGACCCATTTTGAATACAAGTTCCTACTCGTTTTCCTACATTCGTGTCGCACGCATGCTTATTCCATTCTATTTTATGACTCTATCACTCAATCCAAGTTGGGTATATTACGCGAATATTGTATTCTCTGATTCGGTCTCTACTGCGCCTTAGCATGAAACTTATATCGCTTAACATGGGATAGGATCAATTGTGTACGATGATCTTAGGCTAAAGCCAACTTATCCAAATCGATATACTCATCCATGCGAATCTAACATATTCACTTGCACTAGCATTCGAGATCAGCATATCGCGAGTCTGGATCATGCACATATTCAAAGCGTCCCCCAAATATATGCATGTCAACCAACTTAGCGATAACGAAGTTTTTGCACTCGAGTTTAACATATCACTGAGTCTTGGATCGTGCACACGTTCAAGACTTCCCTCAAACATATACATTTAACCAAACTCAATGATAGCGAAGTCGGACAAGCTACTAGCAAAAATCTCAAGGGTTCTAGTTTACGAATCATAATGATACCTCAAATGGGTCAATCAAAATCTAAATCATTTCCAATCCCACTCAAATCAAGCATTGTACAATCCTGAAGCATAATTTATCCTTTTGACCGACCGACTAGCGTCCAAGTTCCATTATCCAGTCCGTTCATGTTAAACATCAACTTCTAGCACACACTTATCGTTCCAAGTCTAACTCTAAGTCGTGTTGCCTCAGTTCTATGGCTTGCTCAAGCAATACTCTAAATTCGGTCACACAAGTTCTTTCACTCGACATAGGGTCATCTGCCTAACCGTTGGGTCGGCTCACAAGGTCATAGGTATATTATAAGTTCACGATTCTCATTGTGCAAATTCGTTGAACGATACTTGCCCCAATTCCTAAGGTCAAACTATTATTCGTTCATACATGATATTCTACCTAAGCTCATTTTACTCAGATTTCTAAACATTGAGCACAGGTCATCCTATCCATATCAATACGTTTATTGCACATGATTCGAGTCCGTTCCAATAAAGCAGTTCCTAAGGCACGTTCGTTCAACCGAATCCACGATATATCTATATCGCACGTCAAACCTAACGACTCGAATAGTCTATCTCCTCGAATATGTTTTGATAGAATCCATATATCCAATCTTTTCTAAGTCTAGACCAACAGTCATAATTAAATTTTTAATCATCGATCTCAATCATAAACTCTAAGTCGTCCAACACGATTCACGTATCTGTTCATGAAACCATCAAGCATAACTTACTTTATATTTTAGACTAACTCATCTTCGAAATACTTTTGATTCACTCGTATCCTAAAATTTGTCTTATCATGTCAAACCATAAGTCAAAACGATCATTTAATTGTCATGCTTCGGTCTTTCGCAAGTTCAATCATCCTCGCTGGACGTGAGATCATCACGCCAAACCGAATCCACGATATATCTACGTCGCACGTCAAGCCTAACGACTCGAATAGTCTATCTCCTCGAATATGTTTCGATAGAATCTACATATCTAATCTTTTCTAAGTCCAGATCAACAGTCATGATTAAATTTATAATCATCGATCTTAATCATAAACTCTAAATCGTCTAATACGATTTACGTATCCGTTCATGAAATTATCAAGCATAACTTACTTCATGTTCTAGACTAACTCATCCTCGAAACACTTTTGATTCACTCGTATCCTAAAATTCGTCTTATCGTGTCGAACCACAAGTCAAAATGATCCTTTAATTGTCATGCTCCGGTTTCCCGTAAGTTCAATCATCCTCGCTGGACGTGAGATTACCATGCTAACGCTCCTGCGGGATAATCGTCCTAACCCGGACGTGACGCAGGTGGGAGCAAGGAGTTGCGCTCACACAAGACAAGAATGTCAACCATTTTGGTTATCATCGAACCAACATACACCTTATCGTTACACTTTATTTCGTCCAAGATATATATATCCATCAAGCCAAGTTCATCTAATAACCGTTCTTGCCGTAATCATACCTAACCAAATTGTTCAACTTCAATATTACCATTCGATCAATCCGTAGTTTACCTCTAGCATTTCTCAAACAACAAGGTTCAAAATCTTTAGCCAAGTCTATTCAATTTTGATACGTTCTATTTTATCGAGTTCGTCTGAATAATCATCAGACATATTTTTGCTAGTTCGATCATCCCCGTTGGACGTGAAATCACCGCACTAGCGCTCCCGCAGGATAATTATTCTCAGCCGAACCTGATTGTCAAGTGTTATCCTTCAAACTAGATTCAAGATCATTCGTCTAAATTTAAGATCAAGTCCGTTATCGCTTACCTTAATCATCGAACCACAATATTCCTATACTTATATCAATCCGTGTTATCTTCCAACTATCGATATCATATTAAGTCTTCCAATTCGAAACCATAACATCCGCACTCAAGATAAATTATATCGAGCGATATCCTACTCAATCCAAATTTCTTATGTGCGCTATCATTCGTTCACACCAATATTTCAATTGCACTAACTCTGATCGCATCCTCGATTATTACATCTCAACTCAAGTTTTAATTCGTTTAATTCAATTCGAAAACACTTGTACGATCTACTAAGTTTTTCTCGACCAAGATGTTGATTCCAACTCTTTGAGTTCCTTTCTGATATAAGTCGTATTACTTGCTCAACACATTCTCAATCGTTCGAACTAATTCTCGCATAATTTTTTCGAGTTCGCTTACTTGTTAGGCATTACTTATACTAAGGCTTTACACAATCACGTTATTTGCTGCTAGACTTATTTGCTATCCCAAAATCCTTGATTCGTCCGAATATTCCTAAGATGATCAATACACCACTTAGGATTCGAACTATACTCTACGAATCTTCCAATTGCTTATTCGTTCCTGAGCTATCGCATACACCACTCAGAAATTGAGTCATCCAATTAAATTATCAATCGCGTTCGCATCAATCCATCCAACTCTTTCCTTAAAACTCCTGCACGATCCCTATGCGTCTCCTTGATAATTTTAGTCTCGTATATACCTCTATCGATAGTCATCCATACCAGCTATAATTTGAGTCATAACTTATCACTATGAATAATCGTCAAACTATATCTTGAAATCCAAGCACAATCTACTATATTCGCCTTAGCGATAATCCGATAACGTTTCTATCTATAGTCATTCTAAGTCTAACTTATTTTATCCGAACGATATCCCGATCTCGTTCGTGACTCACTAGCACCAAGGGTCTTGGCTTGCGATACTCAACACAACTTAGCCAAAAAATTGTGTGCTATATATCTATCCGTCCGAACGATATTCTATCTCGCCCAAAATCTCGCTGGATAATTATGTATAGGTATTCGGGTTCGCACATAACGTACAAATTCTAGCACGAATTTATTCCCACAAAGTCTAACACAGGTTGGCATAAAGGCCTTCGTATTACTATCTCGTTCAACCAATCATATCATTCACATGCACCGTTAAAAATATTTAGACTCATTGTATGGAATATCCCGTTGGAATATTGAGAGAAGCGTATGTACATAACCCATGAACGAGCTTTCGAAAACTGCGAGAATCGATAAGAAGTCCAAGGACGTAAAGCCGTGCTCTGATACCAATATGTCATATCCCGATCTTCCGCAGGATCGGCTGTCCCCGCTAGGCGTGAATCATCGGGCCAGCGCTCCCCCCAAGACGATCGTTCCCATCAGGACGTGATGTCGCGCGAGCACAAGTTGTGCCCGCGCAAGGTCATGATCCAAACAGACGATAAAATAACCAAGCCACAGAGTCGCACAGATAGTATTCAATATAGTGGATACTTAAACGACACGAGTAAACGATCGTTCGATAACTAGTTCACAAAGTCATTATAGCGGAAACATCGAATGAACATAACAAGAAAACAAAAGCAAGATCTTTATTGATAATCAAGAATTATTACAAGCGACGCTAGGCCAAGATTACAAGTCGCTCCATCTCTCTCTCTCTCTAAACAATAAAGACGTGCCAAGCGGCTTACAACATGGGATGATACATAGACGATATTCCAACATTATGTCATGTATATGCGCCTCTGCTCCGGACGTGTCACTACCCCATTTCTTGAGCCGGGTATTTTTTTTTTAATTTGGTTAATTGTGTATTATTTATAATTATTTGTATTTATATTTAATTAGTGATTGTATTATTTTTATTTGATTATTTTAGGGTTTTGGCTAGCCTGGACCCATGTCAGACCCTAGTGGACCCATGTCCGACCCAACCCACACCCTTGTGAGACCTATTTTTGGGTTTAGAATATTTATTATATTTTTAGTGGATTAGTTGGAGTGATTAGGAATTAGTTTGAGTACTTTTGGAACCCAAAACCCAAAATCCAATTGGAATGACTTGAGGAGAGGGCATTTTGGTCTTTTCCCATCTATATAACCTACTTTACTTCACTTGGCAGCCCCCCCTCTTTCCAGACCAGATCCGAACCCCTCCTCTTCACTTCTCCTTCATTCTTCTTCTTCTTCTCTTTCTCCATTCTCCACTCTTCCTTCTTCTTTCCTTCTTCCAACTTCAAGTAAGTGCTCCATTTCTTCTCTTTCTTCTTCTATTCTTTATGAATGTGAACCCTAATCCTATATTCTTCCCCAACCTAGGTGGGTAGAGCTTAGATTTGGTGTTGGAGCTTGGATTGGAAGCTTGGAAGCTTGGTTTGGTGGGTTTGGAGCTTTTTGGAGACTTTGGCTTCGGATTCCAACTCCCAAGAGGTAAACCCTGATTTTTTTCCCTTCTAATTACTCCTATATAGTGTAATTAGTAGTTTAGAACCTTCCTAAACCTTAGGGCTACCCGTGGGAGGAAGTTGAAACTAGTTTGGTTGAGTTTAGAGACTTTGACACTAGGTTTTGTGTCAATTTCGGGTGAAATCCGAGATTGATCCAATTTTTGGTGATGTCCTAGGTTAGACGGACCTAGGTAGACGTTGTAGGGTGTCTTGAGGGTTAGTGCGTGTCTCCGTTCAGACACGTGAAGTCATGTCGCGGAAAAATGGGAGTTTCGGGCGTTTTCGGGGTTTTCGTCGTCGTCGGTTCTAAGTTCGTGCGCGTTTTTGCCACGGGCCTAGAATCGATGGGGTAGTATTTTTTTCTAGGATCTAGACATCGTTTAGAACTCGTGGGTAAATTTTGGGCCGATTCTGAGTTGGTTTGGTGTGCATTTCAGGAGGTTTTCCGAACCGCACACCGCGTGTTCGTCGAAATGACCGAACGGCCATTTCGACTTGGTTTCTTAGTTTCGGGCTTGTGCGCACGTTGGGTTAGCTTCGGGGAGTGTGTGCTAGAATTCTCGGGTTATATGTTATATATATTTATGTGTTTGTGTGTGTAGGGGTCGTTGGGCGTGCGTTGGTGGGGCGTTGTGCGTTGTGTTGTGTGTTGTGTGTGTTGTGTTTATATAGGTATATGTGTATATATATATATATATATATATATATATATATATATATATATATATATATATATTTGTGTGTGTGTTTCTATATATATATATATATATATGTGTGTGTATGTGTATATATATATATATATATATATATATATATATATATATATATATATATATTTGTGTTTATGTGTAGTAGTGTATGTGTAGGTGAGAGTGTGTGTTGGTGTTGGTGAGTGTTGGTGTTGGTGTGAGAGTGTGTGTTGTAGCGCCCCGTTCTCCCGGTGCGGAGAGCGCGGCTAAGAAACACAAGACGGTATCGTTCGATCGGGATAGATTGAATTAAGAACTCGTCCTCGTTATGGATTTGTTTCTTCGGAATCGATTCCCATATTCAGTGGACCGCACCCCAAGGATCGGCTTAGCGGCAGAGTCAGGAGGGACCTCTCCGCTGCTATCTTTTATTGCCTCGGTTTTCGATATCGCTTGTTGCTTTCGTGCTTTGAGTTGGTTTTGGGATTTGCTTGTTTTCCTTGAACGGTTTCGATGGGTTTTCATTGTTTTCGTTCATTGACTTGTACTTCTATTCCGAGATTGGAAAGAGAGGAAGAAGTATTAATCGAGCTGTTCGTGTGCAGGTGAACGAGCAGTAGGCGGCTTGCGAGCGGAGTCATGAAGCGCCTCTTTCCTTCTCCTTCCAACAATCTAAGTGAGTGGCTACCAACCCGATTAGCTAGCCCTGCTTCCAAGCTTCACAGCTAAAACACTTGCATTCTCGTGCCCCGATCAAACGATACCAAGTAATAATAAAAGAAACCAAGATAAAAGAGAATAGACTTGGTTAATACTGCTTGTCAATCAAACTGTGAACGGTTACTTACTTGCATGCTTGTTCGTTTAGGACATTTATCATATGCATAAATACAAGTTAGAATGTTTGTTCTTCTTTAAATTATGCTATAAAATATACTGAATCAAGAGGCTATGCAACTGAATCATAATACTGCTTGTCCTGAACTGGCATTGCCTCAACTGCATGAACTGTTAGCTTAATGAAACAATACCGATTCGATCACGGACAACTTGTGCACAAGGTCAGTGGTTCCTGTGGACGGTCACTGGGGCACTGGCACCGATCCGATCCGGACGGAACTCACTGTAGTCTACTGCATCTGAACGGGATAGTTTGCAGCCACTACTGATTCTTCGCTGCATTCCATCCTCGTTCAAGACTAAACGGTCCATTATGGCATCCTAGCCAGTGATCCACTGTATATTTAAACCTGTTGCAAACTAACTTGTGTCTTCGTGGCAGGGAAGGCAAGGTAAGTATTGTGCAGGTCATTCAGACGGGCAGGTAAAATCCACCGAACGGTGGCTAGTTCATTTCAGTAAATTCTATATGCTGCTTACTTATAAATGAACTAAGGCAAGATAGAAACTCACAAATATGCATGCTTTATTAAAATAACGTGTTAATTGGTATAGTCAGGCTAGCTCGCCTTCACCAGCATGTTTCGATATGCTGACCCTCGTTGAAACAGGTTCTCCGCACTAAGGCGAACCGAGCGAGGAGCCGAAGTCGTCTTCCCGATCCAGTCCAGCTGTTAGCGCACCTTCACCGCGCCCTTAAAGCATTTTGAAGACCGGAGCTTGCAACTCTTCATACACAAATGCAGCTCCGTGGCAAAGCTATCCTCCAGCCAGGAGGTCAATATCTTTTGAAGTTTAGTAAAGGGATATAATGTACAGGACTGCTATCTCATTTTAAGTCAACACTTTTGTAAGCCGTTCGGCATATTAGCTAACTCGTTCAGGAGTTTGTAATAGATGTTCATTATCAATAAAGAGATCTTTTCCATGTTTCAAATCTGTGTTTCAATTTATCTGCGTACTCTGAATATGTGCTTGCTATGCAAATCATTAAAGCCTTGTGCGGGCGTAACTCCAGGCCCGCACGGCGGTCACGATTCGGGGGACGCCTCAAACGATTCTACGGAATTGGGTCGTGACATAGTGGTATCAGAGCACAGATTCAAGTTCCTTAGACTTCGTGCTGGAAAAGTTCCTTTAACGATCAAATTCCTGTGCAAACTCTTGAACTCGCTAGGCCAAAATAAGATACGTTCATGCAATAAGTCCATAATACATTATGATTCTAATATAATTTACCTTCTTTTGAAGGAATGGTACCAGCGCAATCTGCAGCGCAACCACCGAACGAAACACAGGAAAGTAGTTCGGGCACTTCGGGAAGCTCACGGAGCCAGCGTGGCATATCTCAAGTCGACCTGCTAGAGCGGGTAATGCAAATGTTAGAATCGCAACGACAAAGAGATGATGCTCGTCAAGCCAAGTTCGAAAGCAATTTAGAGACCCGATTCTTAGTCCAACAGAAGTAGGTAGATACCCTGCAACAAATCGTTCAGACTTTGGCTGCCAACCATTCCGCCGCAACAGCAACGACTCCGGTGGAATAGCCCGCGCTTGAAGTGGAGACGCCTCAAATCCCAAGGCCGAGGGACGTGACTGCCTTCAACTTGGGCCATTTCAAGAAAGTCTGCAACACTCCGTTCAACGGGACTGAGGATACGGTGGTAGCTCTAGATTGGCTAGCCGAGCTTGAAGATCACTTCGCTCTGTTAGAGGTCCCCGAAGAGAAGCGCGTCGCCTGCACGCAACTACAGCTCCGCCTCAACGCACACGATTGGTGGGACGTGCATCGACGATCTCTCCAATTTGATCACGGAGAGGAGGCGATCTCGTGGACGACCTTTCGTGCCGCGTTCGAAGAGGAGTTTATACCCCCTCCAGTACAACGTCAAATGGAAAATGACTTCGTGCAACTGAGGCAAGGCAGGATGACAGTTAAAGAGTACTCAGCCGAATTCAACCGACTCTCCAAATTTGCTAGGGCCTATTTACCTGATGCAGCGAGTCGAGCCAGAAGGTTTGAAGGTAGACTACACCCTGCCATCCATTCGCACGTAGTCAATAATCAGTACGGAACAATGCATGAAGTCATGAATCATGCCTTATCACTCGAACCGCAGTATCCTCACGTTTCCATCGGCGCTGTGCATACCTACAATCACAAACGCCAAGGCAACGATAGAGGAAACACCGCTGCAAAGCGCCCTAACCACGGCGGTCCACGGAGAGGTAACCCAGGGCAACCTTGTGCATATTGTAAGAAACCAGGGCACACAGTTGAAAAGTGCCGCAAGAAACTTGGGCAATGCCTCATTTGTGGTGATCCAGATCATACCGTTCCTGCCTGCCCACTGAGCCGTCTCAATAATCCCTAACGGTAGGCTTTATTCCTAAGTTTTGGGACAAAACTTCCAATTAGTTGGGTAGGATGTAGCGCCCCGTTCTTCCGGTGCGGAGAGCGCGGCTAAGAAACACAAGACGGTATCGTTCGATCGGGATAGATTGAATTAAGAACTCGTCCTCGTTATGGATTTGTTTCTTCGGAATCGATTCCCATATTCAGTGGACCGCGCCCCAAGGATCGGCTTAGCGGCAGAGTCAGGAGGGACCTCTCCGCTGCTATCTTTTATTGCCTCGATTTTTGATGTCGCTTGTTGCTTTCGTGCTTTGAGTTGGTTTTGGAATTTGCTTGTTTTCCTTGAACGGTTTCGATGGGTTTTCATTGTTTTCGTTCATTGACTTGCACTTCTATTCCGAGATTGAAAAGAGAGGAAGAAGTATTAATCGAGCTGTTCGTGTGCAGGTGAACGAGCAGTAGGCGGCTTGCGAGCGGATTCGTGAAGTGCCTATTTCCTTCTCCTTCCAACAATCTAAGTGAGTGGCTACCAACCCGATTAGCTAGCCCTGCTTCCAAGCTTCACAGCTAAAACACTTGCATTCTCGTGCCCCGATCAAATGATACCAAGTAATAATAAAAGAAACCAAGATAAAAGAGAATAGACTTGGTTAATACTGCTTGTCAATCAAACTGTGAACGGTTACTTACTTGCATGCTTGTTCGTTTAGGACATTTATCATATGCATAAATACAAGTTAGAATGTTTGTTCTTCTTTAAATTATGCTATGAAATATACTGAATCAAGAGGCTATGCAACTGAATCATAATACTACTTGTCCTGAACTGGCATTGCCTCAACTGCATGAACTGTTAGCTTAATGAAACAATACCGATTCGATCACGGACAACTTGTGTACAAGGTCACTGGTTCCTGCGGACAGTCACTGGGGCACTGGCACCGATCCGATTCGGACGGAACTCACTGTAGTCTACTGCATCTGAACGGGATAGTTTGCAGCCACTACTGATTCTTCGCTGCATTCCATCCTCGTTCAAGACTAAACGGTCCATTATGGCATCCTAGCCAGTGATCCACTGTATATTTAAACCTGTTGCAAACTAACTTGTGTCTTCATGGTAGGGAAGGCAAGGTAAGTATTGTGCAGGTCATTCAGACGGGCAGGTAAAATCCACCGAACGGTGGCTAGTTCATTTCAGTAAATTCTATATGCTGCTTACTTATAAATGAACTAAGGCAAGATA